>OY740717.1:99307275-99683764 GCA_963513945.1 Hydrotaea diabolus | reverse complement strand
GGGCCCGGTGTAAAGTAGAAAAGTGAGGTAAATTGTGATTCAATTTATTTCGTAAAAAGACATAAGTGCACTGAGACATGTAAAATATATTCTGTGCCAGATATCTTACATCGTCTGAATACTCGTTTGGACAAGACTAAGCCAAAACTTGCAGAAAATTTTGGTTTCGTTGCTTATATTCTGAGACAATCAATATACGACTTTCATGCATTTTTTGAAACAATATTCTTTTTATATTTTTTACCCGTCACTCAGTTTTTTTTATAATAATTTTCAGAAATTTGACATATTTTTTCTCCAAACTCGACCAAGAATCAAAGCAGGTGCAGGAAATTTAAACATTTTCAATTTGCTGCAACTTCATATCGATTTCCCACACTTCTTAATGCAGCATTTTATGCCACTGGTCAAAGTATTTTTTAGTTTTCGTCCGCTCATTGTGTGTTTTCTCATTGACATCGCAAATCAAGTGAAATCTCAGAGAAAATATTCAATACAAAATAATGTTTACAACTACAAGCTGTAGCAAGAACACGAAGCGAAGACAAAAGACAGAGAGTGTGATAAGAGTAAAGTTGACGTCAGTGGCACCGTTGCTCTCACTGTGTGTTTGCCTGCGATTTCTACTTCCCCTCCGCATCTGAAGCGTAAGCAAAAATTGTTTCATTTTTATCTCAGATGCGCATTCTATACAATTTATATTCTTTGATGTTACGTAATTGAGTTGCCATATCCACATTTTGCAGATTTATTAAATTTTTCTAAATAATCAAACAAAATTGTATACAATGTAATACGAGTACAACCATGTCAACGAACACAGAACAATATAATGAGGACAAACAGATAAACAAAACGAACTTGAAAAAACGTGAAGAAGCATTTGGAGGCATAGGACGTACTTTCTACTGCTCACTCTTATTATGAGCGACGTCACTTCAGCCTTCAACAGCCAATCGGTACAAAAATTATAATACTCACTAAAAAATATACACAAACATAGTTAAAACCGCCACCTTTACTTAGTAAATATTAGAAACCAAAACCATTTGAAAATTTAGAAAAACCATAAGAATACAATACAAACATTAAATTCTTAGTAGCTACATAAATACTGTTACACATGTTTTATACTGTAAAATAAAAAGTACTGAATGTTTTTGGACAAAATATTTGATAATATATTTATTGATAATATTGTAACTAAAAAAGAATCTACTTTTTCGAAATGTCTGCCTTTTGCCTTTACACACGCCTGTAACCACCACCTTTGTTTATTAAAATATTATAAGCCAACACCAATTTAAGAAATAAGAAAAAACTAAAAGTATACAATTTGGCTTCTAGTAATTAAATACACTATAATAATAGTTTTAATGCATCAAAGTCAAAGGAGAAGTCAATAAAAAATATAACGAGTTTAAATTTGCACACATTCTAGGAAATGGATCACAAAATGTATAATTGTACCTTTGAAAATCCAAATGTAAAAACTGATACGAGGGCTGCTATATATATTTTAAATATTCGCAATAATGAAATTGCGAATATTTATCATCAAATATGTTTTTTTTTGTTTTTCAAAGTATTCTCCAGCATGATTTAAACACTTTTGCATGCGCTCAAACCAATTGTCGAAGCACTTTTTCCACTCCGATTGAGACACCTCCAAAACATGGTTTTTGTACGCTTCAACAGCATCTTCTGACACGAAAATCGTTGACCACGCATTTTTTTCTCGATGTGGAGGATAAAAAATAAATTTGCACACATTCTAGGAAATATATATATATATATATATATATATATATATATATATATATATATATATATATATATATATATATATATATATATATATATATATATATATATATATATATATATATATATATATATATATATATATATATATATATATATATATATATATATATATATATATATATATATATATATATATATATATATATATATATATATCTATATATATATATATATATATATATATATATATATATATATATCTATATATATATATATATATATATATATATATATATATATATATATATATATATATATATATATATATATATATATATATATATATATATATATATATATATATATATATATATATATATATATATATCTATATATATATATATATATATATATATATATATATATATATATATATATATATATATATATATATTTATATATTATATATATATATATTTTTTTATCCCCCACATCGAGAAAAAAATGCGTGGTCAACGATTTTCGTGTCAGAAGATGCTGTTGAAGCGTACAAAAACCATGTTTTGGAGGTGTCTCAATCGGAGTGGAAAAAGTGCTTCGACAATTGGTTTGAGCGCATGCAAAAGTGTTTAAATCATGCTGGAGAATACTTTGAAAAACAAAAAAAAACATATTTGCGAATATTTAAAATATATATAGCAGCCCTCGTATCAGTTTTTACATTTGGATTTTCAAAGGTACAATTATACATTTTGTGATCCATTTCCTAGAATGTGTGCTGATTTAAACTCGTTATATTTTTTATTGACTTCTCCTTTGACTTTGATGCATTAAAACTATTATTATAGTGTATTTAATTACTAGAAGCCAAATTGTATACTTTTAGTTTTTTCTTATTTCTTAAATTGGTGTTGGCTTATAATATTTTAATAAACAAAGGTGGTGGTTACAGGCGTGTGTAAAGGCAAAAGGCAGACATTTCGAAAAAGTAGATTCTTTTTTAGTTACAATATTATCAATAAATATATTATCAAATATTTTGTCCAAAAACATTCAGTACTTTTTATTTTACAGTATAAAACATGTGTAACAGTATTTATGTAGCTACTAAGAATTTAATGTTTGTATTGTATTCTTATGGTTTTTCTAAATTTTCAAATGGTTTTGGTTTCTAATATTTACTAAGTAAAGGTGGCGGTTTTAACTATGTTTGTGTATATTTTTTAGTGAGTATTATAATTTTTGTACCGATTGGCTGTTGAAGGCTGAAGTGACGTCGCTCATAATAAGAGTGAGCAGTAAAAAGTACGTCCTATGCCTCCAAATGCTTCTTCACGTTTTTTCAAGTTCGTTTTGTTTATCTGTTTGTCCTCATTATATTGTTCTGTGTTCGTTGACATGGTTGTACTCGTATTACATTGTATACAATTTTGTTTGATTATTTAGAAAAATTTAATAAATCTGCAAAATGTGGATATGGCAACTCAATTACGTAACATCAAAGAATATAAATTGTATAGAATGCGCATCTGAGATAAAAATGAAACAATTTTTGCTTACGCTTCAGATGCGGAGGGGAAGTAGAAATCGCAGGCAAACACACAGTGAGAGCAACGGTGCCACTGACGTCAACTTTACTCTTATCACACTCTCTGTCTTTTGTCTTCGCTTCGTGTTCTTGCTACAGCTTGTAGTTGTAAACATTATTTTGTATTGAATATTTTCTCTGAGATTTCACTTGATTTGCGATGTCAATGAGAAAACACACAATGAGCGGACGAAAACTAAAAAATACTTTGACCAGTGGCATAAAATGCTGCATTAAGAAGTGTGGGAAATCGATATGAAGTTGCAGCAAATTGAAAATGTTTAAATTTCCTGCACCTGCTTTGATTCTTGGTCGAGTTTGGAGAAAAAATATGTCAAATTTCTGAAAATTATTATAAAAAAAACTGAGTGACGGATAAAAAATATAAAAAGAATATTGTTTCAAAAAATGCATGAAAGTCGTATATTGATTGTCTCAGAATATAAGCAACGAAACCAAAATTTTCTGCAAGTTTTGGCTTAGTCTTGTCCAAACGAGTATTCAGACGATGTAAGATATCTGGCACAGAATATATTTTACATGTCTCAGTGCACTTATGTCTTTTTACGAAATAAATTGAATCACAATTTACCTCACTTTTCTACTTTACACCGGGCCCCCATACAATTTTTACAGCCTGGTTTCAAAAACAGTCGTTTTGAGTCCCTTTAACAAAGATGTTCTCAAGTTGAAGGCAATGATTTAAATCACATGGTTTTATTGATGGATGAAATGTCACGCATCTTGATTTTATAGATGGATTCGAACACTCTGGCTTCGAAAGAACCAATAAAATTGGTATGCAAGTATGCGTATTTTTACTTAGGTCGATGTACGTACTCAAATATAAATATCATCATTAATTATTTTATTTTGAAAAATGGTTTAACAGCTGATACTTTGACTAAAATATTGAAGCATAATATAACTTTGTGACCAAGGTTCGCATATACATATATAATATATATATATATATATATATATATATATATATATATATATATATATATATATATATATATATATATATATATATATATATATATATATATATATATATATATATATATATATATATATATATATATATATATATATATATATATATATATATATATATATATATGTGACCCGGTCTACGAAAAGGGACCTTCGGTGTAAAAACAAGTTTTCGAGAAAACAGCTGTTAAAGATAAACAAGTCATGTGAAATGAGTGTAGATGAAGAGGTTAGTTTCGTTCTTTGACAAACTTCTTTACGAGTTGGAAACTTCTGCTTTGCGCCATTAGAAAGAGCACACTTTAGTCTATCCGAATCGCCAAAAAAGTGAAAAATGATATTTTCACACCGAAGGTCCCTTTTCGTAGACCGGGTCACATATATATATATATATATATATATATATATATTTGTTTTTTTTTCTCTAATGAACTTTAATAATAAAATTTTTTTAAACATAGAATCTTTAGATACTTATTTAAAGCATATCGAAAGTAATTTTTTCAACATATCTGTAAACATAAAACGCATTTCTTTAATAAATTAAAAGCTTTGATTGCCGAATTTGAAACTTTTCTTAATGTACTTGCGGTTCAAGAAACTTGGTTAAGATCAGATTTAATGCAGCAATACAATACTGTTGTAGACATGATGGCTATGGAGGAACATCTTTTTTTATAAATCAGAAACTTCAATACCAAATTGAAGCTTGTGAGAGTAAGCAATTTATTGACTCTATTACAATTTTCTATCGCTCTAAGAGATTCAAACATAGATTTTTTGAACAATGGTGTATCGACTGACATCTCCGACACATTATGTCATTTTAATTTTAAAAGTTGTCACTCTTTGGTTCCGCGGCCAGAAAGTGGTAAATCGATATATAATGTGTACAGTAATATCCCAGATACGAGTTTAGTCGACTCGATTAAGTGTGTAATCACGGATCACAATATCATATAACGTAAAATTATGAGTAATATTAAATGGTCTGTAAGCTTTAATACAGTTTTCGAGAAATACGTCTAATGATACCGCTGAATTAATAGACACAATTTCTGATTGCATTAAAAGCTCGTCTGTGATGGTCCTTACAATAAGTCTAATAACTCCTAGGATAAATAACAATCTTTAGGCACTTATTAGGGTTAAATTTCGTCAGTTGGCTAAGAGAAGGAAGACCGGTAGAACTCAAAACATAGAAAAGAGATTGAAGGTAATAAGTAACGCAATAAAGGATGTCAGCAGCATATGTATGAATTCAGCAAAATTCAAGGAGGTGTTAGCAATTTTTAAATTAACACATAGGAAAGAAAACACGGCGTGCGTTGCAGTTGAAAAACCCCAATGGGGACTTGATAGTATGTAATAAGGAGAAATGTAATTTACTGAACGAATATTTTCTACAAGTGCCAAGAAATTTGAAGGAGGATAGTGTTCAATTACCAGGAGGCAATTTCAATAGTCTTAACACTATGCCGCAGTGTCGAAATGCTTTTGCATTCGGTGACATGCAAGGATGCTATACACTCGACCCTGGAGTTGTTGTCACGTTAGTACTTATATCCGGACATACTTCCTAAAGAAAGAGTTTTAAATAGTGTTAGGAATTATAGGCCAATTGCATTATTGTTACTAATTGAGTTTAGTATGGAATATACAAGAGTAAATAAATTGGTTTAAACTGCCAAGACTACGAAGTTAGTGAGATTTCGAAAGTGTTCCGTTGGAAGCGATAGAGTGTTCAGCGCCTCTGTCGGTGGTAGGGATGTACAAGAGAGCAGTTCATTAAAATACTTGGGGATACATTTTTTTTTTACTGTTTTTCAAAATTGAACAGGGATTAAACCGGCCCAAGACCTCTTGCTTCTATATTTAAATAGAAGACAAGTTTTTAACAAAAATGGCAAAGTGACATTGATTTTCGTGGCTGCACACTACTTTTATCATGATTTCGGGTCCGTGACAACCCTCTTCAGAAAGCCTTGCTGCCTTGCAAGCTTATTTATCATGGAATTTGCACATGCAAGATATAAGCTCCAGCAATTGGAACACTATATAAATTCAGAAACAAATTCCACGAGAGGACATGTTGTTGATATACAATGGGCTTATTCAGAGCCACTTCTTTTATTTACCTATGATATATGGTTATAGTTCGGAATATTGGTCATCATGCTATCGAATTTTCACAAAATCAAACTTTTTTTAATCTGAGAAATGGATAAAATTTGCTTATTAAAAAATGTCGCCTGAAGTCATATAACAGCGTATTGAGCACATTGGTTGCTCGGAGTTTAATCATCTTCCACAAAATCTTAAATATATATTACCTACATCGAAATTTAAATCGAGTTTGAAAACATATTTACTTCAAAACTTAAGAACGCTTCTATTGTAATTTTAAAATAAGCTCATTATGTAATAAATCATTATAAATGCTATATAATTAATAGATATTCTTTTAATTTTTTTTGTACATTTATACCAACTCACGCCTAAAATGCCCAAGTGGCGCGGGGCCCAAAATTAACCTGTTGTTAAACTCTATTGTAATAAATGAATTAGTAATAACAAAATTAAGATTTTTTGATTTTATATGTTCAGAATTTTTGTTCTTTATAACAAGAGCTATAAGTATAACTTTGCTTCGGAGAATAAATCAAAATTCCGAACAAGCCTAAAAAGATCACTTTTCAGCAAAAATTTCATCGACGTATATAACTATATTTCCACGACTTAAAAAATTACTCACAATGTAATTCTACTTTTGAAAATCCAAGTGTAAAAACTGATAATATCTAGAAGGTCTAAATAGGACGTTAACAAAGATTTTTGATATTAAATACTTAGAAGTCACAACCCCACGGATAATTTTATACTTAGTAGGGGCATAAATATTGTTACAACATTGAACACACCCATTTCAATAGTAAAACTAAACATACCCCGTTAATGTCATATGGGTATTGAAAGCTAACCTCAATAGCGTTAGTCTGTAACGGAATAATAAAAATGGTTAAACTTTCATCATCGTATCGCTGTAATAGCGCTTTTCAATTGTGAAATGAAAAAAGCGATAATTCAAAACGCTTCGGCCACTAGGGATTAGCCACATGTTCGTCTACCGAATCATAAAACTGTTTGACGAGACTGGAGATGCAAAAGAATGCCACCGGTAGGGCCGCCCACGCTCTGTTCGAATACAGCATATCATCAAAACCGTTAAATCAAGAATTCACAGAAATCCGGTACGAAAACAAAAAAATCATGGCCCGTGAGATGAATATCACGCAAAAGTCCATGAGTCGAATCATTAAAAAAGACTTGGGACTTTCAAACGACGTACCGGACATTTATTGACTGACTGCAGCTTTAAAAAAATAGGATTGAAAAATGCAAACGTCTTTTGGTGAAGCACGCTGATAACTTGCTTAAAAAAATTGTGTTCACCGATGAACAAATTTTTACTGTTCAGGAAAAATTTAACAAGCAAAATGATAGAGCGTATGCGCGGTCATCTAAGGAAGCATCTGAACTGATCCCAAGGGCGGAAAAGTCTCATTACCCAGCTTCAGTCATGGTTTGGTGGGGTGTCTCTTACGATGAGGTCACTGACCTGCATTTCTGTGAACAAGGAGTCAAAACATCGGCCAAAGTTTACCAAGAAACCGTTTTGGAAGCTGTTGTGAAGCCTCTTAACAATTACCTGTTCTAAACGTCCCAGACATGGCTTCGAAAAAATTTGCCAGCGTTCATTTCCTCTGAAGAATGGCCCTCAGGCAGTCTAGATTTGAACCCATTGGATTACAAATTGTGGACGTTTTTAGAGGGTAAGGTTTGTCACAAAAGATACCCCAACATTGGATCTCTTAAGACTTCTTTGGTTCGAGCTGTGGCCAATTTTCCAATGGACGAGGTTCGTGCAGATATTGACGATTGGTGAGCATTTCGAATAAGTAGATAATTTTTGGATACAATATACATCAATAAATATATTAAAAAATATTTGGTCCAAAAACATTCAGTACTTTTTATTTTACAGCATAAAACGAGTATAACAGTATTTATGTCCCTACGAAGTGCAATCTACTTGAATTGGCTGATCGTATTCATCTTACTTCGCCTACTCTTCAGTGTCTGCAATAATTTAACCTGCTGTTGTAAAAAGGGAGTTCATAGCCAGTATTATGATGTAGACTTCTTAAGCAAAATTGTAAAATTGTTTCTGCACGGACTATGTTCACAAAATCAACATAGTAATCGTATTGGGATCCAAACCACTGATCCATATTCTAAAATTGGCGTGTCTAGAGAAATATAAAGCTTCTTCGTATTATATGTATCAGTAAACTCTTTAGCCCAGCGTTTCAGAAAATAAAAGACATTACACGCTTTATTTACCATAGTAATGATATGGCTATTAATATTTAACTTTCTGTCCATCATAAAACCAAGATCAATACATGTATCAACCGATGTCAATTCAAAGCAACATAATTCTTCTAGAAAATTAGAAACGCATATGTTCAATTCCAAAAAATTCAATTCATTCTAAATCTGTCCAAGTCATCCTGCAGTATCCGTAAGGCTGGCATAGGAAGAAAATAATTTCATGTCATCTGAAAACATTAGTTACTTAGAGCTGATAATAGAATGGAGAAAGTCGTTAATGAATAATAAATATAGAATTGGTCCAAGGTTGCTTCCCTGTGGGACAAAAGAGAATATACGAATTGATCTAGAGACACTTTTCTCTACTTGTCTCCTTCCAACTACATAAGAGAAAGACCAGTTTATGAAATTATTATTAAGTCCAATTATGTTTAACTTGAATGCTAAGAGTCTGTGATTTACTGTATCAAACGCCATACTAAAATCATTATATAAAACGTAAGATTGCTTTCGACAAACAAAAGCATTCATAACTTCAGAGGAAAAATGGAGTAGATTAGTTTTATTCGAAATCCGTGTTGGCTTGGATGGAGTATAGCGGCCACATTATGTGAAACTAAATTTGTTGCAATCTTTTCAAATAAGTTAGAAATTGCGCTTAATTTAGCAGTCCCTCTATAGATCGATACATCCAACAGACTACTAGATTTATGAAGTGGAAACAAGTAGGACCTTTTTCATAAATCAGGAAAGTAACCCAATTTCAATGATGAATTAAATAATAACTATAAGGGTAAGACAAGGGATTCAGAGCAGCCTTAAAATAATAAATTCGGATACCTTCGGGTCCAGAAGTACTAGTGGGTTTAAGACAATGCAAATTTAATTTAAAAAGTGGAAATATAAAATTGGACTAACCATCTGATTTTAGGGTACGGAACTGCAGGGATAAGCAAACGTAAAGAATATGTAGTTTCGAAAATCAGCAAAACAGTTTACAATTGACTGATCGTTTGAAAACTCAATGCCATTTAATGTTATTCATGATGGCTTAGAAGATGTTCGACGTTTTAAATTAACAAATCTGTAAAATGATTTAGAGACTTTTTAAATTTGTCCCTAACTTTTGACATATATGACCTATGAAATCGACGTTACTCGATATTGTACCGTTGTCTCGCCAAAAAAAATATGTACCATATCAGCATACTGTTCTTTTTAATCTTTTAAATGATTTAATCTTTATATAAGTATTGTTTAATCTACATAACTCCATAGTTATTTCTTCAACAATGGGTTCTATAGACACTGTTTTACCACATTATTTATTTATTAAATCATAAAATTCCTTAACAGCAAAATCAAATTCCGCAATAGTACTACAGATAGCCTTAAAATCGACAGATAATAAAAGGGAATAAGGTCTACGAAAATCACAACGTTTAAAGCAAAATCTAAAACTATCACCAGACAGACGTACAAATGGTAGTTGTCCTCAGGAGTAGAAATAAGATGCATTCTTAAAAATAAACGTGAAATAAACGTATTTCATTGTTCAAAAGCAAAACAAGAATCCTCCCATTCAGGTTGAGAATATTATTAATCTGAGAAAAATTCATTTTTGCCAATAGTCTAGCAACATCAGTGGACCAGTAGCTGTAAGTTAGAGTAGTAAGTGCTTCAGAATCAGGCAATATATGCCATGGTAGAGAAGATAAGATAAAGTCGCCTAATTGTAAGATAATCAGGCATGTCACAGAAATTTTACGAAAACGATTTGATTTCGTATTTCCAAATCATAACATTTTACTTTTGCTTCTTCAAAAATTCTTGGGTTTGATGAAATCGAAAAAAATGGAAATAGAATATTTCTATTAAAAATATGGTAGCATTGAAATTAGAAACAGCTGGTTTACCCACCGCCGTCAAAACTTTCGTTGCGTCTCCACACTTTGAATGTAATTGTAATTAAAAAAAGTAAATAAACAAACAAAAAATCAAAAAATATTTTTTTGATGTTGATGGAGTAAAATCCATCTCTTCATTCTCTTTCTCAGACTCTGATTCTCCACTTGATTTTTGACTCGTTGTTTCTCCATCATTAGAATCACAAAGCATATTCATACATTGCTCTAGCTCCGGTTCGCCAAAGCTTTTTCCGCCAATGATACCGGCTACACTCTTGTAAAAACCACAAAGTCTGCACATACTTTCTTCGATATCAGTTAATACATACTGTTTGTATTCTCCGCCACCGGTTTTTCCAATTTCCTTTTTGTTGTGGAACATCTTCTTCTTCACAGTTGCCTTCCAATCTGCCCAGTTTTTTTTTCCATTCGGAAAGACTTTTAAGGCTGCCACTTATTTATGTGACAAGATCATACAATTTAGCCGATAAGAATTCATTTACATGCCTGTTACTTTATAGATGTTAAAATTATCATACTCAACGTATTTAGTATATTTTTTAATAAAATCAATATTCAGAATTAATTTTGAACAGAATTTGATTTCAATTTAGGGTTTATTTTACTTAAAATATCAATTTCACTTCAAATTTTGTAATGGGTTTTTATCGAAATTTTTTTTTCGTTTTATGTTTTCTGGAGAAGCTAAATACGTTTTGGTTTCAAAAATTTTCGATTTCATTTTCTGTGACATGCCTGATAATCAGACTCATTCATGCTTAGCATTATCTTTTAACGGCAGTCAAATGTTCCTTTTAAACATTAAAATCGGCCGAAGGAGGAATGTAAGAACAGGTAATAAAACGTTTTTCAATACAACACAAACTGCATTAAATTCCAAATAATTAAATTCATCAGAAAAACACGCTTAGAAGATCACAACAGAAAAGCGGAACTAAGACACCATTACCTTTTCCATTAATTCTATCTTTCTTTTAATAATGTAATTATTACACAGAGCCTCAGAGTTCAAAAAATCATTTGTTCACCTGTCTCAGAAAAAGCAAGATTATCAAAATCAAACTCAAAAACAAGTCATGGTCACCTGGGCAAGCCTAGAAATGTGGTATCTGGGGCAAGCCTAGAAATAAAGACCGTCTTTCTTGCTGAAATGGTTGCTTGTAGAGCTTAAAACATAAAATCGGATAAACATATGTGGGGAGCTATATCCAAATTTCAACCGGTCCAAAAAACTAACTGGTGCTAAATTTCATCAAGATTGGATGTAAGATGTGCTACATTTAAAAACAGAAAAATCGGATGAACATGTATGTGGAAGCTACAGCTGAACCTGAACCGATTTTTGTCAATTGTACCTAATTCTTTTCTAGGTGAGATGAGCTTTTAGATCCAAAAATATAAAAATGGAATAAACATATATGTAGTAGCTATATCTTAAACGACCTTCATCATGCTATCGAATTTTCACAAAATCAAACTTTTTTAATATCAGAAATGGCTCAAATTTGCTTATTAAAAGATATCGTCTAAAGTCACATAACAGCTTATTGAGCACATTGGTTGCTCGGAGTATAATCATCTTCCTCAAAATCTTAAAAATATATTACCCACATCGACATTTAAATAGAGTTTGAAAACATATTTACTTCAAAACTTAAGAACGCTTCTATTGTAAATTTAAAATAAGCTCATTATGTAATAATACATTATAAATGCTATTTAATTAATAGATATTCATTTAATTTTTTTTACATTTATACTAACTGGTTCCAAAAACCTATTTTCAGTGGGCTTTTCTAAACATCCTGAAGAGCAGGGTGAACGACTACGCCCGAGTATAGCTTTTTTCTAGTTTTTATTTTTGTTCGTATTTATTTTCTAAACTGGTTTTGGTAAAAAAAAATATTTTCTAGAGACTAGAATCGATAACTATTATATTGTCTTTTGTTGTAACGATAACCATTTATATGTTTGTATTAAAACTGTAATCTAAATGGTGGTTGATTGCTTCAGAGAACTTAACTGTTATCACCACCAACTAGTGGTACGAAAATAACATGTATGGGGTTTTCCATTAACGACATACCAAATTTATATATTAATAAAACACAGAATATTTAAGATATATAGTTCAAAAGGATAGCCATTTATATGTTTATGTTAAAACTGTAAACTAAACAATGGTTGATTGCTAAGAGAACTTAACTGTTATCACCACTAACTAGTGGTACGAAAATAACATGTAAGGGGTTCTCCATTAAGGACATACCAATTTATATATTAATAAAACACAGAATTTTTAAGATATACAGTTCAAATTTATTTTAGGTGTAGCGCAAATGTTACATTTTAAGAATGAAATTTGATTTCGGTCATACGATCACTAACCCGTGTCTATTCTTTGGACCCAATTTTCCACCACTTTGGCACAAATTTTTCCCATCACGCACAAATTGTTTATGGTACGTTACAACGACATGTAATTAACTAAAAATATCGAGACTGGCCTTGGTAAAACAGCAGGCAGGTGCTTAATCCTCTAATCCCATAGTGGGACACTCCTGACTTTCACTATTTTACTTGTTTGATTCGGTAAACAAATTTAAGCTGTAATAAAGTATTTATTGACTGAAAGTTAAATATTATCTCATAACATTTCTTCTAGTTCTGCATTAGTTTATTTAAAGAAACTTTTTACACGGAGATACACACAGAGAACAGATTTGTTGTCACACCCGAATGTTGGTAGTAACACGTTCTATCCATGCATTCCTGCCAGTTGTAATATTATAAAATTGGACGAACATATGTGTGGGAGCTATATCCAAATATCAACCGTTTTTCTTTTTTAATTTTAATAACGTTCTGCTTGGACCACAAAAAACTTACTCGTGCTAAATTTCATCCAGTTTGGATGAAAAATGTGTCTGTCCTCTTAAACTAAAAAAAAATCGGAAAACATATATGTGGGAGCAATATCTAAATCTGAACGGACTTTCTTCATTTTTAATACAGTCGGCCTTTGGTCCAAAAAACTAACTTGTGCCAAATATCATCAAGATTGGGAGTTATATGTGGTTATATGCGGATGAACATATACCTATATGTATGGGAGCTATACCTAAATCTGAACCGATTTTATTCAATTTTAAAAAAGTTCTTTGGATCAAAAAACAAACGTGTGCTTAATTTCAGCTAATTGGCTGTAACATGTTGTTTCCAGAGCTTAATCTCATCCCATAAAAGAAGTTTCAAAGTGATTGGATTAATATGTAGCTTCTGGAGCTAAAATCATAAAAATCACATGAAGATATATGTGTGAGCTAAGAAAAACTTTTGTTCTGAATGTACTGATGGTGCCAATTTAATAGAGGGTAAAAAAGACGGTTTTACAAAAATACAAGGAGGCCAAAACGACTTAAGTCGTGAATCATTTAAGATTTTCTTAATGCCGTGTAAGCTGAGTATAATAATTTAGTTTTGTATACCGATATAAGGTTGTTAAGCAAAGGTCGTGGCCTTCAAAGACTTTGTGAAAAAGTTATTCTGTTTTTGGATGACAATAAAACATTTGCAACTAAACAACTGTCGGAACATATGAAAGACTAAGCCTTTTTTAGATTTGGCGTTTTTGGTAGATGTAACTAATTTTTTCAATCAACTTAACATTCAGTTGCAAAGAAAAACAAAACATTTTTTGACCAATTTTTTGCAATTAGAAAAACTGAAATTTTAAAACAAAGTAATAAAGATAACTATCTGATTAATTCAAAAATTTATAGTCATAGCAAACTAAGCCAGTATGTAAATGTGCTCAAGTCTCTATCAAAGAATTGGAAAAATCTTTAAGTATTTCAATCAAAATTTTTTGTGTTATATTGAGTAACAAAGCCACGATCTTATAGCGAACCTAATTTAAACGAGGGAATATCTAGCTCTACCATTTACTAATTGAATAGAGTTTTAGAGAAATATTTCTGCAGTTATGTACCCAAAATAGAAGAATTACATGTTAAAATTGTATTCAATATTTTGATTGACCTTAATTTGTAAAATAACGATTTCTTCATTAAAACATATTTAACGAAAATATCGAAATCGTTTGTCTGTTAAACCTTTAGAAAACTTATTTCGCATACTATAATCTTGTCCATACGAAATAAATATTAAAAAGGTAATGCATTACCAAGACAGATTTAAAATTTGTTTTCACCACAGCTGTGTATCCCAAATAAAAATAATTTTATTAATTATCCCGAAACAAAAATTTTCTGATATTATTATTTGGTTTTTAAATAAAAATATATATTATAAAATTAATATTAATTAATAAATAATATTTAATACATTTATTTTATTTTTCTCAACAGAAATATTCAGTGTTGAAATTGTGTAGAAAATTATAAACTATTTCTATCTCTTTCATTAAGAATAGAATAAATATTTTTTTCTGTTTATTTGAAATAAGACTTATTTAAAGACAAATTTTATTTCTCCAGAAATAAAAATAAATTTCGGCAACAAAAAAAAAAATTGTTGGAATTTTTGGAAAATAATACAGAATTAACAAATGTGTTTTCTTGGCAGTAATTTTTTATTTCATCAGCAAAATTAAAATAGACAAATAAATATCAAAATATATAAAATACTTAAGCAAAAAGTTTTTTTTTTAATTATTTTTGGAAATTATTTGTAGCATACAGGGATGATTTCAACTCCTGATTCAAAATAAGTTTCCCATAAGAGATTTAAAATCTTAACGTTGGTATTAGAGAGTGCAAGAATGATTATAACGCATATAATCGCAAAGTATAATAGTATAGGTTGCATACCGGTGCTTTAGGAGCACAATACGAAAAACCGCAGCTACTAACTACATAGTTGGGCAATAATAGTTACTATTTGGTTAGAAAGAGAAAAATCGGATAACATATAAATATCTAAATCTGAACGGACTTTCATCATTTTCATAAAGTCGGACTTTGGTCAAAAAAGCTAACTTGCGCCAAATATCATCAAGATTGGGATTTGTATGTGGTTATATGCGGATGAACATATACCTATATGTAAATCTGAACCGATTTTATTCAATTTTAAAAAAAGTTCTTCTAAAATTACCATATTTAGATTCAATAGTTTGTCGACAAGGTCAGTCACTAAAATTAGATTGGTACCAAAAACCTACAGCTTCTTGCAGACTTATTAACTTTCGTTCAAAGCATCCTAGACGAGTAATTATTAATACAGCGACTAACTTCATCAATAGAATTTTAGATATTAGCGACATAGACTTTCACAAACATAATTCAGTAAAAATTAGAACCATTTTAAGGCAAAATGACTTCCCACACAAAACCATCACAGACCTACTAAACGAATGGAAATCAAAATCCAATTCCTCAGCTGTCATCGCAGAACCTGTAACAAAAATATATAAACCCACAACATATATACCGGGTTTTTCAGAAAGGCTAAGCCATTCCAACATTTATAACAAAGACAAATATCAACTTGCACTCAAGACACACCGTACAGTAAATAGTTTATTTAGCAGGACAAAATCTCGAATAAATAACGAAGATAAATCAGACGTTGTATACCAAATAAAGTGCAATGGTGACAAGTCCGACATATGCCAAAAGGTTTATGTCGGCACTACAAAACTAAACTTAAGACAAGAATTTCGTCCCACAAATCTGACCTAAAAGCCGTAAATAGGCCCATAGAACAAAAGACCGCACTTGCGGCCCACTGTACATTGACTGGACATAAGCCTGACTTTACCGACGTAAAAATTGTAGCGCAAGAGAGAAGTTATAGAAGAAGATACACTCTCGAAATGCTTAACATTATTGACGTACCTAATGAGAGGAGAATTAATTACAAAACGGACACAGATGGGATCGCACACATATATAGAAATGTGGTGCATAAGCACAGACGCAAGCTGAAGAGTAACACAAAAATCAGTTGACAGCGATAATCAGACGGACGACATTGTTTTGTTAATGTAATTATTTTTCAAATATTGTGTTAATGTTTTGTTTATTAAATGTAATCATGTTTTGTATTTCGTCAGTGACAACCCCTGAAGATGATTGACGTAGTCAATCGAAATATTGGGATAAATAAAAATTAAACAACACATAGAACAACGAGTTTAAATAAATGACCCGAAATGAGGCGAAAATAATTTGATAAAATAAAAGTTCTTTGGTTCAAAAAACAATCGTGTGCTTAATTTCAGCTAATTGGCCGTAGTATGTGGTTTCCAGAGCTAAAGACATGAAATCGGATGAAAATGTATGAAAGCTTAATCTTAGCCCATAAAAGAAGTTTCAAAGTGATTGGATTAATATGTAGCTTCTGGAGTTAAAAACATAAAAATCAGATGAAGATATATGTGTAAGCTTAGAATAACTTTTGTTCTGAGTGTACTGATGGTGCCAATTTAATAGAGGGTAAAAAATACGGTTTTACAAAAATACAAGGAGGCCAAAACGAAGTCGTAGAAACATTTAAGATTTTCTTACTGCCGTGTAAGCTGAGTATAATGATTTTGTTATGTACGAGTATACCGAAATAAGGTTGTTTAGCAAAGGTCGTGGTCTTCAAAGACTTCGTGAAAAAGTTATTCTGTTTTTGGATGACAATAAAACATTTGCAACTAAACAACTGTCGGGATATATGAAAGGCTAAGCCTTCTTTTAGATTTGGCGTTTTTGATAGATGTTACTAAATTTTTCAATCAACTTAACAATCAGTTGCAAAGAAAAACAAAACATTTTTTGACCAATTTTTTGCAATTAGAAAAACTGAAATTTTAAAACAAAGTAATAGTCATAGCAAACTAAGCCAGTATGTAAATAAATAAAATGTTTAAGCAAAAAATTTTTTTTGTTAATTATTTTTGGAAAATTATTGTTGCATACAGGGATGATTTCATCACATGATTCAAAATAAGTTCCCCATAAGAGATATAAAATCTTAAATTTGGTATTAGAGATACCAAGAATGATTATAACACATACAATCGCAAAGTATAATAGTATAGGTTGCCTACCAGTGCTTTAGGAGCACAATACGAAAAACCGCAGCTACCAACTAGTTGGACAATAATAGTAACTATTTGGTTAGAGCTACTTTCCCGAATGTATATTAAAGGCGGTTTTGCATTTGTAGCATTTGCTGAAGTGGAACGATGATGCTATTCATAGCATAGCAATGCCGATCGATTATGGCTTGAGCTGTGGTGGTTCTTCACTATTCGCGGTATTGCAACTTTTTTGTTTTCGTTGGAGCTGGATTTATGCTTTATTGTAGTGTATCGGTGGCTGTCTGTACAGCATTTACTTGTTTGTCCTGTGTTAGTTCGTTGGTTTCCAGTCCCTGCAAACATTTTTGAAATCTTTTGGCGATGACAACGCGATCCTTCTCAGGGAATAAAAATCGCCAATCATCGCCTACGCCTTACAACTAAGCGATGAATATGCGAGCGTACACAACCAAGTCAAATTTTTTTCTAAAAACACTTAAATGTGAAAACAATTTTGATGACGTTTACGTTGTGAATCGCGCGCCATCGCCTACGCCTTGAAACTAAGCGATGAATATGCGAGCGCACACAAGTAGCGGGAAATCTTCCTCACAATAGTTTTTTTTGTTGCATTTTTTATCGTTTTGAGTTGAGTCATCAGTGTTTTTTCATAAGTTTCGATGGCATTTTTTTTGTCTTGTTGTTTTGTTAAGGTAACGGGAAAATGAATATTTGGTTTCAAGGGCAATTAGCCAAATTATCATTTAGTAAGTGATAGTGAAGGGTGTGTAAAAAATTAATAAAAATGTTGTCAAACAAGGCTTTACGGTTGAAAAGTAAGAGGGAAGCATCCAAATAAATAGCGAAAAATTCAAGCTTAAATGAAATAGAAACAACTAGTGCAGAGGCCGCGACAATTGATATTTTAGAAAATAGTTCTACCCAAACAGTGCATCGTTTGGTGAACGTTGAAAATGTGGTTGAATCAAATGTTAACGTTGTTGACCACTTTCTGAGGAAAACTCAGAAAGTGGTTTTGATTGCAACGTAAATACAGAAGATGATGAGATTACGGAAAACAATATAAGTCATTTCGCGCGAATCCCCGAAGAGTTGTGTAATATCGCGGTAATACGTCGCGTGCGATCATTCAATTATGGTTAGGCGACTCGCGGGCAAATCGCTAAATGCGACTCGCGGGAGATTCGCTAAATACGACTCGCGGGCAAATCGCTAAATGCGACTCGCGGGCGAATCGCCACACGCGAATCGCGGGCAAATCGGTAAATGCGACTCGCGGGCGATTCGCTAAATGCGACTCGCGGGCGAATCGCCACACGCGAATCGCGACAGGCACACAGGCGATCGATATGGCGAATCGCCTAACCATAATTTAATGATCGCACGCGATGTATCGCCGCGATTATTACACAACTCTTCGGCGATTCGCGCGCGATCAATAGGCGATGGAAAATGTTTGCAGGGGTGTGTTATATATTTTCGCTGTGTTTACACATTTCTTGTTATTGATGTTGTTGTTAGCGCCTCAGACTGAGAAAGTTTTATGTAATTGTGCCCTGCAAACATTTTCCATCTCCTATTGATCGCGCGCGAATCGCCGAAGAGTTGTGTAATATCGCGGCGATACATCGCGTGCGATCATTAAATTATGGTTAGGCGATTCGCCATATCGATCGCCTGTGTGCCTGTCGCGATTCGCATTTAGCGAATCGCCCGCGAGTCACATTTAGCGATTTGCCCGCGATTCGCGTGTGGCGATTCGCCCGCGAGTCGCATTTAGCGAAACGCCCGCGAGTCGCATTTACCGATTTGCCCGCGATTTGCGTGTGGCGAGTCGCATTTAGCTATTTTCCCGCGAGTTGCATTTAGCGAATCTCCCGCGAGTCGCATTTAGCGATTTGCCCGCGAGTCGCCTAACCATAATTGAATGATCGCACGCGACGTATTACCGCGATTCTACACAACTCCACGACGATTCGCGCGCGATTCATTGGCAGGGTTTGCAGGGTTTCTGTAATGGGATCAAAATAAGGATGACAGAGTATTCATTCATTTTAACAACAATTTTAAATGCATTTCATTAATTAATATTTCAGTTACATTAAAAAATATAAAAAACTATAACTATTAAAAATAAAAATAATTTTAAAAACATTATTTATTTGTGGTTAGAATTGGGTCGGTCCTTTCGTTTTGCGAGGCCTCTGTACTAGTTGTTTCTATTTCATTTAAGCTTGAATTTTTCGCTATTAATTTGGATGCTTCCCTCTTACTTTTCAGCCGTAAAGCCTTGTTTGACAACATTTTTATTAATTGTTTACACACCCTTCACAGATCACTGTCACTTACTAAATGATAATTTTGCTAATTGCCCTTGAAACCAAATATTCATTTTCCCGTTACCTTAACAAAACAACAAGACAAAAAAAAATCCATCGAAACTTATGAAAAAACACTGATGACTCAACTCAAAACGATAAAAAATGCAACAAAAAAAACTATTGTGTGGAAGATTTCCCGCTACTTGTGTGCGCTCGCATATTCATCGCTTAGTTTCAAGGCGTAGGCGATGATTGGCGATTTTTATTCCCTAAGAAGGATCGCGTAGTCATCGCCAAACAAATCATCGCCAAAAAATTTCAAAAATGTTTGCAGGGTGACGTTAAGTATGCATTCCGTGAACTTACACAGCGGACAGAGTGTCTGCGTTGCTCTAGCTCTAGAGTGAGAGCCCATTGATCTGTGTTTGTTTAACTGGTTATGTGTGCTTTTTTATTTTAGTTGTTTGGTTTCACTGATTTCTTACACAAAATTCTTTATTTGACTTAAAGTATTATTTTAAACAGTTTGAATTCCTTAAAAGTTAGTACTTATAACGACTTTAAACAATCTTAGATAGATCTTTTGCCGATATGTAAACGTCTTTTCACACTTTCTCGGCTTATTTCACATATGCTCATCCGATTTTTGTTGTCAGCTCTAAATCGTCATATTACATCCCATCAGTTTGAAATTTGGCACAATTCAGTTTTTTGGGCCAAGCAACGAAGTTATTGAAATAGAAGAAAATCGGTTCCGATTTAGATATAGCTCCCACAGATATGTTTATCCAATGTTTTTAACTCTAGAAGCCACATTTTACTTATACATCCAATCTTGATGAAATTTGGCAAAGGTATGTAAGTTCCTTGTGCGACGAATGGACGCTGTTGGGATTAGAGTAAACTGCTCAGATTAAGGTATCGCTCCCACAGAAATGTTCAACCGATTTTTTTAAAAACAATGTAATTTCTCACAAATTTAAATAGGACATTTGTAAATATTGTAGTTGGCGGCGATTGTCCTCAAGTTATATATCAGGTCCAAGGTGTTTCTTCTTCTGGGGCGTACATGTCCTTCAAAATTAAGTAGACCTCTGACGAGTGCATTTGGATGGGAACTAATATTGTTTACGTAGCTCCGAGAATAATCTCGGATTTCTTCTGTGACGGTTTTGACAGTTAGATCCTTGTGAATATTCGTATTCCTCATGTACCATGGAACTTCGACGATCATTCGCAGGATGCTGAATTGTCTTCTCTGTAGCTTATTGTTGTTGGTCGCGCATGCTGTCCCCCAGAGTTGGACTCCGTATGTCCAAATTGATTTAATAATCGCCTTATATAATATAATTTTATATTCTAGTTGTAGAGTTGACCTAGGACCCATTAGCCATTGTGGCTGGTTGGATTTCAGCTTTATTTGAGATACCTTCATATTTATATGTTTTTACCATGTTCAACGACGATTCAAGTGTATTCTAGATACCTTACTTTTATCTTTTTAAGTGCACCTTATTTAATAGTTTTGTAGGAGGACACGACTGAAGGGCATATCAACAGTAAATATAATGTATAGACTAGGCCAGTTTATGAGTATCTACATATTTTGAACAAAAGTCCTTCGTGCCCTACTTTGTCAAAGGCTTGGGAAATATCTATGAAGAGAGCTGAGCAGTACTGTTTGTTCTGGTAGGCTTCTCTTATCGAAATTGTTATACGATGTACTTGTTATATTGTACTATGGTTCTCCCGAAATCCGAACTGGAAGTCGGGGATTACGCAATATGTCGAAATGTAAGGTTTTATTTTTATTTAAGAAAACACTCCTCAAACATTTTTGAAAGAATTGATAACAAGCTTATCGGTCGATACGATTTAATTTAAGTTGGGTCTTTGTCAGGCTTCGGAATCATAACTTTTATAGATTACTTCCATGATTGAGGGATAATAACTGAGCCGTAAAATGCTGTTGAAGATAAATAATATTGTTTTGATAGCCGAATGAGGAGCTCTTTTACCATTTTCGCATATATTCCATCCCCTCCTGGCGTTTTTATTATTATTAGAACTTTTAACGAGTGTTCGATATCTTTGAGTCTTAAACGATGTGGATTCAAGACTACTTCGTCTATCGTAGGTTGGTTTGGGGTTCCTGTATTATTCATACTTATAGGATCGACGATAGCTAAATTTATATTTGGAGTAAATACAGTTTCAAGATAGTATGCAAATGAGTTTATACTCTCTTCGGTAGTCTTTGCCCAACCACCGTTTTGTAGACGTAGAGGTGAATCATGAGCTATTCGTCTTTTGCATGTTTTTTGTTGTTTTCCAGAGATTATTATCTGTTCCTTTTGATGTTTCCAAGTTCCGATGGTAATTCTTGAGATCGGATTCAGTGATTGACTTCAAGGCAGCGTTTAACTCCTTCTGACAATTTTGAAGACTTCCTCCAAGAGCTGGAGATCGATATTTTTGCCAGTCTCTTTTTAGCTTCCTTTTATCTCTAATGAGTAAGTCGATGTTCTATGGCTGTATAATAGAATTGTACATTTAAGGGATATGACTCTATGTCATCTGACGATCTTAAGGGAATTTTCCAGACAAGTGTGTGCTAATGTCTTTCTTATATTTTATCCATTTCGTGGGCATATAAGAAGAAGTAATACGTTCATTCACTTGTATAGGGTGATTCATCTAGAGGTATATTTTTAGAACAAAAAAAATATAAAAATTTAATTCAAGTGTGGAATCTTAATTGGTAATTTGAAAGGACATTTTATGGCATTTATTTTTGAAAATAATTACCTTTAATTGTTAGCAACTGTATTATGGAAATGAGCGGTAGGTGACAAACGGGAAGATCCGCTGTTTTCGACCAAAATTTTATTCAGTGATGAGGCCCATTTCTGGCTCAACGGCAAAGTCAATAAACAAAATTGCCGTATTTCGGCTGAAGAGCAACAAAAAGAGGTTCAAGAGGTGCCATTATACACAGAGAAAACCACGGTTGGGTTCGGTTTATAAGCTGGTGGAATCATCGGTACTTATTTTTTCATAAATGATAATAGCCGAAACGTAACCGTAAATGGTGCTCGCAACCTGAAATTGAAGCCCGTAATCTTGACGACTTCGTTTCAACCGGACGGTGCCACTTGCCACAGCTGCTTAAACAATGGATCTATTGAGAGGTCATTTCGAAAATCAGCTAATTTCAGGTTTTGAGCAGGTGAGTTGGCCGCCTAGATCGAGTAATATCACATCTTAAGACATTTTTCTTGGGGGTAACGTAAAGACTTAAGTCTATGCTGACAAACCAGCTACGATTCAGGTTTTGGAAGCCAACATTGCGCGTGTCATTAAACCATACCGGTCGAAATGCTCGAACGAGTCATCCAAAATTGGATCCTCAGAATGGAAACCGAGGCGTAGTTGCGGCCAACATTTGAAGGAAATTATATTCAAAAAATAAACGCTATAAAATCTCCTTTCAAATTACCAATAAAGATTCCACACTTGATACCTCTAGATGGATCACCCTATATATATATTAACTATGTAATATTAATCCAGTTGAGAATTGTTGGTGAGTGATCTGATGGAAGATCTAATGATGGACATACAGAGTCGGCAAAGTCAATTTAATCGGGAGCATTATTTAAGTTTGGCTAAAAGGTAGGTTGTCCGCTGGAAACCGTTTCTAGTTTAGATGATTTTACGGCATTTAGTAGTTGTCTACCGATGTAGTGAGGCGTGATACCCAGAAAGTGTGTTTAGCATTGTAATCGCCAGCGGCTACAAATTTCGGACCCAATGCCGAGGAGAAGTCCGTTAATTGATTTTTGTCAATATTTATCTTGGAGGATAATAGATTGACGTTATAACAGTTTTGATGGCTGTGATATTTACTGATGTCGCTTGTATGTGGTTTGTCCTTTATTCGGCTGGTAGACAATGCTTGATAGAGTTACGTATAATGATTGCTGTGCCACCACACACACTGTTGCTGGGATGTTTTGTGTCGTAGGTAAAGTAGCCATTAATTTTGAAGCAATTTCGTATAGTAAAATGTGTCTTATATGTCGCTAATATATTGGGGGAGGTTGTGATACTCGTACTTCTTCTTCAGTATTTTCGTCGGTACTCAGTAGAGTATATCGATTTTCAATCAACGTATCCGTCCCTTTATGTATTTTAGGACTAGGCTCCCTTGTGTGAGATCTAGCATTGGATTTTCGTTTTGTAATGAGTACATATATGTTTGTATATTGCTTTCCTTTTTTCACTCGATCCGTTTGTTGAGTTGTTGTTGTAGGATTTGTCATTGAGCTTAACTCAGGTAATAAAAGTGTACTATTTTTTGCATGCGCGGTAAACAAGAGTGCGGCCGGGAAAGAGATTTTGCGGTCAGAAATAGACTGTCGTCGCCTGTAACTGCTATTTGACTTGCTGCATCGTTTTCCGCCGTGGTCTCTGAAATGTATGCATTTCTGGCATTGAGACTCAGCCGTCTCTCTATAGAGTGAGTCAGGAGCATACGCTCTGAACAATATTTTTAGGTTTACTTTAATTTTTGACTTTTAATGTTTGATATTTTCCATAGTTTTTCTTTTTTTGTATTTTTCTTATTTACAAGGCTCACCGCTTTCAGAACATCCACTAGATGGATTTCGGAAAAAGTCCAACTCGCTTGCTGTTGATTTCGTTTTTTTTTGCTGTTTTTAGTAAAGCTCACAAATAAATAAATATTTTATTTTCTTCGGGAGCTGCTTTAAAACAAGTTCACTCGCAGAAAGAATACAATTGTAACAGTAAAAATTTAGTGTTGTTTTTGTGACAACAATATATTTTATTTTGAATATCCAGGTGAAAAAAGCGCCATTTGAACTGGCTGCATTCACAGAGACATAGGGGTCAGCTAAGTGGCCTTGCCCGGACAATTAAAGAGGTGCAGCACCTCATGTGATCCCTAATGGCAGGCGGGACAGATATCCGGAACGTTAGCATCACTTCGTGTCCAATAACAAGTGAGGAGACTACACCATCCAGATTTCATCTAAACCTGAAACTCGCGCGTCTGCCGAGGTTGTACCTTTTCCTCAGGTGAAATCTCCGGCGGATGATACCCTAGCACTACATTCACACTGTAGCTGTAGGATACTGCTGCTGCGACTTCATCAGCGTGAGTGTCGTTCAGACCTGCCTGATAGACTGCACCATCCAGATTTCATCTAAACCTGAAACTCGCGCGTCTGCCGAGGTAGTACCTTTTCCTCAGGTGAAATCTCCGGCGGATGATACCCTAGCACTACATTCACACTGTAGTTGTAGGATACTGCTGCTGCGACTTCATCAGCGTGAGTGTCGTTCAGACCTGCCTGGTAGTTTCGATGATTTAAAGGTTATCTTTTGTACCGCTGTAACTCTCTTTCTCTATATCTAGATTAAAGGTCGTACCTGTAATGTCTGGGCGGTATTGCTAAGGCGGTACTGTTAAGATAACAGGAAATTGTGCATGCACACGGTAAGGACCTTCGTTTTCTCATGAAGATTAGAGCACCCATGAAATACATAGAAAAATGAAAAGTGTTATTCTTTCCGCCCCCGCTCATTTTCTAGTATATTGGACATCAAAAATAATATCAGTGCAAAAAATTTATAAATAAAAATCATTTTGGTAGTCGGGATGTTGACGTTATCGACTTTCACAATGAGTGACTACCTTTGCAGTTGATGATTTAGAGGCGGATATTTCAATACTCCTAGCGGTGTAAAACGTGCTTAGTAAGTAAGGTAATAGTTTATTTGCTGGCAAATGTCAGCCACTTTAGGTCCTGGCACCAGAATTGTGCAATCATCAGTGTATGACACAATTTCATCGCCGTCTGGTGGTGCAGGAATTTGAGGCCGGGGTATCACTCCACCCAGGGGAACTCCTTCTTTAACTCTAGGTGGCTTCGTCTTCCTGGCTCTAAATTCTACATATGACAGGCTCCCACACATATAGTTTACGACCCAACGTTTCAAACTGTGCGGAAGGGACGTATATGCAATTCCCTCCAACAGAGTGACATGATTGACCGTGATGAAGCGTTTGTAAGGGCAAGAGCCACTAGGACCGTCCTGTTGTTGGGCTTGTTCTGGTTAAGGCCGCTACTTCTAGGTGATGGAGAGTAAAGCAGTTGTTGTGCTGTGCCGCTTCAGGAACCCATGCTGATGATCAGTACAAGCAATGTGTTCGATCAGGCTGGGGAGGAGCAGTGCCTCAAGCATCTTTGCTACTGGATAAAGCAAAAAGATCGGCCTGTACGGTGCGGTACCATTCTGCCCATTTTCCAGGTATCGGGAACTTAGTGAGTGGCTAGCGACATACTTATATTATTGTTCATGTACTCTAATACTGGAATACCAAAGAGATTCAACACCACCATTGCGATTCCGTCCGGACCAAGCGCTTTTGTTGACTTTCGAATCTGACAGCGCGGATACGACGCAATACTCTCCTTTTCGCATTATCACTATATGGGTGCTCAATAAAAAGGGCGGTTGAAATAACAAGCGCATCGCTTCGGATCTGTCCGATCTTAAAGGGTTAGAGAGCGACTTGACCGTTGTCCACAACTTACCAATTCCGGAACTTAAGTTGCACTGCTTCAAGTGATCTAGCCATTTGTTCCGCTTATATTTGTTGACCAACATACTGATCTCAGAGTTGAGATCCTTAATACTAGGGTCAGTAGAGTTGGAGCTGCTAATGTCACCACGGTAGTCTGCGAGTCCCGCTGCCTCTGCTGGGAAATATAATCATACTTGGGGTATTCGACCAGCAGAGATATGGCAAGTGGCTGCTGCGTTGATGAAGGCCCGGATTTTTTTCTTGGCTACCCGAACATCCGACGGAATAGCTAGATTATTAAAGCTGCTGTTGGTTGTTCTCTGAAGACATCCCAACCAGTTTTTTTGATTTAGATAGGTATGGTATAAAGTCATAAATTCGGATGGTCTTTTTATGAAGAGAATTATGGGAAGGTGGTCCGATCCAAGTGAGACGACGGGTTGCCAGGTAACTTTGGCAACCCAATTTTAAATAATTAATTTAAAAAGTTAAAGTATTATTTATCCGTGTCCAAATTAATAATAATCACTAGAAGTGTTATTTTCTTAGTTTGGTGATATAGTGCTCTCCAGTGTTTTATCAAATATCATAATATTTGTGCTTTTTATTTTTGATTGAGTGCTGTTTTATTTTTACAACAACAGCATTGTGATAATTTATGCTGCAATTGTTAGTAGCTTATTTTGTGCATTTTGCTTTATCTTCAATATTCGTTTTGTGTTTCTTGAGTTTTAGAGTGTTGCCACTGTTTTCTTTTTGTTTTTCCCTTTTTCACAAATCAATCCTATCCAATTTTAATAGTATATATACATATATTTATTTTTTGTTATTTTATAATTTAATAATTTAAAATGACTTGCAATCTCATAGGTTGCAACTTAACATCCAACGAGAGAATGATTGGTTGCTGGGTATGTGGTATGTTTGGTCATACCAAATGTGCCGGGGTTTCTGCTCGTGCCGCTGATGCCACAGATCAATCAATCAAATAATGGCATCAGATGGTGTTGCCAGCGGTGTAGAAGAATTAATATACAGTTTTATAAATTCTTCAAGGATACACTTGCGGAAGTATAAGATGGGATTGGAGTTATTAAGCATTCAGGAGAAATTTTCTAAAGTGGATACTGCTGTTAAAAGCCGGAAGGGACACCGAACTCAATTTCAGCTTTGAGTGTCAACCTGCTGGCACCGGCTTTAAAATGTCCTACTACTATCAGTGAGGTGTTCGTTGACGTAGAGACCGGAGAGAGGCCGTTTTTTCAAACGGTTGATTTGGCCTGTTCGTCAAGTAATAGCAGACCTAAAAAATTGACAGTCATTCCAGCGAGAAGGACTGTCTTTATTTCTCGGTTTGGCCCTGAAACCGAAATAGATAACATTAGTGATTATATGAAGTTGAAGTTGGAAAGTGACTTTGATTTAAATATTTTTAAATTTAACTCATCTTCTAATCATTTATCCTCATTCAAAATAAGTGTGTCAAAAGATATCTTCGATAAGATTGTTGACCCTAAATTTTGGCCGGATAGGGTGCTTGTCAAGGAGTTTGTTCAAAAAAGTAGTAGAGGAGGGAGATCTAGTTTAGCGAAATTGCCAGCTAAGTCTACAAACTCTTCAAAAAAGTAGAAAAGGTTACACTATAAGAGGTTTAAAATCTAAATTAAGACGCTTATTTATTGATAGCTATAACTTTGATTTTGATATTGTTGTTTTTTCTGAGACATGATTAAAAACTGATATTTTAAACTCTGAGGTTCTGTGTAATAAGTATACAATTTATAGAAAAGATAGAACAGAGAGAAACAGTGGTGGTGTCTTAATGGCGGTTTCTAATAATTTGAAATTTATTTCAGTTTTTGTTGCATTGTGATCTAAAAAACTTTTTATTACCTGTTCCTACATTCCACCTTCGACCGATTTCAATGTTTATAATGAACATTTGACTGCAGTTGAAAAAATAATTACAAGTATGAATGAGTCTGATTTAAACCTAACATTGGAAGACTACAACTTATCTTCTGTATCATGGCATATGTTGCCTGATTCAGAAGCACTTACTCCTCTTACTAATAGCGATTGGACCACTGATGTTACTGGCCTATTGGCAAAAATGAGTTTGTCTCCGATTAATAATATTCTTAACCAGAATGGGAGGATTATTGATTTGACTTTGACCGATGAAATACGTTAATTTAAAGTTATGAGAATGCATCCAATTTCTACTCCGGAGGACAACCACCACCCGACTAATGTATTTCATTTCAGTTACATTGCCTTACCAATCACCATCTCCTAGTCCTGCTGGAGATTTTTCTAGAGTTTGCTTCAAACGTTGTGATTTTCATAGACTTAATTCCCTTTTATTATCTGTTGATTGGAATGCTATCTGCTGTTGTAGTACTATTGCGGAATTTGATTTTGCTGTTAAGAAATTTTATGGCATACTAAATGAATTTGTATCTTAAACAGTGCCTATGGAACCCATTGTTGTAGAAAAAACTATGCCTTGGACTTCTATGGAGTTATGTAGATTACAAAACATAAAGAGTAAATCATTCAAAAGATTTAAAAGAACAGGACTAACTGCTGATTATGGCAGATATTCCATAGCGAGACAAGGGTACAATATCGAGGCTCGTTGATGCTATAGGTCGTACTTGACAAGAGTTAGGGACAATTTTAAAAAGGACCCTAAATCATTTTATCGATTTGTTAATTTAAAACGTCGAACATCTTCAAAGCCATCGAGAATAAGATTTAATGGTGTTGAGTCCTCAAGCGATAAGTCTATTGCAAACTACGTTCGTTTAACCATGCAATTCCGTACCCTTACACAATTTCACCAGTAAATCAAATAGTTCCTCCTTTTTTAGATTTTTCACTTATTGAATTAAACTTGCATCGTCTTAAACCCAGTAGTACTTCTGGACCCGATGGCATTCCAAATGTATTATTGAAAGGCTGCTCTGAATCCCTGGTCTTACCCTTATCCTTATTATTTAATTCATCATTACAATTGGGGCACTTTCCTGATTTATGGAAACGG
The DNA here is from genome assembly GCA_963513945.1 of Hydrotaea diabolus. Lineage (NCBI taxonomy): Eukaryota > Metazoa > Arthropoda > Insecta > Diptera > Muscidae > Hydrotaea > Hydrotaea diabolus. Next base: position 99,654,044 of record OY740717.1, on the reverse strand, counting down.
TCTTACTTGTTTCAACTTCACAAATCTGGCAGTCTGTTGGATGTACCGAACTATAGAGGGATTGCTAAATTAAGCGCAATTCCTATGTTATTTGAAAAAATTGTAACAAGTTTTGTTTCACATAATGTGGCGCCCATACTCCATCCATGCCAACATGGATTTCGTAAGGGTCACTCTACAAATCTTTCCTCCTGCCTAATTGGGAGGGAACAAGTAGTTTTATTTAAAAAAAAGTCTTTCCAGATCAATTCGTATCTCCTCTGGTTTCCCGCAGGGCAGCCACCTTGGACCTATTCCCTTTTTACTATTCATTAACGACTTGCCCGACTCTATAATCAACTCTAATTTACTAATGTTTGCAGACGGCGTTAAATTATTTTCTTCTTATGCTAGCTTTGCGGACAGTCACATACTGCAGGATGGTTTGGACAGATTTAGTACTTGGTGTGAATTTAATTTTATGGAATTAAACCTTAAAAAGTATAAGCATATGTGCCTTTATAGACGTAGTTTGTTGGCTACTAAATTTAATTTATGTGGCTCTGAATTGGCATCGGTTGATTCATTTATTGATCTCGGTTTTATGATAGATAGAAAGTTGATTTTTAATAACCATATCATTACTATGGTAAATAAAGCGTATGGTGTCTTTTATTTTTTGAAGCGCTGGGCAAAACAGTTTACTGATCCATATACTACGAAACAGCTTTATATTTCCCTAGTTAGGCCAATTTTAGAATATGGATCAGTGGTTTGGGATCCCCAATATGATTACTATATTAACAAAATTGAGTCCGTGCAGAAACAATTTTTAATATTCTGCTTAAGAGGTCTTCACTGGAATACTGCCATTATAAGAAGGAAGTCCATTATCCTTCTTATAATGGCAGGTTAAATCTTATTAAATTGCCCTCATTGAAGAGTAGGCGAACTGTGATGAATACGATGATGGTATATAAAATTATATGTGGGGTTGTGGCTTCTGAATACTTATTATCAAAAATTTTTATTAACGTCCCATTTAGACCTACTAGATACTATCAGTTCTAACACTTGGATTTTCAAAGGCACAATTCATGTGGTGACCCATTTCGTAGAATGTGTGCTGATTTTATTTCTTTATAATTAATAATTTTTTATTTAAACTCACTACACCAAGGCTCATTGTCTTTATAACAATTTAAGCTGCTATAAACAATTTTAGTAATTAATATTATTCGTAAATACTTATGTATATTATGCTTTATATTATTTTTATTAGATTTTAATATTGTAATAAAAGAAGGTGGTGGTTATATTTTGATTTTGTATTGCATGCTTCTAGTCCTTCTCCTTCTAAGGTGGTGGTTATATTATAAAGTATAAAATTTGGTGTTTATATTTTCTAGTGATTATTATTAATATTTTTTGTACCGATTGGCTGTTGATAAATATCTGTATAATCTGTATAATCTACATGGATGACGTTGCTTGTCATCTCCATTATGGATCGATCCATAATGTGTACGTTGTCCCTACGTCAAAAAAAAAAACGTCGGTGATCAGGCCAGGAGATGCCATAGTTATGTCTGGCTAGCTATGGCAATCGCCCATAATACGCGTCGGGTCGCTCTCATTCTTTGTGCAGAGCTTGCAGCTATCAATTTGCAAAATCAAAGCTGCTACACCCATACACTCTGTGTATGGGTCTCTAGAGTCAAGCTCAGGCGAAATATGTCTGTGCCGCACAGAATGGTGTAACAGAAAAGCAAGTCCCCCACCTCCACTTCTGGTGCGATCCTTACGTAGCATCCGTCGTAGCAATCCTTATTTTTTTGTATCCGTCACAGCTGTGCAGGTGGATTTCTTGGATTGCAGAGACCTTAGTTTCTTGGATTGATGTTTCTCGAGACCATGATTTTCCACATCCAGAGACCCACTGCTAACTCCGTACAGCAAGAGGCAACAAATTCCGCTTCGCTATACTTTCTGGTGTGGTTCAGAACAGCTCCTGAAGTGCACCCACTCCATGCAACGATTGCACCTTTCAGACGTAGCACGATGTTGTATACGGTTCTGACAAACCGAGCGGATCCAAGGTGCGGGATTTTGTGTGATCCCGGCATAGAACAATAATATTCTGAGCAGGCATTCCGGGAAGTGCTGCTCCCACGATACAAAATGGACGAACAAAAAACACATATTGTTCAGGTTATGTCCCTGGCCGAAGAGTGTTTGCTTTGGGTCAATCCGGTGTATAGAACCGGCAGCTGCGGGGTTGAGTAAAAATATGTCGTACTGCTTTCTGTTATGCATAGACAAGCATTGTTTGCCTAACACTATTTTTGTAGCTTTCAGTAGATAACGCACTACATCGCGTGTGTGTAAATGTGCTTTATTTTATATCGTTAAAAAGGGTCCGTTGTCATTTCATTCAATGGAAGCCTAGACAACTATTATGAAAATATGCAGGTTTAATGTTAATTTTATTAAAACTGAAGATATATATAGTATATATAAAAAATTCATTGCTTACACATACAAACCCCCTATATATATATATATATATATATATATATATATATATATATATATATATATATATATATATATATATATATATATATATATATATATATATATATATATATATATATATATATATATATATATATATATATATATATATATATATATATATATATATATATATATATATATATATATATATATATATATATATATATATATATATATATATATATATATACGGAGATATCTTATAGCAAAATATGATATGTTATAACAAACTTTGCATTACATGTCTCTTACAATATCAAACAACAACTTTTTTGTAAAGTGTTTGAAAACTTAAAAGCAAATATACTGCAATTTATGTCCCGTTCGCTATGTCCCGTTAGTGTGAGTTACATATGTCTTTTAAAAATGATTGGAGAAATTTCAGAAAATAACTTTATCACGAAAGCTTTAATAAGAAGTGTTTCTAAAACATTAAAAATAATTTTTTTACTCGTACTACGAAACTAGACAAATTGACTTTACCAACGGTATGTAACATGCCTCGATATATTGTTTTTTTATAGAATTGTAAAAAATTCTTTTTTTATTTATCTATTATAATAAATACCAAAATAAATAATTTAATTCATAACTATTTTTATACACTTAATTTTAGTTTTGTAAATTTTCAACGCATACTATGTGAGTGCCGCTGCTTCCTGCCAAAACGGAGTGTTTTCGCCTTAGTTGAGTAAATTTTGTGAATCCAATTTTGATATCCTCGTGTTCAGATTGAAATGTTGCGAATAACTTATTCATGTTGGAGAGAACAATGCTCTTCTGCTTTTGAACTTTCTTGCCATCGATGCGTACAGACACCCACTCTTTTTTCCCTGACATCATGTAACTAATATCATCTCGTTGTTCCAACTGAGTTAATAGAGCTTCAGTTTTGCACTTTTAAGTTTTTCCCTGCATTTTGTTGGTCGGAGTGAGAACCCTATGCTAGACAACCAACATTTTTGCAATTCTTGCTTTTCGTTGAGACGTTCGAAACTTCTTTATTTTTGTACATCTCAATGTTGATGGAGCATTGAATTTTCTATTTCTCTTTAATTTGTTCAAGAATATCTACATCATCATCTACATCCATATAGTATCTGTTTTGACGCTCATTCGTTGAACTTATAAATTCTTCTGAAAAGTTAGAATTGCCATCATCGTCAGCAGTTCAGTTATCATTCTCAAAAGTACCCATTACTATTTACAGCCGGCACGTAATATTAAATATGATTTTTATTGTCAAAATATTAGGTTCCCCAGAGACAAATTGTTGAATGAGGTGCAAATAATTTATGACCATTCTCCGAAATTGTATGACACTTGTTTATTTTTATTTATATTTAATAGGTAAAAATAAACATTTGGTTAACCCCCATAGGTACTTTATTATTTTTTATTACATACAGTTAAGTGTAGGACTAAGCCCTTTTTGAGCCTATTAAAAAAATTTAGACTTATTCTTTAAAATATACACCCTAGAATATCTTAAAAAACGTTTTATTGTCATTTTAAAGACATTCGGAGACATGTTTTTTAGAAACAGTGTTAAAGTTAAGACGTGTGTAATTTTCCTAATTAATCTTCAAACTGGCTTCTAAAAAGGGGAAAAGAAAGAAATTTATTCTTCGTTTTTTTAGTCGCCTCAACAAAAAGAAGCACAGATCACCAGACATGCGACATATTAATGACGCTTTAGTAAAAAAATTCCATACCTAAATGAGTTATTCGCAACATTTCAATCTTAATACGAGGATGTCAAAATTGTAATCAGAAAATTTTCCCAACTGAGGCCTAAACATTGCGATATGGCAGGAAACAACGGCACTCACATCTACAATACATTATGTGTAAAAAATAGTTATAATATAAATGGATCTAATGTGATTAATATTATTAAATTATTTATTTTGATATTAACCAATTTAGTTATTTATTAAATTAACTAGTATTACATATAACTAGCTTAGTTACCTAGTTTGTTAGCAATATGGTATTCTGGAAACATTCAACAGCATTTTGAATCGGATGGCAGCATAAGCCTAAAAAAAGTTTTTGTTTACAAACAAGAAAGGCAAAGCAAATTGTGAAAAAACAATTTTGTCACTTCGTATAGTTTCTTGTTTTGTAAAAATATTATTGGTTCAGTACTGCATTAAACATGAACTCCAGACAAGGATAAGTAAGAATCATAATTATTTTATATGTAAAGCCTGGTACTAAGATCGTGAAAAACTTAGATATGTATATCACTTAGGAATGACTTATAAATTATGGTTTGTCAAAATTTTTTTTAGTTTTCACCACAATTTCATAGCATTTTATTGCTGAAGTTTGAGATTTCTTCACATCAAAAGGCGATCTTAGTAAGAGACCATAAAGCTCTTAATGGGAAAGACTTAAGTGTAAATTTAATACCAAAACAAACAAAATCGTCGTTAATTTCGCCTGGCCGATCCTTATTTTCTCTCAACCGCAATATAAAGCTCATTTTTTGGCCATTTCGTAGCTAATTTTAGTTTGCTTGAGTTTGAATACCCATATTGACTATTAATCGGGTTTTGACCATGTCCAGTCCAGCAACTGTGACCGTTTTTACGAGTAAGTATTAAGTTATCCCAACTAACATTACCCATGTCATTTACAATAAATAATGATTTAGTAAGCAAATAATAAAAAGTGTACTTTTTAACGAGGTACCTTTAGTCCCTTAAATGCATTTTTTTCCTCCTGGGCCGATTCCGCCCATTCACTCCCAAACAGCTTATGACCATAGGCTATCATAAGGCATAATTTCCGTTGATCCGTTGTTAAATCCTTTAGCCAGAATCGTGCTTTAAACAGTTATAGGGTCTTGTGGTGTTGCAAACGCAATGACAAATTTAATATACCACCCACCCTTCGGCGAAGGCTATACAAAGTTAAATAACTAAATGTCCGTTCTGTTACTTAAACTAATTGTTATCCAATAATAGTTATATTCTTAATCCGACGGATTATGTCCCACTTGTGAAACATATTGACGACAGCTTATTTTAAACTTATTGTTTTAAGACTGAAGAAAACAAGTAGACATAAATTCAGTGATACCCTTCAAACGCTTATTGTAAGACAGTTTTCAATAAATGCTTATATTTATATCCCTTTGAAATGTGATTACGATTTATGGCGTTCGATTAGGAGAAATTTCTAGTGATTCGCGTTAAACGTTGAATGTTTTTACTTCCACTTCACAATCTGAAACTCATTGTTTAAATCGTTTAAAATTAAGTACTTGACCCATTTTCGGTAGCATTCGCGTTTCTAGCGGAAGATATGTCATTGGTTATATCGATTCGCAAAGGGATATTGAAATGTTCATAATTGATTATATGCACTTAATTCGGGTGCAAATTGAGATAGTGTCTCTCCAGCAGTTACAGTAGTCCAGAGTACATAGTTAGTTACTCTAAGGCAAACTTATTCTATAAGTTTGTTGTCTATTTGGATAAGTTATGTGTATTTATTAAATTTTCTATAGAGCAACGCTGGTTTTAAGAATATAACTTTTTTGAAGAAAGTATTTTCAGTAATCATTCAACCACTATATTATTAAATAATTGCGATATTTTATTTTTTACCTTGCGTTATATGGTAGAACGCGCTATTTCACTTTATTCGAAGTCTTTATATTATACACCAACAAATCAGTAATATTATGGAATTTGTAGAACTGTTGGTTTCTTTGTGCGCGAAATCTGACAAGGCAAAGTAAACTAGGGGTTGCTTATGAGGCTTCTGTGCGCCGAATCTACAAAGGGGGTTGAAAAGGTATGTATTCAAGGTACTTATAAACAAAAATACCTATCAAACTGATACGTAAAGCGCTTATGAAGGGGGAACTAAAACCGCAATAGACAACGAAGTTCATGGCTGGAGGCGTCAAATGTGCTCAAATTTTTAGGATTCAGTTAAATGGATATTCACTGATGTACATATTAATAAATACTTATTATCGTCATAGACTTCCACTTCAAAAAGTAATTATGGTCCTATTGTCGAAATCCGAATATTGTTATAAGTATAAAAAAATAAGTTTTGGAGAACAGAAAAAAGTGGTAAAATTTACTAAATTTATAAGCAAGATTATTGAATATCCATTTCAATTATCACCCTTCGAACTAATATAAACATGCAGTGCTGTCCGTTGCTGCCGTGCATCACAAATCTTAAATAAGGCTTATGTTTTAAAATGTCATATCCAATGCGATAAGTAATTTACTAAAAACCTCGCATTGTTCTGGATTTGAGCGATTTTAGAGTGTCCAGTCCATACGATTTGCCATCAGACCACGCTTACAAAAATACTTAGTGGGGACATAAATAGTGTTACAACATTGAACACACCCATTTCAATAGTAGAACTGAACATTACCCGTTAGCGTCATATGGGTTTTAAAATCTAATCTCAATAGCGTTAGTCTGTACAGGGATTTTAAAATTGTTACAACTTTCATCATGGAGTGGTCAGATAATGAGAACCGTATCGCTGTAATAGCGCTTTTCAAGTGTGAAATGAAAAAAAGTGATATTTTTAAAACGCTCCGGCCACTAGGGCTAAGCCGATGCATATAACTGTTTGACGAGACTGGAGATGTAAAAGACCGCCATCGGTCGGGCCGCCCACGCTCTGTTCGAACACCGCATGTCAAAGCCGTTTAATCAAGAATTCACAGAAATCCGCTCCGCACGCAGAAAAAAGTATGGTTGAGGTGACAATATTCGAAGAGGATAATTCTATTGTTGGGTATATGGTTGAGGCACAACAATATTATGATCCTCACAACAATAGTATGATTCACACATAACCATACTATGATCCCCACAACAATAGTATGATTCACACTCAACCATACTATGATCTCCACAACCATACTATGATCCTCTCAACAATAGTATGATTCACACTCAACCATACTATTATCTCCACAACCATATTATGATCCTCACAGCCATAGTATGTTTCTCATACAACCGCATCATGATCCTCACAACCATAGTATGATTCACACGCAACCATACTATGGTCCCCACAAACACAGTATGATTCACACTCAACCGTACTATGATCCCCAAAATTATTTATAGGATTGGGTAATGTTGTTATTCATAAATAAAGTTTTATCAAGCAAGTTATTTTAAATTGCATTACAATTAGTTTATAACCAAATTTGAGGCCATGTTTTTATTGAACATTTCATTCAAGAAACTAAAATATATATTCCAACGGCCGTCGAAAATACTTTTAGTTGCCAGCAGAGGTGAATGCTACTTCACTATCCATAGACCCCAAGTAACGAATGTGATTAAACCATGATCAATGGCTATATACTTAAGTGCAGGCAGATTTTAAATAAACGAGAACCAGTCGGTACTAGAGTATTTCACCTAGCAAAGTAAATACAATAAAAATCCCTCGAACTACTTTCCGATTGTTGTTGTTTTTTATAATTGACAACAATCATGCACTATTTCGTGTGCATGTGTTTTTTTGTATATCAAAAAAAAACATACGCACACACAAAAAAAATCGCAACCATACCGCTTGATTGCCGTAATCATGTTATTGTTAACGTAAATTTTAAACAACAATACTTTTGTTGCACCAACTTTGTAAATATGGTTGCTACAACCATATTTTCATTTCTCAATTTGGCAATAACACTACTGTTACATTTCAACAATATTAATATTGCCGCAATCATACTGTTGTTAAATTAAAATTCAAAAAACAATACTATGGTTGCGACGAACATGCTTTTATTGTAGAGAACATATTATTGTTGCGGTTACCATATAGTAACCATATATTTTCTCTGCGTGCGAAAACAGAAAATCATGGCCCGTGAGATGAATATCACGCAAAAGTCCATGAGTCGAATCATTAAAAAAGGCTTAGGACTTGGGGCTTTCAAACGACGTACAGGACATTGATTGACTGCAGCTTTAAAAAATAGGATTGAAAAATGCAAACGTCTTTCGGTAAAGCACGCTGATAACTTGCACAGAAAAATGTTGTTCACCGATGAAAAATTTTTTACCGTTCAGGAAAAATTCAGCAAGCAAAATGCTAGAGTGTATGCGCGTGTATGCGTATGTGGTCATCTAAGGAAGCATCTGAACTGATCCCAAGGGCGGAAAAGGGTCATCACCCAGCTTCAGTCATGGTTTGGTGGGGTGTCTCTTACGATGGAGTCACTGACCTGCATTTCTGCGAAAACATCGGCCAAAGTTTACCAAGAAACCATTTTGGAAGCTGTTGTAAAGCCTCTTAACAATTCCCAGTTCTAAAACTAGTCATGGACTTTCCAGCAGGATTCTGCGCCGGCCCATAAGGCTTAAACGTCCCAGGCCTGGCTTCGAAAAAATCTGCCAGGGTTCATTTCCTCTGAAGAATGGCCATAATGCATTCCAGATTTGAATTTATTGAATTGCAACTTGTGGACGGTTTTAGGGACAAGGTTTGTCACAAAAGATAGGATTGGATCTCTTAAGACTGCTTTGGTTCGAGCTGTGGCCAATTTTCCAATGGACGAGGTTCGTGCATTAGCCAATGCGACTTAAAGAGTGTAAAGGCAAAAGGCATACATTTCGAATAAGTAAATTCTTTTTGTATAAATATACATCAATAAATATATTAAAAAATATTTGGTCCAAAAACATTCAGTACTTTTCATTTTACAACATAAAACGTGTGTAACAGTATTTATGTTCATACACGCAGAAAAAAATATGGTTGTGGTAACAATATTCGAAGAGGACAATACTATTGTTGGTGTATGGTTGTGGAACAAATATATTTTGATCCTCACAATCATAGTATGATTCAAACAAAACCATACTAGAATCCTTAAAACCATACTTTGGTCCTCACAACAATAGTATGATTCACACATAACCATACTATGATCCCCATAACCATAGTATGATTCACACTCAACCATACAATGATATCCACAACCATATTATGATCCTCACAACCATAGCATGATTCACACATAACCATGCTATGATTCCTACAACCATAGTATGATCACAAAAAATTATACTATGATCCCCAAATTATTTTAAAGAATTGGGTTAAGTTGTCAACAACAGATTTAAATTATGAAAATGAATTTAAAATGCATTAAATTCAAAACCATACCATGGTTGCAACGAACATACTTTTATTGCGGAGAACATATTATTATTATTGCCGTGACCATATAGGAACCATGTTTTTTCTCTGCGTGTACTAAGTAGATAATAAATAATTTCGAAGAAATTCGAATTACCCTGGTACAGGGTGGGCCAAAAATTACCATGGGATTTCAAAATTAAATAACTTTTTCATATACATTTTTTTTTTATTTTTTTTAGATTATATACTAGTAACACCTGGAGATTCACAACTGAACAAAGAACCAGAATAATAGAATTTTATTATTTAAATCGCAAACGCATAAGTGATAAAGCTCATTTTAATTTGAATGGCTTTATTAATATGCAGAACATTAGGTTCTAGGGTTCTGAAAATCTAAGAGTCATTTATCAACGCCAATTGTACCCCATTAGGTGTACAGTATGGTGTGGGATCAAATCTGCAAATATTATTGGGCCTTACTTTTTCGAGAATGAAGATGGAAGTGCTGTAACCGTAAATGAAGAGCGGTATCTGTTTACGTCCTGCTCTTAAAAAAAACATGGGATGTGGTTTTACGACAAAGCCACTGAACGATCAACAATGGCACGTTTAAGTCAAATTTTTGAACAACGAATATTTTCCACACGCAGAAAAAAAGTATGGTTGGGGTAATAATGTTCAAAGAGGATCATACTATTGTTGGTTATATGGTTGTGGCACAACAATATTATGATCCTCACAGCAATAGTATTATTCACACATAACCATACTATGATCCCCACAACTATAGTACGATTCACACTCAACCATACTATGATCTCCACAACAATAGTATGATTCACACACAACCTTACTATTATCTCCACAACCATATTATGATGCTCACAACCATAGTATTTTTCTCATACAACCATAGTATGATCCACTCAACCATACTATGCTCCCAAAAATTATTTATCAGAATTGAGTAATGGGTTATTCTAAAATAGAGATTTTTATCAAGTTAGTTATTTTAAATGCATCACAATTAGTTCATGGCCAGATTTGAGGCCATGTTTTTATTGAACATTACAATCAAGAAACAAAAATAAATTATCCAACGGCATTCGAAAATACTTTTAGTTGCCAGCAAGGGTGAATGCTACTTCACCAGGCAGATTTTAAATAAACGAGAACCAGTCTGTAGTAGAGTATTTCACCGAACAAAGTAAACACAAAAAAAATCCCTCGTACTAACTTTCGATTGTTGTTGCATTGTGTTTTTTTTGGTGTATCAAAAAAAATACTTACACACATACATGTATGCTCTATAAAATGCTCTTTGTTATGTTCATATTCACAACCATATGGTATGATTGCCGTAATCATATTCTTGTTAACGTTAACTTTAAACAACAATACTTTTGTTGCACCAACCATGTTTATATGGTTGCTACAACCATATTTTTATTTCTCAATTTGGCAATAATACTATTGATACATTTCAACAATATTAATGTTGCCGCAATCATACTGTTGTCAAAATGAAATTCAAAAAACAATACTATGGTTGCGACGAACATGCTTTTACTGTAGAGAACACATTATTGTTGCGGTGACCATATAGTAACCATTTCTTATCTCTGCGAGCAGAAATTCGGAAATTATTTAAACAATCACCAGATTTGTCAGCACCCAACAATTTTCTTTTGGTTTATTTAAAGGAGCGAGTTTATGTTAACAAGCCCGAGACAATTCTTCAATTCAAGGGCAACATTGTTGCAAAATTCGAACGCTACAGCCACAAATTTTGAAAGATGTTATGGAAAATGCTCTAAAACGAGTCCATTATTGCGAAGCTGAAAACGTGGGCCATTTTAGTGACATTATTTTTCATACTTAGTGTAAAAAAATTTCCATTTCGTACTTGTACTTATATTTTATATAATCTGAGAAAAAAAAATAAAAAAGAATTAATAAACGAAAAAGTTATTAAAGTTGTTAGCCCCATGGTAACTTTTAGCGCACTCTGTACATGACCCATTTCGAATTATATGAAAATAGGTTCATATATTGTGCTCTTCTCAGCGAATTATACCTAGTTTACACTATGCCAAAATTGTGACATATCACACTTCAAAGTTGGCCTCATCTTGTATTTTTGTATAAAATATGCTATGTTCTACTGAACACGGTTTATAACTTTATTTTTAACAACTACATTTTTTCCACTATTCTTGGGCCAAGGATGCTCGGTCCTTGACAACAATATAGTGAGTCTATATGTTTGACATTACATTCGTAACAGCTCTAAATACTAATAGGCGACCCTCTTAATATACATAGTGGCGCAAAAATATCGTTGTGGTTTGAATGTTGAGAACTTTTTAAATGTTTTTATCTTTTATTATTATTTCTGTATTTTGTGAAGCAAACTTGGGAAATTTGAAATGGAACACTACACAATAGAACAGCGACCAGCAATTGTTGAATTTTTTAAAAAGCAAAGAGTCAATTGTTTTGACGCAGCGTGATTATCGTCGCTTTCGGTTTCTAGTTGCCCTGCTAATGTCAGTGAGGAGTTTATTGACGTAGAGACCGGGGACCGTTTATTCAAACGGTTGATGTGGCCTGTTCGTCAAGAAAATGTGGACCTAGGACATTGACTGTCATTCCAGCAAGAAAGACGGTCTTTATTTCTCGGTTTGCCCCAGACACCACAACTTGAATATTAAGTACATAAAGATGTAGTTGGTCACCTTGACCTTGACTTGAATATTTGTAAATTAAATCATCTTCTAATCATTTATCTTCATTTAAGTTAAATGTGTCAGAAGATATCTTCCTTCTCTGACCCTGATAGGGCGCTAGTCAAGGAGTTGTGCAGAGAAATTGCAGAAGAGAAAGATCAAACTTAGCTAAATTGCCAGCTCAATCTCAAAACTCTTAAAAAACTAGAAAAGGTATATAGCATAGCTTATCAAAATGTAAGAGTTTTAAATACTAAATTAAGTCGCTTATTTGGATGGCTTTGATTTTGATGTTTTTTTTTGAGACATGGCTAAAAAGTGATAATTTAAACTCTGAGGTTCTGTGAAATAATTATATGATTTATAGGATAGATATAATTGAGAGAATCGGTGGTGGTGTCTTAATTGCGGTTTCCTGTTGTCTACCTTCTGAGCGTATTTTTTCCGATGAATTTAATAATTTGGAATTTATTGCAGTTTGTGTTGTCTTCGGAACTCAAAAACATTTTATTACCTGTTCTAACATTCCTCCTTCGACCGATTTTAATGTTTTATTATATAATGAACGTTTGACTGCCGTTAAAAAGATAATCCTAAGCATGAATGAGTCTGATATTATTTTAACATTAGGCGACTTTAACTTATCTTCTGTATCATGGCATATGTTGCCGGATTCTGAAGTACTTACTTTTCTAACTAACAGCGATTGGTCCACTGATGTTGTTAGACAATTGGCAAAAATTAATATTATAATATTCTTAACCTGAATGGGAGGATTCTTGATTTGATTTTGACCAATGAAACACGTTCATTTCAATTATGAGAATGCATTATTTTTCTACTCCGGAGGACAACGTCAATCCTACTATACGTATTTCATTTTCAGTAACATTGCCTCACAAATCTCCACGTCCTTCTGGTGATTCTTTTAAACGACTTAGACTTAATTCTCTGTTATTATCTGTCGATTGTAAGGCTATCTGCAGTTGTAGTACTACTGCCGAATCTGATTTTGCTGTTAAGAAATGTTTTGACATATTAAATAAATTTGTATCTAAAACAGTGCCTATGGAACCCATTGTTGTAGAAAAATCTATGCCTTGGACATCTATGGAGTTATGTAGATTAAAAAACATGAAGAGTAAATTATTTAAAAGATTCAAAAGAACAGGTCTAACTGCTGATTATGGTACAATAGTCTCGTCATTGCTATAGGTCGTACTTGTCAAAAGATAGGAACAATTTTAAATAGGACCCTAAATCATTTTATAGTATGTTAATTTAAAACGTCGAATAACTTCTAAGCCATCGAGAATAAGATTAAATGGTGTTAAGTTCTCAAGTGATCAGTCAATTTCAAATTGTTTTGCTGACTTTTTCGAAAATACATATTCATTACGTTTATTTAACCCTGCAATTCCGTACTCTTACAGAATTTCTTCAGTAAATCTGATAGTTCTTCCAATTTTAGATTTTTCACTAATTAAACTAAATTTGCATCGCCTTAAACCCACTAGAACTTCTAGGCCCGATGGTATTCCGAATATATTATTGAAAGGCTGCTCTGAATCCATTGTCTTGCCTTTATCCTTATTATTTAATTCATCATTAAAATTGGGAGGGATTGCTAAATAAGGCGCAATTCCTAATTGTATTTGAAAGGATTGTGATAAATTTTGTTTCACATAATGTGGCCTCTATACTCCATCCATGCCAACACGGATTTCGTAAAGGGATTCTACTATTACTAATCTACTCCACTTTTCCTCTGAAGTTATGAATGCTTTTGTTTGTCGAAAGCAAACAGACGTTATCTATTCTGATTATACACGCAGAAAAAAAGTATGGTTGTGGTGACAATATTCGAAGAGGATCATACTATTGTTGGCTATATGGTTGTGCCACAACAATATTATGATCCTCACAACAATAGTATTATTCACACATAACCATACTATGATCTCCACAACCATAGTATGATTTACACTCAACCATACTATTATCTCCACAACCATACTATGATCATCACAACAATAGTATGATTCACACTCAACCATACTATTATCTTCACAACCATATTATGATCCTCACAACCATAGTATGTTTCTCATACAACCATAGTATGATCCTCACAACCATAGTATGATTCGCACGCAACCATACTATGATCCCCACAACCATAGTATGAATCACACTCAACCATACTATGTATGATCCCCAAAATTATGTATTAGGATTGGATAATGTTGTTATTTTAGAGATTTTTATCAAGCAAGTTATTATAAATTGCATTACTATTAGATCATAGCCAATTTTGAGGCCACGTTTTTATTGAACATTTCATTCAAGAAACCAAAATATATATTCCAACGGTCAAAAATACTTTTAGTTGCCAGCAGAGGTGAATGCTACTTCACCATCCGTAGACACCAAGTAACGAATGTGATTAAACCATGATCAATGGCTATATACTTAAGTGCAGGCAGATTTTAAATAAATGAGAACCAGTCGGTATTAGAGTATTTCACCGAACAAAGTAAACACAATAAAAATTCCTCGAACTACCTTCCGATTGTTGTTGTCTTTTTTAATGGACAGCAACCATTCACTGTATCGTGTGTATGTGTTTTTTTTTGTATATCAAAAAACATACGCACACACATACATGTATTCTCTACAATACCTGTTTTGTTATGTTCATAGTCACAACCATACTGTATGATTGCCGTAATCATATTTTTGTTAACGTAAATTTTAAACAACAATACTTTTGTTGCACTAACCATGTTTATATGGTTGCTTCAACCATATTTTCATTTCTAAATTTGGGAATAATACTATTGTTACATTTCAACAATAGCAATATTGTCGCAATCATACTATTGTCAAAATGAAATTCAAAAAACAATACTATGGTTGCGACGATCATGCTTTTATTGGAGAGAACATATTATTGTTGCGGTGACCATAGTGTAACCATATCTTTTCTCTGCGTGTAGTAAGGCATTTGATAAAGTAAATCACAGACTCTTACTATTCAAAATTTACTTTATAGACTCTTACTATTGGATTTAATAACAATTTCATAAACTGGCTTTCCTATTATCTCATTGGAAGAAAACAAGTAGTTTTCTATTATCTACTCTAATTTACTTATGTTTGCAGACGACGTTAAATTATTTTCTTCTTATGATAGCCTTGCGGACTGTCACAAACTGCAGGATGATTTGGACAGATTTAGTTCCTGGTGTGAATTTAATTTTATGGAATTGAACATAAAAAGTGTAAGCAAATGTGCTTCTCTAGAAGTAGATTGTTGGCTACTACATTCAAGTTAGGTGGCTCTGAATTGACATGGGTTGATTCATTTATTGATCTTGGTTTTTTGATGGGCAGAAAGTTAAGTTTTAATAACCATATCATTACTATTGTAAATAAAGTGTATGGTGTCCTTTATTTTATGAAACGCTGGGCAAAAGAACTTACTGATCAATATACTACGAAAAAGCTTAATATTTCTCTAGTCAGTCCAATTTTAGAATATGGATCAGTGGTTTGGGATCCCCAATACGATTATTATGTGAACAAAATCGAATCCGTGCAAAAACAACTTTTAAGGTTTTGCTTAAGAAGTCTACATTGGAATTCGGGCTATGAACTTCCTTCTTACAGGAATAGGTTAAATCTTATTGAATTGCCCTCATTGAAGAGTAGGCGAACTATGATGATTGCGATTATGGTGTATAAAATTGTGGGGTTGTGGCTTCTGAATATTTGATATCAAAAATCTCTATTAACGTCCCATTTAGACCTTCTTGATACTAATAGTTTTTACACTTGGATTTCCAAAGGTACAATTATGCATGTGGTGATCCATTTCGTAGAATATGGGCTGACTTTAACTCGTTATATCATTTAATTGACTTCTCCTTAAGTTTTGCTGCATTAAAAACTATAATTATTTTTTATTTAAACTCATTGTCTTCATAGCAATTTAGACTTCTTTCAAAGTACCAATATCCTAATTGTTTACTTATGGTGTTTCTTATAATTTTTAATTGTTTCTAATATTGGTGGTGGTTATACTTAAGTTTGTTTCGCATGCTTATAGTTTTTCTAATTTGTTAACAGGTTTTGTTTTCTTATATTTCACTACGTTAAGCTGGCGGTTATACATTATTAAAGTTTGTGTACATTTTCTAGTGATTATTATAATTTTTTGTACCGATTGGCTGTTGGTAAATATCTGTACCTAATTTACATATATGACGTTTCTTGTCATCTCTCCATTATGGATCGGTCCATAATGTGTACGTTGTCTTTACGTCATGGGGACGTGATCCTCTCGGTCGGCAGGGGTGGGTGTGAGTGGCGTACTATATTATAAATACTTATAATTAACCAATAAATAAAAGAGATATTAAACATTCAAACCTCAACCGTAGTTTTGCGCCAACCTGAATATCTATCTTTATGTACAGGGTAAATCAATCACGACTGGACAAATTTCAACAGCGTATTCCTTGGCTCATTTCATGAAAATATGTCCATCTACGACCATGCCCGAAAATTCAAGGGGGCAGCGATTGGAAAATTTTAGGATTGGTGGTCGGAGGGTACCAGGGTAAAATTTCTAAGTTCTGAACTAGTGGTCGGATTACCTTAGCGTTACCGTTGCCACGCCCACACCCATACAAATTAAAATGATCTTAACTCAAAAACTCAAAGAGCTATACACGTGAGGTTTGGTTAACATTCTGATGCGCCAGCCTTCGATTTTGCTACAAAAATTAAAAGTAGCCTAATATTCGGTAGCTGAGAAACACCACATACTCAGATTTTCAAGTTAAAGTCGTTTTTAGGTGAAAACATGGTATCCGCCTTGATGCGGAGTTGAGCATTCACAAGAAAAAAATTCAACAGGTGAAATAATATTTTAATTGGGGGAAATATAAAGGTGAAGTAAATTGTAAAAGCTCATATTGTTTATGAAAACTTATAAAGCATAGTTTAGCTGTTGTCAATTTGCAGTTTTTTCCGCTGAGATCGAAAAAAATGCACCAATGACCAAAATTGTCATATCGAACATTGGGCAGGGGTCGGTACACTGTGGTATTGACTCAATGTGGCGAGTTAGTCTCAAGCAATGTTGCAGATGGGCGACCTACCGATCTCTCGCCGACTTTCAAGCGAAATGTTGGTAAATCGATGTTTGGCGCGTATATGTCTTGTGCAATCGTTGATATAGGATATATGTGTTCGTTATCGCCGCATACAGCAGGTGATAAAAGATGCGGTTGGTACACTTCTTCGTTTTCACACGTATATAATACCTGTCAAGTAAACCATCCATTAGGTCCACGCCACCCTGATTATATAAGGACAGTCGATATTCACGTTTTTTTGTTATTTCGGTTCTAGCGTGTTGATTTTTGTGATTACTGATTCAAAGCTTGGCGCATATGTGGACAACAAGCGAACAGGCTTTTTATCTTGCCATAGAACATTACTTATGTCGATGCCAAACGCATTGCCAACATACTTCTCAGAATAATTTTATATTTGGAACGTACCAATGAAAAACGTTCATTTCATGCTATGAGAATGCATCCTCTTTCTACTCTGGAGGACAACCACAATCCTACTATATGTATTTTATTTTCCGTAACATTACCTCACCAATCTCCATCTCTATGTCCTTCTGGTGATTCTTTTAGATTTTGCTTTAATTGACTTTCATAGACTTAATTCTCTTTTATTATCTGTCGATTGTAAGGCTATCTGCAGTTGTAGTACTACTTCCAAATCTGATTTTGCTGTTAAGAAATGTTTTGACATATTAAATAAATTTGTATCTAAAACAGTGCCTATGGAACCCATTGTTGTAGAAAATTCTATGCCTTGGACATCTATGGAGTTATGTAGAATAAAAAACATGAAGAGTTAATAATTTAAAAGATTCAAAAGAACAGGTGTAACTGCTGATTATGGTACATATTCCTTGGCGAGACAACGGTACAATATCAAGTCTCGTCGATGCGATAGGTCGTTCTTGTCAAAAGATAGAAACAATTTTAAATAGGAACCTAAATCATTTTATAGTTTTGTTAACTTAAAACGTCGAACATCTTCTAAGCCATCGAGAATAAGATTTAATGGTGTTTAGTTCTCAAGTGATCACTCAATTTCAAATTGTTTTGCTGACTTTTTCGAAAATACATATTCATTACGTTTATTTAACCCTGCAATTCCGTACTCTTACAGAATTTCTTCAGTTAATCTGATAGTTCCTCCTATTTTAGATTTTTCACTAATAAAACTAAATTTGCATCGTCTTAAACCCACTAGAACTTCTAGGCCCGATGGTATTCCGAATATATTATTGAAAGGCTGCTCTGAATCCATTGTCTTGTCTTAATCCTTATATCCTTAATTCATCATTAAAATTGGGAGGGATTGCTAAATAAGGCGCAATTTCTAATTGGAATTGTAAGGATTGTTATAAATTTTGTTTCACATAATGTGGCCTCTATACTCCATCCATGCCAACACGGATTACGTAAAGGGATTCTACTATTACTAATCTACTCCACTTTTCCTCTGAAGTTATGAATGCTTTTGTTTGTCGAAAGCAAACAGACGTTATCTATTCTGATTATAGTAAGGCATTTGATTAAGTAAATCACAGACTCTTACTATTCAAAATTTACTTTATAGACTCTTACTATTGGATTTAATAACAATTTCATAAACTGGCTTTCCTATTATCTCATTGGAAGGAAACAAGTAGTTTTCTATTATCTACTCTAATTTACTTATGTTTGCAGACGACGTTAAATTATTTTCTTCTTATGATAGCCTTGCGGACTGTCACAAACTGCAGGATGACTTGGACAGATTTAGTTCCTGGTGTGAATTTATTTTATGGAATTGAACATAAAAACGTGTAATCATATGTGCTTCTCTAGAAGTAGATTGTTGGCTACTACATTTAAGTTAGGTGGCTCTGAATTGATATCGGTTGATTCATTTATTGATCTTGGTTTTTTGATGGACAGAAAGTTAAATTTTAATAACCATATCATTACTATTGTAAATAAAGTGTATGGTGTCCTTTATTTTATGAAACGCTAGGCAAAAGAACTTACTGATCAATACACTACGCAACAGCTTAATATTTCTCTAGTCAGTCCAATTTTAGAATATGGATCAGTGGTTTGGGATCCCCAATGCGATTATTATGTGAACAAAATTGAATCCGTGCAAAAACAATTTTTAAGGTTTTGCTTAAGAAGTCTACATTGGAATTCGGGCTATGAACTTCCTTCTTACAGGAAAAGGTTAAATCTTATTAAATTGCCCTCATTGAAGAGTAGACGAACTATGATGATTGCGATTATGGTGTATAAAATTGTGGGGTTGTGGCATCTGAATATTTGATATCAAAAATCTCTATTAACGTCCCATTTAGACCTTCTAGATACTAACAGTTTTTACACTTGGATTTCCAAAGGTACAATTGTGCATGTGGTGATCCATTTCGTAGAATGTGTGCTGACTCATTGTCTTCATAACAATTTAGACTACTTTTAACGAACCAATATCCTAATTGTTTACTTATAGTGTTTCTTATAATTTTTAATTGTTTCTAATATTGGTGGTGGTTATACTTAAGTTTGTTTCGCATGCTTATAGTTTTTCTAATTTTTTAACAGGTTTTGTTTTCTTATATTTTACTACGTTAAGCTGGCGGTTATACTTTATTTAAGTTTGTGCACATTATCTAGTGATTATTATAATTTTTTGTACCGAGTGGCTGTTGATAAATATCTGTACCTATTTTACATATGACGTTTCTTGTCATCTCTCCATTATGGATCGGTCCATAATGTGTACGTTGTCTCTACGTCATGGGGACGTGGTCCTCTCGGTCGGCAGGGGTGGGTGTGAGTGGCGTACTATATAATAAATAATTATAATTAACCAATAAATAAAAGAGATATTAAACATTCAAACCTCAACCGTAGTTTTGCGCCAACCTGAATATCTATCTTTATGTACAGGGTAAATGAATCACGACTGGACAAATTTCAACAGCGTATTCCTTGGCTCATTTCATGAAAATATGTCCATCTACGACCATGCCCGAAAATTCAAGGGGGCAGCGATTGGAAAATTTTAGGATTGGTGGTCGGAGGGTACAAGGTAAAATTTCTAAGTTCTGAACTAGTGGTCGGATTACCTTAACAAAGTCCAGAGGTTCTACCGTTGCCACGCCCACACCCATACAAATTAAAATGATCTTAACTCAAAAACTATAAGAGCTATACACGTGAGGTTTGGTTAACACTCTGCTGCGTCAGTCTTCGATTTTGCTAAAAAAATTAAATGTAGCCCAATACTCGGTCGCTGAGAAACACCACATACTCCGATTTTCAAGTTAAAGTCGTTTTTAAGTGAAAACATGGTATCCGCCTTGATGCGGAGTTGAGCATTAACAAGAAAAGAATTCAACAGGTGAAATACGGAAATAATAATTTATTGCACAGATTCAGCTTGCGTTTTTTGCAATAGGCTTGCATCCCTGATTTGCAACCTGTCAATTTGCACTGCTTTTGCCGCTGCGATCGAAAAAAATGCACCAATGATCAAAATTGTCATATCGAACATCGGGCAGGAATTGGTACACTGTGGTAATGACTCTATGTGGCGATTTTTCTTTCCTGATTTATGGAAAAGGTCCTACTTGTATCCACTTCATAAATCTGGTAGTCTGTTGTAAGTATCGAACTATAGAGGGATTGCTAAATTAAGCGCAATTCCTAAGTGACTTGAAAGGATTGTAATAAGTTTTGTTTCACATAATGTGGCCCCTATACTCCATCCATGCCAACACGGATTTCGTTAAGGTCATTCTACTATTACTAATCTACTCCACTTTTCCTCTGAAGTTATGAATGCTTTTGTTTGTCGAAAGCAAACAGTCGTTATCTATACTGATTTTAGTAAGGCATTTGATAAAATAAATCACAGACTCTTACTATTCAAGATTTAAGGTCCAATTAGTCTTGACGGTTGATGGTTTTTTCTGCAACCTGCAGAAGTCTACCGTCGTCAACCGTCAAACTGTAGTTATCTCCCTCTATCACATGCAAAATGCAACCCTAACTGAAATACTTGATTGCCTACCGTCAACCGTCAAGACTAATTGCACCTTTACTTTACAGACTCTTACTATTGGATTTAATAACACTTTTATAAACTGGCTTTCCTATTATCTCATTGAAAGGAAACAAGTAGTTTCATTTGAGAAAAGTATCTCCAGATCAATTCGTGTATCCTCTGGTGTCCCACAGGGTAGCCACCTTGGACCCATTCTATTTTTAATATTCATTAAAGACTTGCCCCATTCTATTATCAACTCTAATTTACTTATGTTTACAGACGACGTAAAAGTATTTTCTTCCTACGATAGCCTTGCGGACTGTCACAAACTGCAGGATGATTTAGGCAGATTTAGTTCCTGGTATGAATTTATTTTATGGAATTGAACATAAAAACGTGTAAGTATATGTGCTTCTCTAGAAGTAGATTGTTGGCTAGTAAATTTAAATTAGGTGGCTCTGAATTGACATCGGTTGATTGATTTATTGATCTTGGTTTTATGATGGACAGAAAGTTAAATTTTAATAACCACATCATTACTATTTTAAATAAAGTGTAGGGTGTCCTTTATTTAATGAAACGCTGGATAAAAGAATTTACTGATCAATATGCTACGAAAAAGCTTTATATTTCTCTAGGCAGCCCAATTTTAGAATATGGATCAGTGGTTTGGGATCCCTTATACTAATATTATGTGAACAAAATTGAATCCGTGCATAAAAAATTTTTACTGTTTTGCTTAAGAAGTCTACATTGGAATTCGGGCTATGAACTCCATTCTTACAAGAATAGGTTGAATCTTTTTAAATTGCCCTCATTGAAGAGAAGGCGAACTATGATGACTGCGATTATGGTGTATAAAATTATGCGTGGGTTGTGGCATCTGAATATTTGATATCAAAAATTCCTATTAACGTCCCATTTAGAACTTCTAGATACAACCAGTTTTTACACTTGGATTTCCAATGGTAATATTATGCATGTGGTGACCAATTTCGTAGAATATGTGCTGACTTTAACTCGTTATATCATTTAATTGCCTTCTCCTTAAGTTGTGATGCATTAAAAACAATTATTATTTTTTATTTAAACTCATTGTCTTCATAACAATTTTGACCACTTGCAAAGTACCAATATCGTAATTGTTACTTATAGTGTTTCTTATAATTTTTATTTTTTATTTTGTTTTTTTTTTTTTTTATTTGTTTCTTATATTGGTGGTGGTTATACTTTAAGTTTGTTTCGTATACTTATTTTTTCTAATTTTTAACAGGTTTTGTTTCCTTATATTTTACTACGTTAAGGTAGCGGTTATATTTTATTTAAGTTTGTGCACATTTTCTAGTGATTATTATAATTTGTTGTACCGATTGGCTGTTGATAATTATTTGTAGCCAATTTACATATTTTTTTCTTTTCATCTCTCCATTATGGATCGGTACATAATGTGTACGTTGTCTCTACGTCATGGGGACGTGGCCCTCGCGGTCGGCAGGGGTGGGTGTGAGTGGCGTTCTATATAATAAATAATAATAATTAACCAATAAATAAAAGAGATATTAAACATTGAAACCACAACCGTAGTTTTGCGCGACCCTAAATATCTATCTTTACATACAGGGCGAATCATTCACGACTAGACAAATTTCAGCAGCGTATTCCTTGGCTCATTTCATGAAAGTATGTCCATCTACGACCATGCCCGAAAATGCAAGGGGGCAGTGATTGGAAATTTTTAGGATTGGTGGTCGGAGGGTACCAGGGTAAAATTTCTAAATTCTGAACTAGTAGTCGGATTACCTAAACATAGTCCAGAGGTCCTCGTAGATATCCAGATTAAGGTAGCCAAAAAATTAGGTAAAGCTATTGCTTATTGTGGGCGTGGCATGCTGTCAAACTCAAACTTTTTTTTATTTCAGAAAAAGTTGTTTTTTTTATCCAAAATAAATGGTTACTACTCGCAAACTATCATCGATAATAGCCTGCGGTCTTTTTTTATAATGTTTGTAGGATTATAGTATTTAGTTGTTGTTAGTGGTCATAGCTCTAGCGTTTAATATTAGGGGCGTTATGAAATATTAATGAAACTACTATATTTTTTTCTCAAATTTAAACTTTAGTGGACTAGAACTTCTAGGGAACAAGAAACGTGTACCACCCGGAGAAATGAATCTGCTCCAAAGGAGCCTAACAAAAAGTATACGAATCTTAAGTATAATTCAATAATAAATCCTAGTATGGATTTCTTGTAATGTGGATCTCTGCTAATTGGCAGGAATTTTAATTAATTTGGTCAAAAAAGTATATAGCTGGTATGGATCACGAATCTTAAGTATAATTCAATAATGAATCCTAGTATGGATTTCTTGTAATGTGGATCTCTGCTAATTGGCAGGAATTTTAATTAATTTGGTCAAAAAAGTATATAGCTGGTATAAACCTGGTTTGGGCGAGAGGCGAGAGGACCCTTACAGTCATTTACAGAGTGTTCGCGATATTATGTAGAGTGAAGAACTCTAGTTATGTATGTATAACGGATAGCTCTAGAATAGCAGAGTGGATGACGTAATTTAGGTTTTGTAGGTTTTTCGTGTTGACTGTTTTAAGGATCACGTATGAGAGCATTTAAGCCACGTGACGTAGAATAAAGGATTCTACACAGTCTTTTTTGAGTGTTCGTCCGCGATTGATATTGACTGTTTTAAAAATCACGTATACGAGCATTTAAGCCACGTGACGTAGAAAAAAGAATTCTACACAGTCTGTCGGGCGCGTGTGTTCGCTATTACTGTTACGGATGAAGCACAAGTGCAGATTAGAAAACACGTCGTTTGTTTCTCCGAAGTCTTAAAGAGCTGGGACTGCACAATAATTGTCTAGCAAGTATGTTATCATGACGTTCGAGCTTCTCTTTGTGCTTTATATTGATTTTTTGAATTGCCTCTTTAACGAGAGGTATTTTCAAGTCTCGGTGGATGTTATCATTCCTCATATACCAAGGGGCACCGGTAATGAGCTGCAATGTCTTCGATTGGATTCTTTGGATTTTGTCGAGATTGCTCGAGCTTGCTTTGCCCCTGGGCACCGTATGGCCAGATAGGTTTGATTGCACTGTTGTATAGCAGGACCTTATATTCAAGGCTTAGTTTTGAGTTCGCGTTTAGGAGCCAGTGAAGTTGATGGACCTTAAGTTTCAGTTGAGTTTTCTTGGTTTCGATATGACTTCTCCAGGTGAGTCGGCGATCCAGGTGGATTCCAAGGTATGAAACATGATAAGATTGAGAAAAAGGGATATTGTTTAGTTTCAATGTCGGACAAATGCTAAATTTCAGTGTGAAAGTTACCTGTGTGCATTTAGCCTCATTGACTTTTATTCTCCAGTCAGAGAGCCAAGATTCTACTCGTCTGAGATGTACGCCTAGATTCGTAGATGCAATATCCTGCTTTTTATGTGTGGCTTAATAGCGGTATCATCGGCAAAAGTGGATGTTAGCACGTTTGGGCTGGTAGGAATATCTGCGGTAAACAGAAGGTAAAGGATAGGCCCCATGACGCTTCCCTGGGGAACACCTGCTAGTATTTCGCGGTCATTGGTGACGTGTTGTCCACATTTGACTCTGAATCAGCGGTTTTCTTAGTCAGACTCAAAAATTCGATGCGTTTTTGCCGGTAAGTATTTGCAAATTTGGTAGGTCAAGCCAAAGTGCCAGACTTTGTCAAATGCTTGAGCAACATCCAGGAATACGGCGCAGCAATATTCTCGACCTTCAAATGATTTTTCAATTGCTTGGGTCAGACGGTTTACTTGTTCGATAGTGCTGTGACCTTCGCGGAATCCAAACTGATGGTCTGGTATTATGTTATTTGACACAAGGAACGGTTTTATTTTCGATAAAAGATTTTTTTCAAAAAGTTTGGATAAGCAGGGAAGCAAACTGATCGGCCTGTACGAGGAAGGTACTGATTTGTTCTCTCCTGGCTTTTAAATCATTTGAATCAGAGAAATTTTCCACACTTTAGGAAAGTAACCATGTCACAAAATAGAGTTAAATAATTTTGCCAGGAACTTCACAGCAATATAGGGAAGTTCCAAGATCATTTTAGGGGTGATAAGATCATATCCAGGTGCTTTACCTGGATTCACGGTTTCTTTAATGACATTCAGAACTTCATTTGCGTTAGTAAACAATGGAATTACGGCAGACATTTTATCATCAGGTGGAAGGAGGTCGCTACTTGCAGGATTTGGGCGAAATACCTGGGACAGATGGTTTGCAAAAACATTGGCTTTTTCCTCTTCTGATATTGCCCACTTGTCATTTGCGTCGCGTATTGGAATTTGCGTTTCGGTGGGCATACTAGTATTTCTAAATGTTTTCCATAATGAGAATTTGGTTGAAGCTGTCGGACTTAAACTTGCAATGAAACTAACATGCTGTCTACTGTCTTTATTTCTAAGTGCGCTTTGCAACCTTTTAATAGCTTCAGTCAGTCCTAGTCGGGCCGCTGGTGGCCTATTTCGCTGCCTCCTTTTTTCACTTACAAGGTGCTATATTTCCCGGTTAGTGTAAGTATTTAAACTATTTGTCGCTTTTATTTGTCTGTGTGTAGCGTGAATGGCCGCCTGTTCCAGGATCACGTTCAAGTTGGATACGTTGTTATCGATCTCTTCCGCGTTAGAAATTAGATGATTCAAATCTAAATGACTATTAATGTACTTCCTGTATTTTAACCAGTTAGTTGTGTATGAAGTAAGCCTTAGGGGGTCGTCTACAAGTACTGTCTTCTCGTATAGAAATATAGCGAGTGGTCTGACGATAAGTCAGTGCAGGTACTAGCAGATAAGTCTTATTGTACCGAAGTCTATCAAGTCAGGCTTTTTGGTAATATCAGAAGGCCAATATGTAGGTTGACTGGGAGATATAAAGTCCAATTTATTTTGACGTCGCATTAGACATTTATACAGCTGGTTTCCCCTAGGGTTTGCTAAACGGGATCCCCAGTGCGTATGTTTGGCATTGTAGTTACCAGCAGCAATAAAGTTGCGTCCGAAACCATTGAAAAAGTTCAGAAGTATATCTTCTGATATCGAAAACCGCGGGGGAAATATATTGCTGAAATGGTAAGAAAACTACCCTGAAACTGGATACGTAGTTTTGTGAGACTCCTTCAGCGACTTCATGTTTCATTCGTTTACGTATTAGGATACCAGTGCCCCCATGAGCCTTACCGTCGGGGTGGTGAGTACCATAAAATCTAAAATTAGGTATCTGAAAATTGTATTTGTCTGTAAGATGCATTTCTGATAGTAGCATTATATCAATATTCTGCCGATCTAGGTACTCGGTCAGTTCGTGTCTATGTTGGTTCACACCGTTTGCGTTCCATGTACATATCTTAAGAGGGCCTATATTTTGGTAAGTAGAATTTGAATTAACTGATTCTGGTTTCGCATGAATTCTAGCATCATTGATTGCATAGTTGACATGAACATGTTTATACTCTGTACCAGTTGTTGAATCATTGATTCAGATTTTCCCTTCGAACATTCGCGTATGTTATACCGTTTGTAATACCGTTTCCGTCTGGAGTCTGTTGGATGTCGATTATAGGATTCGGCGCATTTCGGTTTGAAATGAGTTTACGCTTCTCTTCTAGTTTATGCTTAAGTTCTTTGTAAACCCTACAACCTCTGTAGTTTGCGGTATGTTGTTCCCCGCAATTACTGCACTTTTTCTGTTCCTGCGCTTTTACTTTGCAGACGGATGATTGGTGTAGATCACCACATACAACACAAACGGTTGGCAAAGTGCAGTATGATTTTGTGTGTCCATACTCTTGACAATTTTGGCATTGAACGGGACCATTTCTTTTGTGGGGTTCTCGGCCGTAGTTCTTCTATATAACAAATAATTAAGTTTGCATATAGGATGAACTTTACTTTTCTTTAGTTTCCGCGAGTCAGGTTGAAGTTTGACCTTGAACATTGGTTGGGGAACCTTTTTATTGTTAAGAACGTTTACCACGGAGTGAACGTTGAAATTCTCTTCTCCAGTGCTCGTTTTACCTCATCTGGTCTTACAAATGATTCAATGCCTTTTAAGATTACCGCGATACCCTTGCTACTCTTTAGACGATACGTGTAAAATTTTTTATTTCTATCGTTGAAATAACTAGAAATAGCGCGAAAGCCTTTTTCGGTGTATGTCTGAAATTTTGTTTCGTTAATGTTCCCTTTCTTTTATGGCACTATGTGAAAGCCACCACTACCAACAAGTTGGGCAATGATATTTACTACCTCATTTGAGCTACTCTCACGTAGGTATATTGGGGGTTGCCTTGGAGTTGCGGCATTTGCCGAGGATGAATATTGAGGTTCATCTTCGCTCAGTAATGCAAACCGGTTCTTACCGGTGACGGACGTTGGTGGTTCTTAATCGTTCATAGTTTTGCAACTTTTTTGTTAGAGTTACCTTTGGCAGGGCTGAATTTACGCATTATAGCTATGTAGCGATCCATGCCTGTCTGTACCGCCTTTAATGGTTTGTCGTTGTTTTCCTGTGTTATTTCTATGTTCGCTGTGCTTCCACCTTCTTTGTTATTATTGTTGTTGCTAACACTGCCTGGTGAGATAGTTTGTCTTACTGGCGCTACCTCTCTCATTCCATTGTTTACATCTGCATTTATCGCGAAGTATGCATTCCGCGAACTTACACTGCAGAAAGAGAGTCTGCGTTGTTCTAACTCTTGAGTGAGACGATGGCTCATCAAGCTGTGAGTTTGTTTAGCTGTGTGTGTGCCTTTATTTAATTTTGGTTGTTTTGTTACACTGATTCTTACACAACTGGATTTGTTGTTCAACTTAAAATGGAAGTCATTAAGAAATACTAGTATGCCCACCGAAACGCAATTTCCAATACGCGACGCAAATGGCAAGTGGGCAATATCAGAAGAGGATAAGGCCAATGTTTTTGCAAACCATCTGTCACAGGTATTTCGCCCAAATCCTGCAAGTAGCGACATCCTTCCACCTGATGATAAAATGTCTGCCGTAATTCCATTGTTTACTAACGCAAATGAAGTTCTGAATGTCATTAAAGAAACCGTGAATCCAGGTAAAGCACCTGGATATGATCTTATCACCCCTAAAATGATCTTGGAACTTCCCTATATTGCTGTGAAGTTCCTGGCAAAATTATTTAACTCTATTTTGAGACATGGTTACTTTCCTAAAGTGTGGACAATTTCTCTGATTCAAATGATTTTAAAGCCAGGAAAGGACAAATCAATACCTTTTTCGTACAGGCCGATCAGTTTGCTTCCCTGCTTATCCAAACTATTTGAAAAAGTTCTTTTACCGAAAATAAAACCGTTTCTCGTGTCAAATAACATAATACCAGACCATCAGTTTGGTTTTCGCGAAGGTCACAGCACTATCGAACAAGTAAATCGTCTGACCCAAGCAATTGAAAAATCATTTGAACGGCGAGAATATTGCTGCGCAGTATTCCTGGATGTTGCTCAAGCATTTGACAAAGTCTGGCACTTTGGCTTGAACTACAAAATTTGCAAATACTTACCGGCAAATACGCATCGAATTCTTGAGTCTTACTTAGAAAACCGCAGATTCAGAGTCAAATGTGGACAACACGTCACCGATGACCGCGAAATACTAGCAGGTGTTCCCCAGGGAAGCGTCATGGGGCCTATCCTTTACATTCTGTTTACCGCAGATATTCCTACCAGCCCAAACGTGCTAACATCCACTTTTGCCGATGATACCGCTATAATGGCCACACATAAAAAGCAGGATATTGCATCTATGAATCTAGGTGTACATCTCAGACGAGTAGAATCTTGGCTCTCTGACTGGAGAATAAAAGTCAATGAGGCTAAATGCACACAGGTAACTTTCACACTGAATTTTAGCACTTGTCCGACATTGAAATTAAACCATATCCCTTTTTCTCAATCTGATCATGTTTCATACCTTGGAATCCACCTGGATCGCCGACTCACCTGGAGAAGTCATATCGAAGCCAAGAAAACTCAACTGAAACTTAAGGTCCATCAACTTCACTGGCTCCTAAACGCGAACTCAAAACTAAGCCTTGAATATAAGGTCCTGCTATACAACAGTGCAATCAAACCTATCTGGTTATACGGTGCCCAGCTATGGGGCAAAGCAAGCTCGAGCAATCTCGACAAAATCCAAAGAGTCCAATCGAAGACATTGCGGCTTATTACCGGTGCCCCTTGGTATATGAGGAATGAAAATATCCACCGAGACTTGAAAATACCTCTCGTTAAAGAGGCAATTCAAAAAATCAATATAAAGCACAAAGAGAAGCTCGAACGTCATGATAATATACTTGCTAGACAATTATTGTGCAGTCCCAGCTCTTTAAGACTTCGGAGAAACGAACGCCGTGTTTTCTAATCTTCATCCGTAACAGTAATCGCAAATACACGCGCCCGACTGTGTAGAATCCTTTTTTCTACGTCACATGGCTAAAACACTCTTATACGTGATCTTTAAAACAGTCAATATCAATCGCGGACGAACACTCAAAAATGACTGTGTAGAATCCTTTATTCTACGTCACGTGGCTTAGATGCTCTCATACGTGATCCTTAAAACAGTCAACGCGAAAAACCTACAAAACCCAAATTACGTCGTCCACTCTGCTATTCTAGAGTTATCCGTTATACATACATAACTAGAGTTCTTCACTCTACATAATATCGCGAACACTCTGTAAATGACTGTAAGGGTCCTCTGGACCTTCATCACGAGGTTTAAGCCAAACCAGGTTTAAAATTCTCAGACATGTGATCCATACCAGTTATATACTATTTTGACCAAATTAATTAAAATTCCTGCCAATTAGCAGAGATCCACATTACAAGAAATCCATACTAGGATTCATTATTGAATTATACTTAAGATTTGTATACTTATTGTTAGGCTCCTTTGGAGCAGATTCAATAATTCAAATAAAGCTTATATAAAAAAAAAACTTAAAATTTTATTTTGTCAAAAAACTGTTTGAATTCCCTACAAGTTCATACTAATTATTTTCCCGACAATTAAGTTTATTTTTGCACTTTCCCTGCTTATTTTATTTTTTTGGAATTAATTTCCCAGAGGAGTTCTTTTAACGACCGTTCTCTTCGAGCGCGGGGAAAGTTTAAAGTGTCTTCTTTAACCCTATATACTTTTGTACCCGCGACGAACCCGGGTAGAACACTATTTTCATTTTAATGAAATTACACTAAAAAAATTCAAATTATGATAATTTAAAGAGCCCTATAAGTAATCGTGTACAATGGTGAATTAAATATGTGTTTAAGGTATTTTATAGCTAATAATGAAATATTTAAATATAATACATGCGAAAGGGTTTTATGGATTTGCTTTGATCAGCAAAAAATAAGTCATAAAATTATCACAATAGGTTCTACTGTAGAAATATGATCTCTTTCTAAATTTACCTGTTATCCAATTTTAGGGTTAACCAAATTCATAAACAATTTTATAAGTGTGTCAATAATCGCAACATTAAACCACTAAAGATAAAAACAACCCCATATTGGCGAGATACTAATTAGTTTTACCTGATATTGAGGTCTTGATAACAAGTGCAGTTTTGTTCAATTTAAGTACTACCTGCTATGAAATTAAAGATCAATGTGTGAATATCATGTATCTAAAAATCTATACAATTACGGATTCGATAAGTGTTTACTTAGTAATAAGTTAATCCTTTAAGTGTACGGACGTATATTCGCAAGTGATAAAACATAACAGACGCAAATAAAAATATTCAGAAAAATATGGAAAGCTTCAGTTGTAAAGAACTGTTCGAAGAGTATTTTAGAAACAAAAACCAGGAAGATGTTATTAGTTACGTTAAAACAAAATTATACTTAAATTCGTGTAGCATACAAGGACAAATATTTAATACGAAATACAAGAACAAATATCTAATTTCGACAAAGCACTAAAAAAACGCTACAAAGTAGTTAGCTACAGTAAACACAAGTTTTATATAAAAAGTGCAAGCTGGTTAGAAGGCCAACTCACTGTCGCTGCAGAAACAGCAAAGCATGATAAGGCTGGAAGACAATTGGACAACTGCAGCGATAGATCTAAGAGGCGGAAACTTAAAGATGTTAACGATGAAATTGGTTGTACAAATATAAAAGAATATTTCCTATTTCAATAACGATCACAGAATCAATTTACAAAAGTGGTTATCATTGAAAAAGTTGTTAAAGCTAGTCCAGTGAGAACAAAACGGTTTCTTAAAAGTATACCAACTCTGAGCGATGCAAACCAGTTTACAAATGAGGAGGCATTAGCATTAATTCTGGATTTGAAATTAACAAAACAGCAATATATTCAGCTCAGATTGTGTGCGATTGAAAAGGGCTCAAATTTGTATCCAGCATATCATCAAATAACCGCTGCTAAAATGGACTGTTTGCCATCAAAGGACGCTATTATAATTACACCAATTTCGGCAGAGGTACAACTACAATCTATACTTGATCACACAACCGAAAAGTTGTAGAAATATGGAAACACAAAGTTAATTCTTTTTGTAAATGGGGATGTGATGGTTTTTCGGGACAAAAACAATACAAACAAGTTGTATGTGGAAATATTTCGGACTCAGATATGTTCATGGTATCATTTGTACCATTGCGATTGAAAAAGATTTTCGAAGATTCAGAGTCTTCGACTAGTAGAACGCAAACAATGAATATTTGGAAAAATGAGACACCATCTTCTAACTACACAATGAGACACCATCTTCTAGACACAACCAAACTACAGCACATAAACAAGCATCAACACAACAACTTCAAAACTAATTTACTATACCAAAATATCATCAAACAAACAAAACCCAAAAAAATAGAACTCATAAAACAAAACATAAAACAAAATTCTAACAAGAACCAAACATACATATGTGCAATAAACCTAACACAACAATAAGAAGGAAAAAAATGAGAAAAAGAACAAAAAAATAACACAAAACCAACGATAACGCACTAAGAGAGTTTGTTTATCTCTCCGTGGTGCATTGAACTCCCCCCTCCCTCCACCACTCCATATCTTTTCCAATCTGTGTAAGTGCAGTTGACTCTCTTGCTTTTTTGTCGTTGCTCCTCCAATGTTTAAGGCATAACACTAAGCATTGGAGGGACCAGTAGCGGCAAAGGGGTGAGATTGTTTACTGAGCTTACACACTGACATTTGTTTTTGTTCTCTGGTTGGCGTAATGGTAAAGAAATTTAACATACATTTCGCCAACATACGTGGCCTGCGTACGAATTTTTTCGCTGTGTTCTCCCACATTCATTACCATAGGCCTGATGTTCTAGCTCTTTGTGAGACCCAGGTGCGTGAGGATTCTGATCCACAGGATTTTTACGTCCCTGGGTATCACACCCTACCTCTTTTTATTTCTCACAGAGGACTTGTGGTATATGTACGTAACGATATAGTGTTTCAGAGCCAGCAACACTTATGCTCACAAGATCCAGAATTTAACTCCCTTTGGGTTAAGTTCAGGATTGGAACACACGTACTTCATTTCGGGTTTATATACAGAAGCCCAAACTCGGAAAGGGAGGCTTCCCTTAACGGCTTCGACGCCCTTTCCGATTCTATAACGAAAGTTCTGGAGAGTTATCCGGACAGTGAAATCGTCGTTGCTGGTGATTTCAATGTCCACAATTCCGCCTGGCTTTCGCATTCGAGCCAAACAACTCCGGAGGGCCAATACGCCGAGCTCTTCGCCGCGCAAAATGACTTGACGCAACTAGTGAATGAACCGACACATATTCCGTGTGTAGAAGGGCACCATCACAATATTCTTGACCTTTACTTAACTTCACACCCTGAAAAGTACGAAGTTAATGTCCTTCCACCTCTTGGTAATTCTGATCACTGCATTGTTTCAGCATCCTTTTCGTATTCCGCCCTTCGTGTCACTTCGATACCAGCCCCAAAGCGAACAGTTTTTATCTACGAAAAGGCACGTTGGGCTGAGCTCAACCACTTTTTTCAGCATTTTAATTGGAAACTGTGCTTTCTCGACAACGACGTAAATGCTGCTGCTGAAATGATCCAAAATATAATTTTATTTGGAATGAAGACATTTATTCCAAATAAAGTTATGTCGGCTAAACCAGCCAAAAACGGTTGGTTTAACCAGGCATGCAGGGATGCTGTCAGATCTAAAGAGGAGGCGTTCAGAAATTGGCGCCTAAACAAAAACGCCAATACTGAACTGCTGCGGAAACAGGCAAGAACTTCGTGTGCCAGAGTGCTTAGGCGTGAAAAATTTCTACACGAACAACGTCTACGCACAAAGGTTCTTGCTTCCCCCAGGGGAAGTAAGAGCTTTTGGTCGTTTGTAAGAAGAGTAAAGGATAGTTCATCATCTATCCCAACTCTTGTTAAAGACGATCAGGCATTCACTGACCCGGTTGATAAAGCTAACCTATTGGCTGAAATGTTCGCAGGAAATTCTTCCTTGCCGGAAAGCAATCAACCACTCCCCGTGATCGAAAACATATCTAGTTCCATGCCTCAGATATTTTTTCGAACACGTGGGGTTAAAAGGGTTCTTGCAAATCTCGACGTAAATAAGTCCCCGGGCCCGGATGGTATTTCGGCACTTGTCCTGTGTAAGTGCTCCTCGACGCTAGCCCGTCCATTACGCAACCTCTTCAACCTTGCTTATCGTGCGGGAGTCTTCCCAGCGTGTTGGAAGGTTGCGAACGTCCAACCAATCCCTAAAAAGGGTGAAGCCAATAATCCTGCAAATTATCGGCCAATCGCGATTTGCTCCGCGCTCTCTAAGGTAATGGAGAGCATGGTTAACCACCATCTTGTGAGGTATCTAGAGTCCAACTGCTTGCTTAATGATCGACAGTATGGCTTCCGTAGAAATCGCTCTACGGGAGACCTGATGGCTTTCTTGACGGAGCGCTGGAGTCGGTCTATCCACCAGTTTGGTGAGAGTAAGGTTGTGGCTCTGGATATCTCCAAGGCCTTTGATAGAGTCTGGCACGGTGCACTCTTGTCAAAGCTGATGGCTTTTGGCGTCGGTGATACTTTCGCTCGTTTTATATCGAGCTTTCTTAGAGATCGCACTATAAGAGTTGTTGTAGATGGGTTCTCATCCAATAAACATAGGCTTACTGCAGGAGTACCACAGGGCTCTGTCCTTTCTCCCTCTTTATTTTTAATTTTCATTGATGATCTGTTGGGTCAGACCGTGAATCCAATCTACTCCTTTGCGGATGACAGTAACCTATGTCATTCATATTCATTCGACCGTAGGCCGAGTCTTCAAGATATTGAAGACAAAAGGCGAATTATGGATGAGACACTTGGCCGGGATTTACTGGCCATTTCCGAATGGGGTCGAGTGAATAGAGTAGATTTTAATGCGCGTAAGACACAGTGCTGCTTGTTGTCTCACAAGCGATTCGCTGACCCAACAATATCGTCAATTTCTATCGATGGTACGGATATTGAACAATCAGAAGCTCTTGATGTTCTGGGCATGAAAATACAATGTGACGCTCGTTGGGCGAGACATGTATTCGAAGTGTCGAAAGAAGCACTCAAGTGCATAGGCTTCTTAAAGCGGTGCAAGAAATATTTCACTCCTTCTGATCTTTTCAATATCTATACAACTTACATCAGGCCAAAGATGGAATACAACTCCCATATATGGGCAGGTGCTCCAAAATCATCCTTGGAGCTACTTGACCGTGTTCAAAGGAGAGCGATGGTGCTGATAGGTGACAGTAGGGTATCCAACTCTATTGTTTCCCTAGAACATCGTCGGAATGTGGGTTGCGTGACGCTGTTCTATCGTTACTTTCATGGTGTGTGCTCATCAGACATCCGTCGCCTTATTCCTGACGTGAGGATGTTCGGCAGGGATACGCGACTTTCTAGGAATTCACACCCGTTTGTTATCGATTGGCCAGTTGACCGCACTATACACTACAGATCAAATTCGTTTTTCGCTCGTACAGTCCGTATGTGGAATCGACTTCCGGCAAATGTGTTTCCCACTAATTGCGACATCCAGAAGTTCAAGACAAGTGTCAATAAACATTACTCCCTCTTTCCCCCCTCCGATCCTTTACTTTCCACTCGCCAACGCAATGCACCGCATGTATAGGGGGCATCCCCTGAGTGTTGGTTATTTAAAAAAAAAAAAAAAAAAAAAATGATAGATGGAAAAGAAGGTCAGGCTTTGACTAACACGAAGGCTGCATCCAGCTGCATTAAATGCCAAGCAACATCAACCCAATTAAATCAAGTCCCCATGCATATGAATTTGGATTATCACCACTACATGCAAGAATACGACTTATGAACAATTACTAAAAATCAGTTATGATTTTGATTTTGGGTCTGCAGGATCAATAAGAAACAACGAAACCAACAAAGATTTGGTGCCACTTGGAGAACTATCAGAGGAGGCTCAGGAAAAATGGAACAAGGATTACAGATTTTACAGAGAGCACAATACTAGAAAAATTTCACGAAATTCCACAACTGAAGATCTATTTAATACATTATTCGCCACGTCAGATCCGTTCATCTCCAGTATTCACAATCAATGGAAAGTGGAACATCGGTATTTAGATGAAGAAGCCAAAAAACTACTAAAGAACAAAACATGGAATATTTGCAATCAATATTTGAGTCAAAAGAATAATAATTATAATTGCCTTTCATTGTTATTTAAGTACGAAAAACATAGAATTAGTAAAAAATAATAATAAACAGAACCTACCATTGTTACAAATGCTTTTAAAATCTATTGCAGTTTTTATTTTAAAAATGTTTTTTAATATTATCAAATTTGACAGCAAAAAATAAAAAAAAAATCTGTAGTAATAGCAAGATTTTTAGATTATATAATCAATTTTTTTTTTAAGTTTAAATATTCTTTGAGTATAAACCAATTTGCAAATTTGATAGCAAATAATTTATTAATTTTTCCACAAAATCTCCAGTTGATTTACAATTTTTTTTTTGAGTCATAAAATTTTTTCTTCGGCAGTTCTTTGTCGCTCGATAATTTTATATTTGGAACGTACCAATGAAATACGTTCATTTCATGATATGAGAATGCATCCTCTTCTACTCCGGAGGATAATCACAATCCTACTATATGTATTTCATTTTCAGTAACATTGCCTCACCAACGTTGTGACTTTCATAGACTTAATTCTATTTTATTATCTGTCGATTGTAAGGCTATCCGCAGTTGAAGTACTACTGCCGAATTTGATTTTGCTGGTAAGAAATGTTTTGACATATTAAATAAATTTGTATCTAAAACAGTGCCTATGTAACCCATTGTTGTAGAAAAACCTATGCCTTGGACATCTATGGAGTTATGTAGATTAAAGAACAAAAAGATTCAAAAGAACAGGTCTAACTGCTGATTATGGTACATATTTCTTGGCGAGACAACGGTACAATATCAAGTCTCGTCATTGCTATAGGTCGTACTTGTCAAAAGATAGAAACAATTTTAAATAGGACCCTAAATCATTTTATAGTTTTGTTAATTTAAAACGTCGAACATCTTTTAAGCCATCGAGAATAAGATTTAATGGTGTTAAGTTCTCAAGTGATCAGTCAATTTCAAATTGTTTTGCTGACTTTTTCGAAAATACATATTCATTACGGTCATTTAACCCTGCAATTCCGTACTCTTACAGAATTTCTTCAGTAAATCTGATAGTTCCTCCTATTTTAGATTTTTCACTTTTTAAATTAAATTTGCATCGTCTTAAACCCAATAGTACTTCTAGGCCCGATGGTATTCCGAATATATTATTGAAACGCTGCTCTGAATCCCTTGGTTTGCCTTTATCCTTACTATTTAATTCATCATTGAAATTGGGAGGGATTGCTAAATTAAGCGCATTGAATTTGAAAGGATTGTAATAAATTTTGTTTCACATAATGTGGCCCCTATACTCCATCCATGCCAACACGGATTTCGTAAAGTGATTCTACTACTACTAATCTACTCCACTTTTCCTCTGAAGTTATGAATGCTTTTGTTTGTCGAAAGCAAACAGACGTTATCTATTCTGATTATAGTAAGGCATTTGATAAAGTAAATCACAGACTCTTACCATTCAAGATTTACTTTATAGACTCTTACTATTGGATTTTATAACAAGTTCATAAACTGGCTTTGCTATTATCTCATTGGAAGGAAACAAACATCGGCCAAAGTTTACCAAGAAACCGTTTTGGAAGCTGTTGTGAAGCCTCTTATTCCCTGTTCCAAAACCAGTCTTGGACTTTCCAGCAGGATGCTGCTCCGGCCCATTAGGCTTAAACGTCCAAGGCCTGGCTTCGAAACAGTTTGCCAGCGTTCATTTCCTCTGAAGAATGACCATAATGCATTCCAGATTGGATTGCAAATTGTGGACGGTTTTAGAGACAAGGTTTGTCACAAAAGATACCCCAACATTGGATCTCTTAAGATTGCTTTGGTTCGAGCTGTGGCCAATTTTTCAATGGACGAGGTTCGTGCAGCTATTGCCGATTGGCCATTGCGACTTAAAGTGTGTAAAGGCTAAAGGTGGACATTTCGAATAAGTAGATCCTTTTTGGATACAATATACATCAATAAATATATTAAAAAATATTTGGTCCAAAAACATTCAGTACTTTTTATTTTACAGCATAAAACGTGTGTAACAGTATTTATGTCCCTACACGCAGAAAAAAATATGGTTGTGGTAACAATATTCGACAATATTCAATATTCGGACAATACTATTGTTGGTGTGTGGTTGTGAAACAACAATATTTTGATCCTCACAATCATATTATGATTCAAACACAACCATACTAGAATCCTTAAAACCATACTTTGGTCCTCACAACAAGAGTATGATTCACACATAACCATACTATGATTCCCATAACCATAGTATGATTCACACTCAACCATACAATGATATCCACAACCATATTATGATCCTCACAACCATAGTATGATTCACACGTAACCATGTTATGATCTCTACAACCATAGTATGATCACACAAAATTATACTATGATCCCCAAATTATTTAAAAGAATTGGGTTAAGTTGTCAACAACAGATTTAAATTATGAAAATGAATTTAAAATGCATTAAATTCAAAACAGAAGAAGTAATTAATTTAGCAGTAGAAAAAATTAGTTTAAAAAACGTAAGCGTTTTTATTAAAATATTTCAGTTAAACAAAGCCAAAACAGTTAGTTCAAAACATTTAATTTCCATAAAAAAGTAGTTTTATTGCATTAGATCCGTAACAATAACATAGATCTAAAAAGAATATTCAAATGAAGAAAAATAACAATCATACAATATGAATGCCGAAATCATATTATTGTTAACATAAAACAAAAAAAACAATACTTTTGTCGCACCAACCATATTTGTATTGTTGCTACAACCATATTTTCATTATTCAATTTGGCAATAATACTATTGTTTAATTTCAACAATATTAATATTGCGGCAATCATACTATTGTCAAAATTAAATTCAGTAAACAATACTATGGTTGCGACGAACATACTTTTATTGCGGAGAACATATTATTATTATTATTGCCGTGACCATATAGTAACCACGTTTTTTCTCTGCGTGTACTAAGTAGATAATAAATAATTTCGAAGAAATTCGAATTACCCTGGTACAGGGTGGGCCAAAAATTGCCTTTATATATTTTTTTTCAGATTATATATACGAGTATAACACCTGGAGAATTAATAATAGAGATTCACAACTGAACAAAGAACCAGAATAATAGAATTTTATTATTTAAATCGCAAACGCATGAGTGATAAAGCTCATTTTAATTTGAACGGCTTTATTAATATGCAGAACATTAGGTTCTAGGGTTCTGAAAACCTAAGAGTCATTCATCAACGCCAATTGCACCCCATTAGGTATACAGTATGGTGTGGGATCAAATCTGCAAATATTATTGGACCTTACTTTTTCGAGAATGAAGATGGAAGTGCTGTAACCGTAAATGAAGAGCGGTATCTGTTTATGATAAAACATTTTTTACGTCCTGCTCCTAAAAAAAGACATGAGATGTGGTTTTAGGACAAAGCCATTGAACGATCAACAATGGCACTTTTAAGTCAAATTTTTGAACGACGAATATTTTCCACACGCAGAAAAAAAGTATGGTTGGGGTGACAATATTCAAAGAGGATCATACTATTGTTGGGTATATGGTTGTGGCACAACAATATTATGATCCTCACAACAATAGTATTATTCACACATAACCATACTATGATCCCCACAACTATAGTATGATTCACACTCAACCATACTATGATCTCCACAACAATAGTATGATTCACAGACAACCTTACTATTATCTCCACAACCATATTATGATCCTCACAACCATAGTATTTTTCTCATACAACCATAGTATGATCCACTCAACCATACTATGCTCCCAAAAATTATTTATCAGAATTGAGTAATGTGTTATTCTAAAATAGTGATTTGTATCAAGTTAGTTATTTTAAATGCATTACTATTAGTTAATGGCCAGATATGAGGCCATGTTTTTATTGAACATTACAATCAAGAAACCAAAATAAATTATCCAACGGCATTCGAAAATACTTTTAGTTGCCAGCAAGGGTGAATGCTACTTCACCAGGCAGATTTTAAATAAACGAGAACCAGTCTGTAGTAGAGTATTTCACCGAACAATGTAAACACAATAAAAATCCCTCGAACTACCTTTCAATTGTTGTTGCTTTGTGTTTTTTTTGGTATGTCAAAAAAAAATACTTACACACATACATGTATGCTCTGTAAAACCTGTTTTGTTACGTTTATATTCACAACCATATGGTAAGATTGCCGTAATCATATTATTGTTAACGTAAACTTTAAACAACAATACTTTTGTTGCACCAACCATGTTTATATGGTTGCTACAGCCACAAATTTTGAAAGATGTTAGCCCATCATTGCAAAGCTGAAAACGTGGGCCATTTAAGTGACATTATTTTTCATACTTAGTGTAAAAAAATTTCCATTTTGTACTTGTACTTATGTATTATATAATCTGAGAAAAAAATAAAAAAGAATTAATAAACGAAAAAGTTATTGAAGTTGTTAGCCCCATAGTAACTTTTAGCGCACTCTGTACATCACCCATTTCGAATTATATGAAAATAGGTTCATATATTGTGCTCTTCTCAGCGAATTATACCTAGTTTACACTATGCCAAAATTGTGATTTATCACACTTCAAAGTTGGTCACATCTTGTATTTTTGTATAATATGCCATGTTCTACTGAACACGGTTTATAACTTTATTTTTAACAACTACATTTTTTCACTATTCTTGGACCAAGGATTGTCGGTCCTTGACAATAATGGAGTGTGTCTATATGTTTGACATTCCATTCGTAACAGCTCTAAATACTAATATGCGACCCTCTTAATATACATAGTGGTGCAAAAATATCGTTGTGGTTTGTATGTTTAGAACTTTTTAAATGTATTTATCTTTTATTATTATTTCTGTATTTTGTGAAGCAAACTTGGGAAATTTGAAATGGAACACTACACAATAGAACAGCGACCAGCAATTGTTGAATTTTTTAAAAAGGAAAAATTTAATTGTTTTGACGCAGCGTGATTGTTGTCGCTTTTGTAATGTGCGTACTGGACCTTCAAAACCAACAATAAACCGCTTGGTTGGAAATTTTCGACAATATGGTACAGTAAGACAACTTCCATGTACCGGAAGACCACGTACAGGCACAATAGGGGCTATCGCGGAAAGAGCACGAATATGCGCAGCCGAAAATGGCCACCAAAAATATTCTCCAACCGTTTGACAAACCTGACGTGATACTTACATTGTTTCAGTGCTCCGCGCAAATTAATTTTTAATATTTAATTAAAAAAGTTATACAATATTTAAGCCGTGTTAAATTTAATAAAATTCAGTAGAAGTGTTTGTTACATACTCGTAGTTTAGTGATATACTTTATTGCTACCTAGTGGCTTAATATATATATCTTAATATTTGTGATTTTTATTGTTAAATTTGTGCAGCATTTTTTTACAACAACAACGTCTGTGTACAATTAAGCTTCAATTGTTGACAGCTTGTTTTAGTGCATTTTGTTTTATCATCCTCGTTTGTTTTGTGGATATTAGAGTGTTGCCACTGTTTTGGTTTTCCCCGTCTACTAATATAATTTTGTAAACTCTTGTGAAGTATATTGCATCCTTTTCTCCTTTTTTTAATACTATCCTTAACATAAAACATTTTAATTATAACTTGCTCTCTCATCGGTTGTAATTTAACATCAACCGAGAGAATGGTTGGTTGCTGGGTTTGCGGTTTGTTTGGTCATGCCAAAAGTGCCGGCGTTTCTGCTCGTGCCGCTGATGCCTTAGGCCAGAAATATGGCATCAGATGGTGTTGCCCGCGGTGTAGAAGAATTGATATTCAGTTTTACAAAACCTTCAAGGATACATTGGCGGAAGTATCCAAGTTGGGATTGGAGTTGCTAAATATTCCGAATATATTTTCTGAATTATTTAATACTTATTTGGTGTCGTATCACAGACTACGACACCAAAACGAAAGAAATCGTCAAAGAAAAATTCTCTCAAGTTGACGGAAAAGACATCTTCTGGTAGAACTTTATCTGCGGTTCCAATAAGAAAATGTTTTCCATATGGATGTTAGACCTTCTTCTGGTGGAGAAGAAACGTTTCCTAGTGAAGCTAAAATAGTTGCTGACACCGCTGCTAATAAACCGGAAGGACCTCCGAGTTCAATTTCAGCATTGAATGAGAACCTTCACACACCGGTTTCTAGTTGCCCTGCTAATGTCAGTGAGGAGTTTATTGACGTACAGACCGGGGACGGACCGTTTATTCAAACGGTTGATGTGGCCTGTTCGTCAAGAAAAGGTGGACCTAGGACATTGACTGTCATTCCAGCAAGAAAGACGATCTTTATTTCTCAGTTTGCCCCAGACACCACAACTGACGAAATTGAGTAATAAGTACATAAAGTCGTAGTTGGTCACCTTGACCTTGACTTGAATAATTAAATCATCTTCTAATCATTTATCTTCATTCAAGTAAAATGTGTCAGAAGATATCTTCTCTCTCTGACCCTGATAGGGCGCTAGTCAAGGAGTTGTGCAGAGAAATTGCAGAAGAGAAAGATCAAACTTATCTACATTGCCAGCCCAGTCTCAAAACTCTTAAAAAACTAGAAAAGGTATATAGCATAGCTTATCAAAAAAGAAAATAGTTTTA
Source organism: Hydrotaea diabolus (assembly GCA_963513945.1). Lineage (NCBI taxonomy): Eukaryota > Metazoa > Arthropoda > Insecta > Diptera > Muscidae > Hydrotaea > Hydrotaea diabolus. Next base: position 99,611,024 of record OY740717.1, on the reverse strand, counting down.
AATACTAAATTAAGCCGCTTAGTTGGATGTCTATGGCTTTTATTTTGATGTTTTTTTTTGAGACATGGCTAAAAAGTGATAATTTAAACTCTGAGGTTCTGTGAATAATTATATGATTTATAGGTTAGCTATAATTGAGAGAATCGGTGGTGGTGTCTTAATTGCGGTTTCCTGTTGTCTACCTTCTGAGCGTATTTTTTCTGATGAATTTAATAATTTGACTGCCGTTAAAAAGATAATCCTAAGCATGAATGAGTCTGATATTATTTTAACATTAGGCGACTTTAACTTATCTTCTGTATCATGGCATATGTTGCCGGATTCTGAAGCACTTACTTCTCTAACTAACAGCGATTGTTCCACTGATGTTGCTAGACTATTTGCAAAAATTAATTTGTCTCAGATTTATAATATTCTTAACCTGAATGGGAGGATTCTTGATTTGATTTTGACCAATGAAACACGTTCGTTTCAATTATGAGAATGCATCCTTTTTCTACTCCGGAGGGCAACGACAATCCTACTATATGTATTTTATTTTCAGTAACATTGCCTCACAAATCTCCACGTCCACCTGGCCATTCTTTTAAACGACTTAGACTTAATTCTCTGTTATTGTCTGTCGATTAGGAAGCTATCTGCAGTTGTAGTACTACTGCCGAATTTGATTTTGCAGTTTGATTTTTTTGACATATTACACAAATTTGTATCTAAAACAGTGCCTATGGAACCCATTGGTGTAGAAAAATCAATGCCTTGGACATCTATGGAGTTATGTAGAGTAAAAAACATGAAGAGTATTTTTTTTAAAAGATTCAAAAGAACAGGTCTAACTGCTGATTATGGTACATATTCCTTTGCGAGACAACGGTACAATATCAAGTCTTGTCGATGCCATAGGTCGTACTTGTCATAAGATAGGAACAATTTTAAATAGGACACTAAATCATTTTATAGTTTTGTTAATTTAAAATTTAAAACGTCCAACATCTCCTAAGCCATCGAGAATAACATTTACGGTGTTAAGTTCTCAAGTGATCAGTCAAATTCAAATTGTTTTGCTGACTTTTTCGAAAATACATATTCATTACGTTCATTTAACCCTGCATTTCCGTACTCTTACAGAATTTCTTCAGTAAATCTGATAGTTCCTCCTACTTTAGATTTTCACTTATTAAATTTGCATCATCTTTAAGCCACTAGTACTTTTAGGCCTGATGCTGTTCTGGATCCCTTGTCTTGCCCTTATCCTTATTATTTAATTCATCATTGAAATTGGGATACTTCCCTGATTTATTTAAAAGGTCCTACTTGTATCCACTTCTTAAATCTGGTAGTCTGTTGGATGTATCGAACTATAGAGGGATTGCTAAATTAAGCGCAATTCCTAAGTGATTTGAAAGGATTGTAATAAATTTTGTTTCACATAATGTGGCCCCTATACTCTATCCATACCAACACGGATTTTGTAAAGGTCATTCTACTATTACTAATTTACTCCACTTTTCCTCTAATGTTATGAATGCTTTTGTTTGTCGAAAGCAAACAGACGTTATCTATACTGATTTAAGTAAGGCATTTGATAAAGTAAATCACAGAGTCTTACTATTCAAGATTTACTATTGGATTTAATAACAATTTCATAAACTGGCTTTCCTATTATCTCATTGGAAGGAAACAAGTAGTTTTATTTGAGAAAAGTATCTCCAGATCAATTCGTATATCCTCTGGTGTCCCACAGGGTAGCCACCTTGGACCCATTCTTTTTTTTTTAACTAATCATTAAAGACTTGCCCCATTCTATTATCAACTCTAATTTACTTATGTTTGCAGACGACGTGAAATTATTTTCTTCTTATGATAGCCTTGCGGACTGTCACAAACTGCTGGATGATTTGGAAGATTTAGTTCCTGGTGTGAATTTAGTTCCTGGTTGATTCATTTATTGATCTCGGTTTTTTGAAGGACAGATAGTTACATTTTAATAACCATATTATTACTATTGTAAATAAAGTGTATGGTGTCCTTTATTTTATGAAACGCTGGGCACGAGCTTTATATTTCTCTAGTCAGCCCAATTTTAGAATATGGATCAGTGGCTTGGCATCCCCAATACGATTATTATGTGAACAATATTGAATCCGTGCAGAAACGAGTTTTACTGTTATGCTTAAGAAGTCTACATTAGAATACGGGATATGAACTCCCTTCTTACAAGAAGAGGTTAAATTTTATTAAATGGCTCTCATTGAAGAGTAGGCGAACTATGATGATTGCGATTATGGTGTATAAAATTATGCGTGGGGTTGTGGCATCTGAATATTTGATATTAAAAATCTCTATTAACGTCCCATTTAGACCTTCTACATACTACCAGTTTTTACACTTGGATTTCCAAAGGTACAATCATGCGTGTGGTGATCCATTTCGTATAATGTGTGCTGACTTTAACTCGTTATATCATTTACTCGTAATTGACTTCTCCTTAAGTTTTGATGCATTAAAAACTATAATAATTTTTAATTTAAACTCATTGTCTTCATAACAATTTAGACTACTTTCAAAGTACCAATATCCTAGTTGTTTACTTATAGTGTTTCTTAGAATTTTTAATTGTTTCTAATATTGGTGATGGTTAGTATAACCACTAAGTGTGTTTCGTATGCTTGTAGTTTTCCTACTTTTTTAACAGGTTTTGTTTTCTTATATTTTACTACGTTAAGGTGGCGGTTATACATTATTAAAGTTTGTGCACATTTTCTAGTGATTATTATAATTTTTTGTACCGATTGGCTGTTGATAAATATCTGTAGCTAATTTACATATATGACGTTTCTTGTCATCTCTCCATTATGGATCGGTCCATAATGGTCGCTGAGTACGTTGTCTCTACGTCCTGGGGACGTGGTCCTCTCGGTCGGCAGGGGTGAGTGTGAGTGGCGTACTATATAATAAATAATAATAATTTACCAATAAAAGAGTTATTAAACATTCAAACCACAACCGTTGTTTTGCGCCACCCTGAATATCTATCTTTACGAACAGGGTGAATCATTCACGACTGGACAAACTTGAACAGCGTATTCCTTCGCTCATTTCATGAAAATATGTCCATCTACGACCATGCCCGAAAATGAAAGGGGCAGCGATTGGAAAATTTTAGGATTGGTGGTCGGAGGGTACCAGGGTAAAATTTCTAAGTTCTGAACTAGTGGTCGGATTACCTTAGCGTTACCGTTGCCACGCCCACACCCATACAAATTAAAATGATCTTAACTCAAAAACTCAAAGAGCTATACACGTGAGGTTTGGTTAACATTCTGATGCGCCAGCCTTCGATTTTGCTACAAAAATTAAAAGTAGCCTAATATTCGGTAGCTGAGAAACACCACATACTCAGATTTTCAAGTTAAAGTCGTTTTTAGGTGAAAACATGGTATCCGCCTTGATGCGGAGTTGAGCATTCACAAGAAAAAAATTCAACAGGTGAAATAATATTTTAATTGGGGGAAATATAAAGGTGAAGTAAATTGTAAAAGCTCATATTGTTTATGAAAACTTATAAAGCATAGTTTAGCTGTTGTCAATTTGCAGTTTTTTCCGCTGAGATCGAAAAAAATGCACCAATGACCAAAATTGTCATATCGAACATTGGGCAGGGGTCGGTACACTGTGGTATTGACTCAATGTGGCGAGTTAGTCTCAAGCAATGTTGCAGATGGGCGACCTACCGATCTCTCGCCGACTTTCAAGCGAAATGTTGGTAAATCGATGTTTGGCGCGTATATGTCTTGTGCAATCGTTGATATAGGATATATGTGTTCGTTATCGCCGCATACAGCAGGTGATAAAAGATGCGGTTGGTACACTTCTTCGTTTTCATACGTATATAATACCTGTCAAGTAAACCATCCATTAGGTCCACGCCACCCTGATTATATAAGGACAGTCGATATTCACGTTTTTTTTTGTTATTTCGGTTCTAGCGTGTTGATTTTTGTGATTACTGATTCAAAGCTTGGCGCATATGTGGACAACAAGCGAACAGGCTTTTTATCTTGCCATAGAACATTACTTATGTCGATGCCAAACGCATTGCCAACATACTTCTCAGAATAATTTTATATTTGGAACGTACCAATGAAAAACGTTCATTTCATGCTATGAGAATGCATCCTCTTTCTACTCTGGAGGACAACCACAATCCTACTATATGTATTTTATTTTCCGTAACATTACCTCACCAATCTCCATCTCTATGTCCTTCTGGTGATTCTTTTAGATTTTGCTTTAATTGACTTTCATAGACTTAATTCTCTTTTATTATCTGTCGATTGTAAGGCTATCTGCAGTTGTAGTACTACTTCCAAATCTGATTTTGCTGTTAAGAAATGTTTTGACATATTAAATAAATTTGTATCTAAAACAGTGCCTATGGAACCCATTGTTGTAGAAAATTCTATGCCTTGGACATCTATGGAGTTATGTAGAATAAAAAACATGAAGAGTTAATAATTTAAAAGATTCAAAAGAACAGGTGTAACTGCTGATTATGGTACATATTCCTTGGCGAGACAACGGTACAATATCAAGTCTCGTCGATGCTATAGGTCGTTCTTGTCAAAAGATAGAAACAATTTTAAATAGGAACCTAAATCATTTTATAGTTTTGTTAACTTAAAACGTCGAACATCTTCTAAGCCATCGAGAATAAGATTTAATGGTGTTTAGTTCTCAAGTGATCACTCAATTTCAAATTGTTTTGCTGACTTTTTCGAAAATACATATTCATTACGTTTATTTAACCCTGCAATTCCGTACTCTTACAGAATTTCTTCAGTTAATCTGATAGTTCCTCCTATTTTAGATTTTTCACTAATAAAACTAAATTTGCATCGTCTTAAACCCACTAGAACTTCTAGGCCCGATGGTATTCCGAATATATTATTGAAAGGCTGCTCTGAATCCATTGTCTTGTCTTTATCCTTATATCCTTAATTCATCATTAAAATTGGGAGGGATTGCTAAATAAGGCGCAATTCCTAATTGGAATTGTAAGGATTGTAATAAATTTTGTTTCACATAATGTGGCCTCTATACTCCATCCATGCCAACACGGATTTCGTAAAGGGATTCTACTATTACTAATCTACTCCACTTTTCCTCTGAAGTTATGAATGCTTTTGTTTGTCGAAAGCAAGCAGACGTTATCTATTCTGATTATAGTAAGGCATTTGATTAAGTAAATCACAGACTCTTACTATTCAAAATTTACTTTATAGACTCTTACTATTGGATTTAATAACAATTTCATAAACTGGCTTTCCTATTATCTCATTGGAAGGAAACAAGTAGTTTTCTATTATCTACTCTAATTTACTTATGTTTGCAGACGACGTTAAATTATTTTCTTCTTATGATAGCCTTGCGGACTGTCACAAACTGCAGGATGACTTGGACAGATTTAGTTCCTGGTGTGAATTTATTTTATGGAATTGAACATAAAAACGTGTAATCATATGTGCTTCTCTAGAAGTAGATTGTTGGCTACTACATTTAAGTTAGGTGGCTCTGAATTGATATCGGTTGATTCATTTATTGATCTTGGTTTTTTGATGGACAGAAAGTTAAATTTTAATAACCATATCATTACTATTGTAAATAAAGTGTATGGTGTCCTTTATTTTATGAAACGCTAGGCAAAAGAACTTACTGATCAATACACTACGCAACAGCTTAATATTTCTCTAGTCAGTCCAATTTTAGAATATGGATCAGTGGTTTGGGATCCCCAATGCGATTATTATGTGAACAAAATTGAATCCGTGCAAAAACAATTTTTAAGGTTTTGCTTAAGAAGTCTACATTGGAATTCGGGCTATGAACTTCCTTCTTACAGGAAAAGGTTAAATCTTATTAAATTGCCCTCATTGAAGAGTAGACGAACTATGATGATTGCGATTATGGTGTATAAAATTGTGGGGTTGTGGCATCTGAATATTTGATATCAAAAATCTCTATTAACGTCCCATTTAGACCTTCTAGATACTAACAGTTTTTACACTTGGATTTCCAAAGGTACAATTGTGCATGTGGTGATCCATTTCGTAGAATGTGTGCTGACTCATTGTCTTCATAACAATTTAGACTACTTTTAACGAACCAATATCCTAATTGTTTACTTATAGTGTTTCTTATAATTTTTAATTGTTTCTAATATTGGTGGTGGTTATACTTAAGTTTGTTTCGCATGCTTATAGTTTTTCTAATTTTTTAACAGGTTTTGTTTTCTTATATTTTACTACGTTAAGCTGGCGGTTATACTTTATTTAAGTTTGTGCACATTATCTAGTGATTATTATAATTTTTTGTACCGAGTGGCTGTTGATAAATATCTGTACCTATTTTACATATGACGTTTCTTGTCATCTCTCCATTATGGATCGGTCCATAATGTGTACGTTGTCTCTACGTCATGGGGACGTGGTCCTCTCGGTCGGCAGGGGTGGGTGTGAGTGGCGTACTATATAATAAATAATTATAATTAACCAATAAATAAAAGAGATATTAAACATTCAAACCTCAACCGTAGTTTTGCGCCAACCTGAATATCTATCTTTATGTACAGGGTAAATGAATCACGACTGGACAAATTTCAACAGCGTATTCCTTGGCTCATTTCATGAAAATATGTCCATCTACGACCATGCCCGAAAATTCAAGGGGGCAGCGATTGGAAAATTTTAGGATTGGTGGTCGGAGGGTACAAGGTAAAATTTCTAAGTTCTGAACTAGTGGTCGGATTACCTTAACAAAGTCCAGAGGTTCTACCGTTGCCACGCCCACACCCATACAAATTAAAATGATCTTAACTCAAAAACTATAAGAGCTATACACGTGAGGTTTGGTTAACACTCTGCTGCGCCAGCCTTCGATTTTGGTAAAAAAAATTAAAAGCAGCCCAATACTCGGTCGCTGAGAAGCACCACATACTCAGATTTTCAAGTTAAAGTCGTTTTTAAGTGAAAACATGGTCTCCGCCTTGATGCGGAGTTGAGCATTCACTAGAAAAAAAATTCAACACTGTTGCACTGTTTCTGCCGCTGCGATCGAAAAAAATGCACCAATGATCAAAATTGTCATATCGAACATCGGGCAGGGGTCGGTACACTGTGGTAATGACTCTATGTGGCGAGTTAGTCTCAAGCAATGTTGCAGATGGGCGACCTACCGATCTCTCGGCAACTTCTGCGCGAAATGTTGGTAAATCGATTTTTGGCGCGTATTTGTCTTGTGTAATCGATTGATATAGGATATATGCGTTCGTCATCGCCACATCCAACGGGTGATAAAAGATGCGATTGGTACACTTCTTCTTTTCACACGTATATGATACCTGCAAAGCAAACCATCCATTAGGTCCACGACGCACTGTGGCTGAAATTTTGATTTCGTTGGCCAAAAGTGTAATTTTTTTGTCGCCGATTTTTACAATTTCTACGCCTTTTTCTAGCAATATATCCAGATTAAGGTAAACAAAAAATTAGGTTAAACTATTGCTAATTGTGGGCGTGGCATGCTGTGAAACTCAACTGTTTTTTAATTTCAGAAAAGGGAGTTTTTTATCAAAATAAATGGTTACTACTCGCAAGCTATCATCGATAATAGCTTGCTGTCTTTTTTTAATGTTGGTAGGATTATAGTAGTTGTTGTAAGTGATCACAGCTCTAGCGTTTAATATTAGGGGCGTTATGAAATATTTATGAAACTATTATATTTTTTCTCAAATTTAAAATTAAGTCGATTAGAGCTTCTAGGGAACAAGAAACGTGTACCACCCGGAGAAAGGTGAAAGTGTCTTCTTTAACCCTATATACTTTTGTACGAACCTCGGGTAGAACACTTTTTTCATTTTAATGAAATTACACTAAAAAATTCAAATTATGATGAATTATGAAGTTAAAAAGCCCTATGTGTCGTGTACAATGGTGTATTAAATATGTGTTTAAGGTATTTTATAGCTAATAATGAAATATTTAAATATAATACATGCGAAAGGGTTTTATGGATTTGCTTTGATCAGCAAAAAATAAGTCATAAAATTATCACAATAGGTTCTACTGTAGAAATATGATCTCTTTCTAAATTTACCTGTTATCCAATTTTAGGGTTAACCAAATTCATAAACAATTTTATAAGTGTGTAAATTATCGCAACATTATACCACTAAAGATAAAAACAACCCCATATTGGCGAGATACTAATTAGTTTTACCTGATATTGAGGTCTTGATAACAAGTGCAGTTTTGTTCAATTTAAGTACTACCTGCTATGAAATTAAAGATCAATGTGTGAATATCATGTATCTAAAAATCTATAAGTGTTTACTTAGTAATAAGTTAATCCTTTAAGTGTACGGACGTATATTCGCAAGTGATAAAACATAACAGATGCAAATAAAAATACTCAGAAAAATATGGAAAGCTTCAGTTGTAAAGAACTGTTCGAAGAGTATTTTAGAAACAAAAACCAGGAAGATGTTATTAGTTACGTTAAAATAAAATTGAACTTAAATTCGTGTAGCACCGAAATACAAGAACAAATATCTAACTTCGTCAAAGCACTAAAAAACGCTACAAAGAAGTTAGCTACAGTAAACAAAAGTTTTATATAAAAAGTGCAAACTGGTTAGAAGGCCAACTTACTGTCGCTGCAGAAACAGCAAAGCAAGATAAGGCTGGAAGGCCACGCAAATCATTGGACAACTGCAGCGATAGATCTAAGAGGCGGAAACTTAAAGATGTTAACGATGAAATTGGTTCTACAAATATAAAAGAATATTTCCTACATCAATTACGATCACAGAACCAATTTACAAAAGTGGATATCATTGAAAAAGTTGTTAAAGATAGTCCAGTGAGAACAAAACGGTTTCTTAAAAGTATACCAACTCTGAGCGATGCAAACAAGTTCAAAAATGAGGAGGCATTAGCATTAATTCTGGATTTGAAATTAACAAAACAGCTATATATTCAGCTAAGATTGTGTGCGACTGAAAAGGGCTCAAATTTGTATCCAGCATATCATCAAATAACCGCTGCTAAAATGGACTGTTTGCCATCAAAGGGCACTATTACAATTACACCAATTTCGGCAGAGGTACAACTACAATCTCTACTTGATCACACAGCCGAAAAGTTAAAGAAATATGGAAACACAAAGTTAATTCTTTTTGTAAATGGGGATGTGATGGTTCTTCGGGACAAAAACAATACAAACAAGTTGTATGTGGAAATACTTCGGACTCAGATATGTTCATGGTATCATTTGTACCATTGCGATTGAAAAATATTTTGGAAGATTCAGCGCCTTCGACTAGTAGAACGCAAACAATGGATATTTGGCAAAATGAGACACCATCTTTTACGGAATACTGCAGGCCAATCAAATTTGAATTCAAAAAAGAAACTCATGATGCCATTAAGAAAGAAGTTAGTGATATCAAGGCCCAAATTGCAACACTACAGCCATTACAATTATAGTTAGATTTGCAGCAAATTGAAGTAAGCTACCAATTAGTGCTGACAATGATAGATGGAAAAGAAGGTCAGGCTTTGACTAACACGAAGGCTGCATCCAGCTGCATTATATGCCAAGCAACATCAACCCAATTAAATCAAGTCCCCATGCATATGAATTTGGATTATCACCACTACATGCAAGAATACGACTTATGAACAATTACTAAAAATCAGTTATGATTTTGATTTTGGGTCTGCAGGATCAATAAGAAACAACGAAACCAACAAAGATTTGGTGCCACTTGGAGAACTATCAGAGGAGGCTCAGGAAAAATGGAACAAGGATTACAGATTTTACAGAGAGCACAATACTAGAAAAATTTCACGAAATTCCACAACTGAAGATCTATTTAATACATTATTCGCCACGTCAGATCCGTTCATCTCCAGTATTCACAATCAATGGAAAGTGGAACATCGATATTTAGATGAAGAAGCCAAAAAACTACTAAAGAACAAAACATGGAATATTTGCAATCAATATTTGAGTCAAAAGAATAAAAATTATAATTGCCTTTCATTGTTATTTAAGTACGAAAAACATAGAATTAGTAAAAAATAATAATAAACAGAACCTACCATTGTTACAAATGCTTTTAAAATCTATTGCAGTTTTTATTTTAAAAATGTTTTTTAATATTATCAAATTTGACAGCAAAAAATAAAAAAAAATTCTGTAGTAATAGCAAGATTTTTAGATTATATAATCAATTTTTTTTTAAGTTTAAATATTCTTTGAGTATAAACCAATTTGCAAATTTGATAGCAAATAATTTATTAATTTGTCCACAAAATCCCCAGTTGATTTACAATTTTTTTTTTGAGTCATAAAATTTTTTCTTCGGCAGTTCTTTGTCGCTCGATAATTTTATATTTGGAACGTACCAATGAAATACGTTCATTTCATGATATGAGAATGCATCCTCTTCTACTCCGGAGGATAATCATAATCCTACTATATGTATTTCATTTTCAGTAACATTGCCTCACCAATCTCCATCTCCGATTCTGGCGATTCTTTTAGATTTTGCTTTAAACGTTGTGACTTTCATAGACTTAATTCTATTTTATTATCTGTCGATTGTAAGGCTATCCGCAGTTGAAGTACTACTGCCGAATTTGATTTTGCTGGTAAGAAATGTTTTGACATATTAAATAAATTTGTATCTAAAACAGTGCCTATGGAACCCATTGTTGTAGAAAAACCTATGCCTTGGACATCTATGGAGTTATGTAGATTAAAGAACAAAAAGATTCAAAAGAACAGGTCTAACTGCTGATTATGGTACATATTCCTTGGCGAGACAACGGTACAATATCAAGTCTCGTCATTGCTATAGGTCGTACTTGTCAAAAGATAGAAACAATTTTAAATAGGACCCTAAATCATTTTATAGTTTTGTTAATTTAAAACGTCGAACATCTTTTAAGCCATCGAGAATAAGATTTAATGGTGTTAAGTTCTCAAGTGATCAGTCAATTTCAAATTGTTTTGCTGACTTTTTCGAAAATAACACTCTGCTGCGCCAGCCTTCGATTTTGGTAAAAAAAATTAAAAGCAGCCCAATACTCGGTCGCTGAGAAGCACCACATACTCAGATTTTCAAGTTAAAGTCGTTTTTAAGTGAAAACATGGTCTCCGCCTTGATGCGGAGTTGAGCATTCACTAGAAAAAAAATTCAACACTGTTGCACTGTTTCTGCCGCTGCGATCGAAAAAAATGCACCAATGATCAAAATTGTCATATCGAACATCGGGCAGGGGTCGGTACACTGTGGTAATGACTCTATGTGGCGAGTTAGTCTCAAGCAATGTTGCAGATGGGCGACCTACCGATCTCTCGGCAACTTCTGCGCGAAATGTTGGTAAATCGATTTTTGGCGCGTATTTGTCTTGTGTAATCGATTGATATAGGATATATGCGTTCGTCATCGCCACATCCAACGGGTGATAAAAGATGCGATTGGTACACTTCTTCTTTTCACACGTATATGATACCTGCAAAGCAAACCATCCATTAGGTCCACGACGCACTGTGGCTGAAATTTTGATTTCGTTGGCCAAAAGTGTAATTTTTTTGTCGCCGATTTTTACAATTTCTACGCCTTTTTCTAGCAATATATCCAGATTAAGGTAAACAAAAAATTAGGTTAAACTATTGCTAATTGTGGGCGTGGCATGCTGTGAAACTCAACTGTTTTTTAATTTCAGAAAAGGGAGTTTTTTATCAAAATAAATGGTTACTACTCGCAAGCTATCATCGATAATAGCTTGCTGTCTTTTTTTAATGTTGGTAGGATTATAGTAGTTGTTGTAAGTGATCACAGCTCTAGCGTTTAATATTAGGGGCGTTATGAAATATTTATGAAACTATTATATTTTTTCTCAAATTTAAAATTAAGTCGATTAGAGCTTCTAGGGAACAAGAAACGTGTACCACCCGGAGAAAGGTGAAAGTGTCTTCTTTAACCCTATATACTTTTGTACGAACCTCGGGTAGAACACTTTTTTCATTTTAATGAAATTACACTAAAAAATTCAAATTATGATGAATTATGAAGTTAAAAAGCCCTATGTGTCGTGTACAATGGTGTATTAAATATGTGTTTAAGGTATTTTATAGCTAATAATGAAATATTTAAATATAATACATGCGAAAGGGTTTTATGGATTTGCTTTGATCAGCAAAAAATAAGTCATAAAATTATCACAATAGGTTCTACTGTAGAAATATGATCTCTTTCTAAATTTACCTGTTATCCAATTTTAGGGTTAACCAAATTCATAAACAATTTTATAAGTGTGTAAATTATCGCAACATTATACCACTAAAGATAAAAACAACCCCATATTGGCGAGATACTAATTAGTTTTACCTGATATTGAGGTCTTGATAACAAGTGCAGTTTTGTTCAATTTAAGTACTACCTGCTATGAAATTAAAGATCAATGTGTGAATATCATGTATCTAAAAATCTATAAGTGTTTACTTAGTAATAAGTTAATCCTTTAAGTGTACGGACGTATATTCGCAAGTGATAAAACATAACAGATGCAAATAAAAATACTCAGAAAAATATGGAAAGCTTCAGTTGTAAAGAACTGTTCGAAGAGTATTTTAGAAACAAAAACCAGGAAGATGTTATTAGTTACGTTAAAATAAAATTGAACTTAAATTCGTGTAGCACCGAAATACAAGAACAAATATCTAACTTCGTCAAAGCACTAAAAAACGCTACAAAGAAGTTAGCTACAGTAAACAAAAGTTTTATATAAAAAGTGCAAACTGGTTAGAAGGCCAACTTACTGTCGCTGCAGAAACAGCAAAGCAAGATAAGGCTGGAAGGCCACGCAAATCATTGGACAACTGCAGCGATAGATCTAAGAGGCGGAAACTTAAAGATGTTAACGATGAAATTGGTTCTACAAATATAAAAGAATATTTCCTACATCAATTACGATCACAGAACCAATTTACAAAAGTGGATATCATTGAAAAAGTTGTTAAAGATAGTCCAGTGAGAACAAAACGGTTTCTTAAAAGTATACCAACTCTGAGCGATGCAAACAAGTTCAAAAATGAGGAGGCATTAGCATTAATTCTGGATTTGAAATTAACAAAACAGCTATATATTCAGCTAAGATTGTGTGCGACTGAAAAGGGCTCAAATTTGTATCCAGCATATCATCAAATAACCGCTGCTAAAATGGACTGTTTGCCATCAAAGGGCACTATTACAATTACACCAATTTCGGCAGAGGTACAACTACAATCTCTACTTGATCACACAGCCGAAAAGTTAAAGAAATATGGAAACACAAAGTTAATTCTTTTTGTAAATGGGGATGTGATGGTTCTTCGGGACAAAAACAATACAAACAAGTTGTATGTGGAAATACTTCGGACTCAGATATGTTCATGGTATCATTTGTACCATTGCGATTGAAAAATATTTTGGAAGATTCAGCGCCTTCGACTAGTAGAACGCAAACAATGGATATTTGGCAAAATGAGACACCATCTTTTACGGAATACTGCAGGCCAATCAAATTTGAATTCAAAAAAGAAACTCATGATGCCATTAAGAAAGAAGTTAGTGATATCAAGGCCCAAATTGCAACACTACAGCCATTACAATTATAGTTAGATTTGCAGCAAATTGAAGTAAGCTACCAATTAGTGCTGACAATGATAGATGGAAAAGAAGGTCAGGCTTTGACTAACACGAAGGCTGCATCCAGCTGCATTATATGCCAAGCAACATCAACCCAATTAAATCAAGTCCCCATGCATATGAATTTGGATTATCACCACTACATGCAAGAATACGACTTATGAACAATTACTAAAAATCAGTTATGATTTTGATTTTGGGTCTGCAGGATCAATAAGAAACAACGAAACCAACAAAGATTTGGTGCCACTTGGAGAACTATCAGAGGAGGCTCAGGAAAAATGGAACAAGGATTACAGATTTTACAGAGAGCACAATACTAGAAAAATTTCACGAAATTCCACAACTGAAGATCTATTTAATACATTATTCGCCACGTCAGATCCGTTCATCTCCAGTATTCACAATCAATGGAAAGTGGAACATCGATATTTAGATGAAGAAGCCAAAAAACTACTAAAGAACAAAACATGGAATATTTGCAATCAATATTTGAGTCAAAAGAATAAAAATTATAATTGCCTTTCATTGTTATTTAAGTACGAAAAACATAGAATTAGTAAAAAATAATAATAAACAGAACCTACCATTGTTACAAATGCTTTTAAAATCTATTGCAGTTTTTATTTTAAAAATGTTTTTTAATATTATCAAATTTGACAGCAAAAAATAAAAAAAAATTCTGTAGTAATAGCAAGATTTTTAGATTATATAATCAATTTTTTTTTAAGTTTAAATATTCTTTGAGTATAAACCAATTTGCAAATTTGATAGCAAATAATTTATTAATTTGTCCACAAAATCCCCAGTTGATTTACAATTTTTTTTTTGAGTCATAAAATTTTTTCTTCGGCAGTTCTTTGTCGCTCGATAATTTTATATTTGGAACGTACCAATGAAATACGTTCATTTCATGATATGAGAATGCATCCTCTTCTACTCCGGAGGATAATCATAATCCTACTATATGTATTTCATTTTCAGTAACATTGCCTCACCAATCTCCATCTCCGATTCTGGCGATTCTTTTAGATTTTGCTTTAAACGTTGTGACTTTCATAGACTTAATTCTATTTTATTATCTGTCGATTGTAAGGCTATCCGCAGTTGAAGTACTACTGCCGAATTTGATTTTGCTGGTAAGAAATGTTTTGACATATTAAATAAATTTGTATCTAAAACAGTGCCTATGGAACCCATTGTTGTAGAAAAACCTATGCCTTGGACATCTATGGAGTTATGTAGATTAAAGAACAAAAAGATTCAAAAGAACAGGTCTAACTGCTGATTATGGTACATATTCCTTGGCGAGACAACGGTACAATATCAAGTCTCGTCATTGCTATAGGTCGTACTTGTCAAAAGATAGAAACAATTTTAAATAGGACCCTAAATCATTTTATAGTTTTGTTAATTTAAAACGTCGAACATCTTTTAAGCCATCGAGAATAAGATTTAATGGTGTTAAGTTCTCAAGTGATCAGTCAATTTCAAATTGTTTTGCTGACTTTTTCGAAAATACATATTCATTACGGTCAGTTAACCCTGCAATTCCGTACTCTTACAGAATTTCTTCAGTAAATCTGATAGTTCCTCCTATTTTAGATTTTTCACTTTTTAAATTAAATTTGCATCGTCTTAAACCCACTAGTACTTCTAGGCCCGATGGTATTCCGAATATATTATTGAAACGCTGCTCTGAATCCCTTGGTTTGCCTTTATCCTTAATATTTAATTCATCATTGAAATTGGGAGGGATTGCTAAATTAAGCGCATTGAATTTGAAAGGATTGTAATAAATTTTGTTTTACATAATGTGGCCCCTATACTCCATCCATGCCAACACGGATTTCGTAAAGGGATTCTACTACCACTAATCTACTCCACTTTTCCTCTGAAGTTATGAATGCTTTTGTTTGTCGAAAGCAAACAGACGTTATCTATTCTGATTATAGTAAGGCATTTGATAAAGTAAATCACAGACTCTTACTATTCAAGATTTACTTTATAGACTCTTACTATTGGATTTTATAACAAGTTCATAAACTGGCTTTGCTATTATCTCATTGGAAGGAAACAAACATCGGCCAAAGTTTACCAAGAAACCGTTTTGGAAGCTGTTGTGAAGCCTCTTATTCCCTGTTCCAAAACCAGTCTTGGACTTTCCAGCAGGATGCTGCTCCGGCCCATAAGGCTTAAACGTCCAAGGCCTGGCTTCGAAACAGTTTGCCAGCGTTCATTTCCTCTGAAGAATGACCATAATGCATTCCAGATTGGATTGCAAATTGTGGACGGTTTTAGAGACAAGGTTTGTCACAAAAGATACCCCAACATTGGATCTCTTAAGATTGCTTTGGTTCGAGCTGTGGCCAATTTTTCAATGGACGAGGTTCGTGCAGCTATTGCCGATTGGCCATTGCGACTTAAAGTGTGTAAAGGCTAAAGGTGGACATTTCGAATAAGTAGATCCTTTTTGGATACAATATACATCAATAAATATATTAAAAAATATTTGGTCCAAAAACATTCAGTACTTTTTATTTTACAGCATAAAACGTGTGTAACAGTATTTATGTCCCTACACGCAGAAAAAAATATGGTTGTGGTAACAATATTCGACAATATTCAATATTCGGACAATACTATTGTTGGTGTGTGGTTGTGAAACAACAATATTTTGATCCTCATAATCATATTATGATTCAAACACAACCATACTAGAATCCTTAAAACCATACTTTGGTCCTCACAACAAGAGTATGATTCACACATAACCATACTATGATCCCCATAACCATAGTATGATTCACACTCAACCATACAATGATATCCACAACCATATTATGATCCTCACAACCATAGTATGATTCACACGTAACCATGTTATGATCTCTACAACCATAGTATGATCACACAAAATTATACTATGATCCCCAAATTATTTAAAAGAATTGGGTTAAGTTGTCAACAACAGATTTAAATTATGAAAATGAATTTAAAATGCATTAAATTCAAAACAGAAGAAGTAATTAATTTAGCAGTAGAAAAAATTAGTTTAAAAAACGTAAGCGTTTTTATTAAAATATTTCAGTTAAACAAAGCCAAAACAGTTAGTTCAAAACATTTAATTTCCATAAAAAAGTAGTTTTATTGCATTAGATCCGTAACAATAACATAGATCTAAAAAGAATATTCAAATGAAGAAAAATAACAATCATACAATATGAATGCCGAAATCATATTATTGTTAACATAAAACAAAAAAAACAATACTTTTGTCGCACCAACCATATTTGTATTGTTGCTACAACCATATTTTCATTATTCAATTTGGCAATAATACTATTGTTTAATTTCAACAATATTAATATTGCGGCAATCATACTATTGTCAAAATTAAATTCAGTAAACAATACTATGGTTGCGACGAACATACTTTTATTGCGGAGAACATATTATTATTATTATTGCCGTGACCATATAGTAACCACGTTTTTTCTCTGCGTGTACTAAGTAGATAATAAATAATTTCGAAGAAATTCGAATTACCCTGGTACAGGGTGGGCCAAAAATTGCCTTTATATATTTTTTTTCAGATTATATATACGAGTATAACACCTGGAGAATTAATAATAGAGATTCACAACTGAACAAAGAACCAGAATAATAGAATTTTATTATTTAAATCGCAAACGCATGAGTGATAAAGCTCATTTTAATTTGAACGGCTTTATTAATATGCAGAACATTAGGTTCTAGGGTTCTGAAAATCTAAGAGTCATTCATCAACGCCAATTGCACCCCATTAGGTATACAGTATGGTGTGGGATCAAATCTGCAAATATTATTGGGCCTTACTTTTTCGAGAATGAAGATGGAAGTGCTGTAACCGTAAATGAAGAGCGGTATCTGTTTATGATAAAACATTTTTTACGTCCTGCTCCTAAAAAAGACATGAGATGTGGTTTTAGGACAAAGCCACTGAACGATCAACAATGGCACTTTTAAGTCAAATTTTTGAACGACGAATATTTTCCACACGCAGAAAAAAAGTATGGTTGGGGTGACAAAATTCAAAGAGGATCATACTATTGTTGGGTATATGGTTGTGGCACAACAATATTATGATCCTCACAACAATAGTATTATTCACACATAACCATACTATGATCCCCACAACTATAGTATGATTCACACTCAACCATACTATGATCTCCACAACAATAGTATGATTCACACACAACCTTACTATTATCTCCACAACCATATTATGATCCTCACAACCATAGTATTTTTCTCATACAACCATAGTATGATCCACTCAACCATACTATGCTCCCAAAAATTAGTTATCAGAATTGAGTAATGTGTTATTCTAAAATAGTGATTTGTATCAAGTTAGTTATTTTAAATGCATTACTATTAGTTCATGGCCAGATTTGAGGCCATGTTTTTATTGAACATTACAATCAAGAAACCAAAATAAATTATCCAACGGCATTCGAAAATACTTTTAGTTGCCAGCACGGGTGAATGCTACTTCACCAGGCAGATTTTAAATAAACGAGAACCAGTCTGTAGTAGAGTATTTCACCGAACAATGTAAACACAATAAAAATCCCTCGAACTACCTTTCAATTGTTGTTGCTTTGTGTTTTTTTGGTATGTCAAAAAAAAAATACTTACACACATACATGTATGCTCTGTAAAACCTGTTTTGTTACGTTTATATTCACAACCATATGGTAAGATTGCCGTAATCATATTATTGTTAACGTAAACTTTAAACAACAATACTTTTGTTGCACCAACCATGTTTATATGGTTGCTACAGCCACAAATTTTGAAAGATGTTAGCCCATCATTGCAAAGCTGAAAACGTGGGCCATTTAAGTGACATTATTTTTCATACTTAGTGTAAAAAAATTTCCATTTTGTACTTGTACTTATGTATTATATAATCTGAGAAAAAAATAAAAAAGAATTAATAACCGAAAAAGTTATTGAAGTTGTTAGCCCCATAGTAACTTTTAGCGCACTCTGTACATCACCCATTTCGAATTATATGAAAATAGGTTCATATATTGTGCTCTTCTCAGCGAATTATACCTAGTTTACACTATGCCAAAATTGTGATTTATCACACTTCAAAGTTGGTCACATCTTGTATTTTTGTATAATATGCCATGTTCTACTGAACACGGTTTATAACTTTATTTTTAACAACTACATTTTTTCACTATTCTTGGACCAAGGATTGTCGGTCCTTGACAATAATGGAGTGTGTCTATATGTTTGACATTCCATTCGTAACAGCTCTAAATACTAATATGCGACCCTCTTAATATACATAGTGGTGCAAAAATATCGTTGTGGTTTGTATGTTTAGAACTTTTTAAATGTATTTATCTTTTATTATTATTTCTGTATTTTGTGAAGCAAACTTGGGAAATTTGAAATGGAACACTACACAATAGAACAGCGACCAGCAATTGTTGAATTTTTTAAAAAGGAAAAAGTTAATTGTTTTGACGCAGCGTGATTGTTGTCGCTTTTGTAATGTGCGTACTGGACCTTCAAAACCAACAATAAACCGCTTGGTTGGAAATTTTCGACAATATGGTACAGTAAGACAACTTCCATGTACCGGAAGACCACGTACAGGCACAATTGGGGCTATCGCGGAAAGAGCACGAATATGAGCAGCCGAAAATGGCCACCAAAAATATTCTCCAACCGTTTGACAAACCTGACGTGATACTTACATTGTTTCAGTGCTCCGCGCAATTAAATTTTTAATATTTAATTAAAAAAGTTATACAATATTTAAGCCGTTTTAAATTTAATAAAATTCAGTAGAAGTGTTTGTTACATACTCGAAGTTTAGTGATATACTTTATTGCTACCTAGTGGCTTAATATATATATCTTAATATTTGTGATTTTTATTGTTAAATTTGTGCAGCATTTTTTACAACAACAACGTCTGTGTACAATTAAGCTTCAATTGTTGACAGCTTGTTTTAGTGCATTTTGTTTTATCATCCTCGTTTGTTTTGTGGATATTAGAGTGTTGCCACTGTTTTGGTTTTCCCCGTCTACTAATATAATTTTGTAAACTCTTGTGAAGTATATTGCATCCTTTTCTCCTTTTTTTAATACTATCCTTAACATAAAATATTTTAATTATAACTTGCTCTCTCATCGGTTGTAATTTAACATCAACCGAGAGAATGGTTGGTTGCTGGGTTTGCGGTTTGTTTGGTCATGCCAAAAGTGCCGGCGTTTCTGCTCGTGCCGCTGATGCCTTAGGCCAGAAATATGGCATCAGATGGTGTTGCCCGCGGTGTAGAAGAATTGATATTCAGTTTTACAAAACCTTCAAGGATACATTGGCGGAAGTATCCAAGTTGGGATTGGAGTTGCTAAATATTCCGAATATATTATCTGAATTATTTAATACTTATTTGGTGTCGTATCACAGACTACGACACCAAAACGAAAGAAATCGTCAAAGAAAAATTCTCTCAAGTTGACGGAAAAGACATCTTCTGGTAGAACTTTATCTGCGGTTCCAATAAGAACATGTTTTCCATATGGATGTAAGACCTTCTTCTGGTGGAGAAGAAACGTTTCCTAGTGAAGCTAAAATAGTTGCTGATACCGCTGCTAATAAACCGGAAGGACCTCCGAGTTCAATTTCAGCATTGAATGAGAACCTTCACACACCGGTTTCTAGTTGCCCTGCTAATGTCAGTGAGGAGTTTGTTGACGTACAGACCGGGGACGGACCGTTTATTCAAACGGTTGATGTGGCCTGTTCGTCAAGAAAAGGCGGACCTAGGACATTGACTGTCATTCCAGCAAGAAAGACGATCTTTATTTCTCAGTTTGCCCCAGACACCACAACTGACGAAATTGAGTATTAAGTACATAAAGTCGTAGTTGGTCACCTTGACCTTGACTTGAATATTTGTAAATTAAATCATCTTCTAATCATTTATCTTCATTCAAGTAAAATGTGTCAGAAGATATCTTCTCTCTCTGACCCTGATAGGGCGCTAGTCAAGGAGTTGTGCAGAGAAATTGCAGAAGAGAAAGATCAAACTTATCTAAATTGCCAGCCCAGTCTCAAAACTCTTAAAAAACTAGAAAAGGTATATAGCATAGCTTATCAAAAAAGAAAATAGTTTTAAATACTAAATTAAGCCGCTTAGTTGGATGTCTATAGCTTTTATTTTGATGTTTTTTTTGAGACATGGCTAACAAGTGATAATTTAAACTCTGAGGTTCTGTGAATAATTATCTGATTTATAGGTTAGCTATAATTGAGAGAATCGGTGGTGGTGTCTTAATTGCGGTTTCCTGTTGTCTACCTTCTGAGCGTATTTTTTCTGATGAATTTAATAATTTGACTGCCGTTAAAAAGATAATCCTAAGCATGAATGAGTCTGATATTATTTTAACATTAGGCGACTTTAACTTATCTTCTGTATCATGGCATATGTTGCCGGATTCTGAAGCACTTACTTCTCTAACTAACAGCGATTGTTCCACTGATGTTGCTAGACTATTTGCAAAAATTAATTTGTCTCAGATTTATAATATTCTTAACCTGAATGGGAGGATTCTTGATTTGATTTTGACCAATGAAACACGTTCGTTTCAATTATGAGAATGCATCCTTTTTCTACTCCGGAGGGCAACGACAATCCTACTATATGTATTTAATTTTCAGTAACATTGCCTCACAAATCTCCACGTCCACCTGGCCATTCTTTTAAACGACTTAGACTTAATTCTCTGTTATTGTCTGTCGATTAGAAAGCTATCTGCAGTTGTAGTACTGCTGCCGAATTTGATTTTGCAGTTAAGAAATTTTTTGACATATTACACAAATTTGTATCTAAAACAGTGCCTATGGAACCCATTGGTGTAGAAAAATCAATGCCTTGGACATCTATGGAGTTATGTAGAGTAAAAAACATGAAGAGTATTTTTTTTAAAAGATTCAAAAGAACAGGTCTAACTGCTGATTATGGTACATATTCCTTGGCGAGACAACGGTACAATATCAAGTCTTGTCGATGCCATAGGTCGTACTTGTCATAAGATAGGAACAATTTTAAATAGGACACTAAATCATTTTATAGTTTTGTTAATTTAAAATTTAAAACGTCCAACATCTCCTAAGCCATCGAGAATAACATTTACGGTGTTAAATTCTCAAGTGATCAGTCAAATTCAAATTGTTTTGCTGACTTTTTCGAAAATACATATTCATTACGTTCATTTAACCCTGCATTTCCGTACTCTTACAGAATTTCTTCAGTAAATCTGATAGTTCCTCCTACTTTAGATTTTCACTTATTAAATTTGCATCATCTTAAAGCCACTAGTACTTTTAGGCCTGATGCTGTTCTGGATCCCTTGTCTTGCCCTTATCCTTATTATTTAATTCATCATTGAAATTGGGATACTTCCCTGATTTATTTAAAAGGTCCTACTTGTATCCACTTCTTAAATCTGGTAGTCTGTTGGATGTATCGAACTATAGAGGGATTGCTAAATTAAGCGCAATTCCTAAGTGATTTGAAAGGATTGTAATAAATTTTGTTTCACATAATGTGGCCCCTATACTCTATCCATACCAACACGGATTTTGTAAAGGTCATTCTACTATTACTAATTTACTCCACTTTTCCTCTAATGTTATGAATGCTTTTGTTTGTCGAAAGCAAACAGACGTTATCTATACTGATTTAAGTAAGGCATTTGATAAAGTAAATCACAGAGTCTTACTATTCAAGATTTACTATTGGATTTAATAACAATTTCATAAACTGGCTTTCCTATTATCTCATTGGAAGGAAACAAGTAGTTTTATTTGAGAAAAGTATCTCCAGATCAATTCGTATATCCTCTGGTGTCCCACAGGGTAGCCACCTTGGACCCATTCTTTTTTTTTAACTAATCATTAAAGACTTGCCCCATTCTATTATCAACTCTAATTTACTTATGTTTGCAGACGACGTGAAATTATTTTCTTCTTATGATAGCCTTGCGGACTGTCACAAACTGCTGGATGATTTGGAAGATTTAGTTCCTGGTGTGAATTTAGTTCCTGGTTGATTCATTTATTGATCTCGGTTTTTTGAAGGACAGATAGTTACATTTTAATAACCATATTATTAGTATTGTAAATAAAGTGTATGGTGTCCTTTATTTTATGAAACGCTGGGCACGAAAAGCTTTATATTTCTCTAGTCAGCCCAATTTTAGAATATGGATCAGTGGCTTGGCATCCCCAATACGATTATTATGTGAACAATATTGAACCCGTGCAGAAACGAGTTTTACTGTTATGCTTAAGAAGTCTACATTAGAATACGGGATATGAACTCCCTTCTTACAAGAATAGGTTAAATTTTATTAAATGGCTCTCATTGAAGAGTAGGCGAACTATGATGATTGCGATTATGGTGTATAAAATTATGCGTGGGGTTGTGGCATCTGAATATTTGATATTAAAAATCTCTATTAACGTCCCATTTAGACCTTCTACATACTACCAGTTTTTACACTTGGATTTCCAAAGTTACAATCATGCGTGTGGTGATCCATTTCGTATAATGTGTGCTGACTTTAACTCGTTATATCATTTACTCGTAATTGACTTCTCCTTAAGTTTTGATGCATTAAAAACTATAATAATTTTTAATTTAAACTCATTGTCTTCATAACAATTTAGACTACTTTCAAAGTACCAATATCCTAGTTGTTTACTTATAGTGTTTCTTAGAATTTTTAATTGTTTCTAATATTGGTGATGGTTAGTATATGTGTTTCGTATGCTTGTAGTTTTCCTACTTTTTTAACAGGTTTTGTTTTCTTATATTTTACTACGTTAAGGTGGCGGTTATACATTATTAAAGTTTGTGCACATTTTCTAGTGATTATTATAATTTTTTGTACCGATTGGCTGTTGATAAATATCTGTAGTTAATTTACATATATGACGTTTCTTGTCATCTCTCCATTATGGATCGGTCCATAATGGTCGCTGAGTACGTTGTCTCTACGTCCTGGGGACGTGGTCCTCTCGGTCGGCAGGGGTGAGTGTGAGTGGCGTACTATATAATAAATAATAATAATTTACCAATAAAAGAGTTATTAAACATTCAAACCACAACCGTTGTTTTGCGCCACCCTGAATATCTATCTTTACGAACAGGGTGAATCATTCACGACTGGACAAACTTGAACAGCGTATTCCTTCGCTCATTTCATGAAAATATGTCCATCTACGACCATGCCCGAAAATGAAAGGGGCAGCGATTGGAAAATTTTAGGATT
Source organism: Hydrotaea diabolus (assembly GCA_963513945.1). NCBI lineage: Eukaryota > Metazoa > Arthropoda > Insecta > Diptera > Muscidae > Hydrotaea > Hydrotaea diabolus. The sequence goes on along the minus strand of OY740717.1, from coordinate 99,586,913 downwards.
GGTGGTCGGAGGGTACCAGGGTAAAATTTCTAAGTTCTGAACTAGTGGTCGGATTACCTTAGCGTTACCGTTGCCACGCCCACACCCATACAAATTAAAATGATCTTAACTCAAAAACTCAAAGAGCTATACACGTGAGGTTTGGTTAACATTCTGATGCGCCAGCCTTCGATTTTGCTACAAAAATTAAAAGTAGCCTAATATTCGGTAGCTGAGAAACACCACATACTCAGATTTTCAAGTTAAAGTCGTTTTTAGGTGAAAACATGGTATCCGCCTTGATGCGGAGTTGAGCATTCACAAGAAAAAAATTCAACAGGTGAAATAATATTTTAATTGGGGGAAATATAAAGGTGAAGTAAATTGTAAAAGCTCATATTGTTTATGAAAACTTATAAAGCATAGTTTAGCTGTTGTCAATTTGCAGTTTTTTCCGCTGAGATCGAAAAAAATGCACCAATGACCAAAATTGTCATATCGAACATTGGGCAGGGGTCGGTACACTGTGGTATTGACTCAATGTGGCGAGTTAGTCTCAAGCAATGTTGCAGATGGGCGACCTACCGATCTCTCGCCGACTTTCAAGCGAAATGTTGGTAAATCGATGTTTGGCGCGTATATGTCTTGTGCAATCGTTGATATAGGATATATGTGTTCGTTATCGCCGCATACAGCAGGTGATAAAAGATGCGGTTGGTACACTTCTTCGTTTTCATACGTATATAATACCTGTCAAGTAAACCATCCATTAGGTCCACGCCACCCTGATTATATAAGGACAGTCGATATTCACGTTTTTTTTTTTGTTATTTCGGTTCTAGCGTGTTGATTTTTGTGATTACTGATTCAAAGCTTGGCGCATATGTGGACAACAAGCGAACAGGCTTTTTATCTTGCCATAGAACATTACTTATGTCGATGCCAAACGCATTGCCAACATACTTCTCAGAATAATTTTATATTTGGAACGTACCAATGAAAAACGTTCATTTCATGCTATGAGAATGCATCCTCTTTCTACTATGGAGGACAACCACAATCCTACTATATGTATTTTATTTTCCGTAACATTACCTCACCAATCTCCATCTCTATGTCCTTCTGGTGATTCTTTTAGATTTTGCTTTAATTGACTTTCATAGACTTAATTCTCTTTTATTATCTGTCGATTGTAAGGCTATCTGCCGTTGAAGTACTACTGCCGAATTTGATTTTGCTGTTAAGAAATGTTTTGACATATTAAATAAATTTGTATCTAAAACAGTGCCTATGGAACCCATTGTTGTAGAAAAACCTATGCCTTGGACATCTATGGAGTTATGTAGATTAAAAAACATGAAGAGTAAATTATTTAAAAGATTCAAAAGAACAGGTCTAACTGCTGATTATGGTACATATTCCTTGGCGAGACAACGGTACAATACAATAGTCTCGTTATTGCTATAGGTCGTACTTGTCAAAAGATAGAAACAATTTTAAATAGGACCCTAAATCATTTTATAGTTTTGTTAATTTTAAACATCGAACATCTTCTAAGCCATCGAGAATAAGATTTAATGGTGTTAAGTTCTCAAGTGATCAGTCAAATTCAAATTGTTTTGCTGACTTTTTCGAAAATACATATTCATTACGGTCATTTAACCCTGCAATTCCGTACTCTTACAGAATTTCTTCAGTAAATCTGATAGTTCCTCCTATTTTAGATTTTTCACTTATTAAATTAAATTTGCATCGTCTTAAACCCACTAGTACTTCTAGGCCCGATGGTATTCCGAATATATTATTGAAAGGCTGCTCTGAATCCCTTGCCCTGCCCTTATCCTTACTATTTAATTCATCATTGAAATTGGGAGGGATTGCTAAATAAGGAGCAATTCCTAATTGAATTTGAAAGGATTGTAACAAATTTTGTTTCATAAACAGAACCTACCATTGTTACAAATGCTATTAAAATCTATTGCAGTTTTTATTTTAAAAATGTTTTTTTATATTATCAAATTTGACAGCAAAAAATAATAATTTTTTCTGCAGTAATAGCAGGATTTTAAGATTATATTATGAACGTTTTTTTAAGTGTAAATATCTTTGAGTGTAAACAAATTTGCAAATTTGATAGCAAAATATTTTTAATTTTTCCGCAAAATCTCCCGTTGATTTTACAATTTTTTTTCGAGTCAAAAAATTTTTTCTTCGACAGTTCTTTGTCGCTCGATAATTTAATATTTCCAACGTACCAATAAAAAACGTCCATTTCATGCTATGAGAATGCATCCTCTTCTACTCCGGAGGATAACCACAATCCTACTATATGTATTTAATTTTCAGTAACATTGCTTTAAACGTTGTGACTTTCATAGACTTAATTCTCTTTTATTATCTGTCGATTGTAAGGCTATCTGCCGTTGAAGTACTACTGCCGAATTTGATTTTGCTGTTAAGAAATGTTTTGACATATTAAATAAATTTGTATCTAAAACAGTGCCTATGGAACCCATTGTTGTAGAAAAACCTATGCCTTGGACATCTATGGAGTTATGTAGATTAAAAAACATGAAGAGTAAATTATTTAAAAGATTCAAAAGAACAGGTCTAACTGCTGATTATGGTACATATTCCTTGGCGAGACAACGGTACAATACAATAGTCTCGTTATTGCTATAGGTCGTACTTGTCAAAAGATAGAAACAATTTTAAATAGGACCCTAAATCATTTTATAGTTTTGTTAATTTTAAACATCGAACATCTTCTAAGCCATCGAGAATAAGATTTAATGGTGTTAAGTTCTCAAGTTATCAGTCAATTTCAAATTGTTTTGCTGACTTTTTCGAAAATACATATTCATTACGGTCATTTAACCCTGCAATTCCGTACTCTTACAGAATTTCTTCAGTAAATCTGATAGTTCCTCCTATTTTAGATTTTTCACTTATTAAATTAAATTTGCATCGTCTTAAACCCACTAGTACTTCTAGGCCCGATGGTATTCCGAATATATTATTGAAAGGCTGCTCTGAATCCCTTGCCCTGCCCTTATCCTTACTATTTAATTCATCATTGAAATTGGGAGGGATTGCTAAATAAGGAGCAATTCCTAATTGAATTTGAAAGGATTGTAACAAATTTTGTTTCACATAATGTGGCCCCTATACTCCATCCATGCCAACACGGATTTCGTAAAGGGATTCTACTATTACTAATCTACTCCACTTTTCCTCTGAAGTTATGAATGCTTTTGTGTGTCGAAAGCAAACAGACGTTATCTATTCTGATGATAGTATAAATTGATGATAAAGTAAATTACAGACTCTTACTATTCAAAATTTACTTTATAGACTCTTACTATTGGATTTACTAACCATTTTATAAACTGGCTTTCCTATTATCTCATTGGAAGGGAACAAGTAGTTTTCTATTATCAACTCTAATTTACTTATGATTGCAGACGACTTTAAATTATTTTCTTCTTATGATAGCCTTGCGGACTGTCACAAACTGCAGGATGATTTGGACAGATTTAGTTCCTGGTGTGAATTTAATTTTATGGAATTGAACATAAAAAGTGTAAGCATATGTGCTTCTCTAGAAGTAGATTGTTGGCTACTAAATTTAAATTAGGTGGCCCTGAATTGACATCGGTTGATTCATTTATTGATCTTGGTTTTATGATAGACAGAAAGTTAAATTTTAATAACCATATCATTACTATTTTAAATAAAGTGTATGGTGTCCTTTATTTAATGAAACGCTGGGCAAAAGAATTTACTGATCAATATACTACGAAAAAGCTTTATATTTCTCTGGTCAGCCCAATTTTAGAATATGGATCAGTGGTTTGGGATCTCTTATACTATTATTATATTCATTGGAATTCGGGCTATGAACTCCCTTCTTACAAGAATATGTTAAATCTTATTAAATTGCCCTCATTGAAGAGTAGGCGAACTATGATGATTGCGATTATGGTGTATAAAATTATGCGTGGGGTTGTGGCATCTGAATATTTGATATCAAAAATTTCTATTAACGCCCCATTTAGAACTTCTAGATACTACCAGATTTTACACTTGGATTTCCAATGGTACAATTGTGCATGTGGTGATCCATTTCGTAGAATGTGTGCTGACTCATTGTCTTCATAACAATTTAGACTACTTTCAACGAACCAATATCCTAATTGTTTACTTATAGTGTTTCTTATAATTTTTAATTGTTTCTAATATTGGTGGTGGTTATACTTAAGTTTGTTTCGCATGCTTATAGTTTTTCTAATTTTTTAACAGGTTTTGTTTTCTTATATTTTACTACGTTAAGCTGGCGGTTATACTTTATTTAAGTTTGTGCACATTATCTAGTGATTATTATAATTTTTTGTACCGATTGGCTGTTGATAAATATCTGTAGTTAATTTACATATATGACGTTTCTTGTCATCTCTCCATTATGGATCGGTCCATAATGGTCGCTGAGTACGTTGTCTCTACGTCCTGGGGACGTGGTCCTCTCGGTCGGCAGGGGTGAGTGTGAGTGGCGTACTATATAATAAATAATAATAATTTACCAATAAAAGAGTTATTAAACATTCAAACCACAACCGTTGTTTTGCGCCACCCTGAATATCTATCTTTACGAACAGGGTGAATCATTCACGACTGGACAAACTTGAACAGCGTATTCCTTCGCTCATTTCATGAAAATATGTCCATCTACGACCATGCCCGAAAATGAAAGGGGCAGCGATTGGAAAATTTTAGGATTGGTGGTCGGAGGGTACCAGGGTAAAATTTCTAAGTTCTGAACTAGTGGTCGGATTACCTTAGCGTTACCGTTGCCACGCCCACACCCATACAAATTAAAATGATCTTAACTCAAAAACTCAAAGAGCTATACACGTGAGGTTTGGTTAACATTCTGATGCGCCAGCCTTCGATTTTGCTACAAAAATTAAAAGTAGCCTAATATTCGGTAGCTGAGAAACACCACATACTCAGATTTTCAAGTTAAAGTCGTTTTTAGGTGAAAACATGGTATCCGCCTTGATGCGGAGTTGAGCATTCACAAGAAAAAAATTCAACAGGTGAAATAATATTTTAATTGGGGGAAATATAAAGGTGAAGTAAATTGTAAAAGCTCATATTGTTTATGAAAACTTATAAAGCATAGTTTAGCTGTTGTCAATTTGCAGTTTTTTCCGCTGAGATCGAAAAAAATGCACCAATGACCAAAATTGTCATATCGAACATTGGGCAGGGGTCGGTACACTGTGGTATTGACTCAATGTGGCGAGTTAGTCTCAAGCAATGTTGCAGATGGGCGACCTACCGATCTCTCGGCGACTTCCAAGCGAAATGTTGGTAAATCGATGTTTGGCGCGTATATGTCTTGTGCAATCGTTGATATAGGATATATGCGTTCGTTATCGCCGCATACAGCAGGTGATAAAAGATGCGGTTGGTACACTTCTTCGTTTTCATACGTATATAATACCTGTCAAGTAAACCATCCATTAGGTCCACGCCACCCTGATTATATAAGGACAGTCGATATTCACGTTTTTTTTTGTTATTTCGGTTCTAGCGTGTTGATTTTTGTGATTACTGATTCAAAGCTTGGCGCATATGTGGACAACAAGCGAACAGGCTTTTTATCTTGCCATAGAACATTACTTATGTCGATGCCAAACGCATTGCCAACATACTTCTCAGAATAATTTTATATTTGGAACGTACCAATGAAAAACGTTCATTTCATGCTATGAGAATGCATCCTCTTTCTACTCTGGAGGACAACCACAATCCTACTATATGTATTTTATTTTCCGTAACATTACCTCACCAATCTCCATCTCTATGTCCTTCTGGTGATTCTTTTAGATTTTGCTTTAATTGACTTTCATAGACTTAATTCTCTTTTATTATCTGTCGATTGTAAGGCTATCTGCAGTTGTAGTACTACTTCCAAATCTGATTTTGCTGTTAAGAAATGTTTTGACATATTAAATAAATTTGTATCTAAAACAGTGCCTATGGAACCCATTGTTGTAGAAAATTCTATGCCTTGGACATCTATGGAGTTATGTAGAATAAAAAACATGAAGAGTTAATAATTTAAAAGATTCAAAAGAACAGGTGTAACTGCTGATTATGGTACATATTCCTTGGCGAGACAACGGTACAATATCAAGTCTCGTCGATGCTATAGGTCGTTCTTGTCAAAAGATAGAAACAATTTTAAATAGGAACCTAAATCATTTTATAGTTTTGTTAACTTAAAACGTCGAACATCTTCTAAGCCATCGAGAATAAGATTTAATGGTGTTTAGTTCTCAAGTGATCACTCAATTTCAAATTGTTTTGCTGACTTTTTCGAAAATACATATTCATTACGTTTATTTAACCCTGCAATTCCGTACTCTTACAGAATTTCTTCAGTTAATCTGATAGTTCCTCCTATTTTAGATTTTTCACTAATAAAACTAAATTTGCATCGTCTTAAACCCACTAGAACTTCTAGGCCCGATGGTATTCCGAATATATTATTGAAAGGCTGCTCTGAATCCATTGTCTTGTCTTTATCCTTATATCCTTAATTCATCATTAAAATTGGGAGGGATTGCTAAATAAGGCGCAATTCCTAATTGGAATTGTAAGGATTGTAATAAATTTTGTTTCACATAATGTGGCCTCTATACTCCATCCATGCCAACACGGATTTCGTAAAGGGATTCTACTATTACTAATCTACTCCACTTTTCCTCTGAAGTTATGAATGCTTTTGTTTGTCGAAAGCAAGCAGACGTTATCTATTCTGATTATAGTAAGGCATTTGATTAAGTAAATCACAGACTCTTACTATTCAAAATTTACTTTATAGACTCTTACTATTGGATTTAATAACAATTTCATAAACTGGCTTTCCTATTATCTCATTGGAAGGAAACAAGTAGTTTTCTATTATCTACTCTAATTTACTTATGTTTGCAGACGACGTTAAATTATTTTCTTCTTATGATAGCCTTGCGGACTGTCACAAACTGCAGGATGACTTGGACAGATTTAGTTCCTGGTGTGAATTTATTTTATGGAATTGAACATAAAAACGTGTAATCATATGTGCTTCTCTAGAAGTAGATTGTTGGCTACTACATTTAAGTTAGGTGGCTCTGAATTGATATCGGTTGATTCATTTATTGATCTTGGTTTTTTGATGGACAGAAAGTTAAATTTTAATAACCATATCATTACTATTGTAAATAAAGTGTATGGTGTCCTTTATTTTATGAAACGCTAGGCAAAAGAACTTACTGATCAATACACTACGCAACAGCTTAATATTTCTCTAGTCAGTCCAATTTTAGAATATGGATCAGTCGTTTGGGATCCCCAATGCGATTATTATGTGAACAAAATTGAATCCGTGCAAAAACAATTTTTAAGGTTTTGCTTAAGAAGTCTACATTGGAATTCGGGCTATGAACTTCCTTCTTACAGGAAAAGGTTAAATCTTATTAAATTGCCCTCATTGAAGAGTAGACGAACTATGATGATTGCGATTATGGTGTATAAAATTGTGGGGTTGTGGCATCTGAATATTTGATATCAAAAATCTCTATTAACGTCCCATTTAGACCTTCTAGATACTAACAGTTTTTACACTTGGATTTCCAAAGGTACAATTGTGCATGTGGTGATCCATTTCGTAGAATGTGTGCTGACTCATTGTCTTCATAACAATTTAGACTACTTTCAACGAACCAATATCCTAATTGTTTACTTATAGTGTTTCTTATAATTTTTAATTGTTTCTAATATTGGTGGTGGTTATACTTAAGTTTGTTTCGCATGCTTATAGTTTTTCTAATTTTTTAACAGGTTTTGTTTTCTTATATTTTACTACGTTAAGCTGGCGGTTATACTTTATTTAAGTTTGTGCACATTATCTAGTGATTATTATAATTTTTTGTACCGAGTGGCTGTTGATAAATATCTGTACCTATTTTACATATGACGTTTCTTGTCATCTCTCCATTATGGATCGGTCCATAATGTGTACGTTGTCTCTACGTCATGGGGACGTGGTCCTCTCGGTCGGCAGGGGTGGGTGTGAGTGGCGTACTATATAATAAATAATTATAATTAACCAATAAATAAAAGAGATATTAAACATTCAAACCTCAACCGTAGTTTTGCGCCAACCTGAATATCTATCTTTATGTACAGGGTAAATGAATCACGACTGGACAAATTTCAACAGCGTATTCCTTGGCTCATTTCATGAAAATATGTCCATCTACGACCATGCCCGAAAATTCAATGGGGCAGCGATTGGAAAATTTTAGGATTGGTGGTCGGAGGGTACAAGGTAAAATTTCTAAGTTCTGAACTAGTGGTCGGATTACCTTAACAAAGTCCAGAGGTTCTACCGTTGCCACGCCCACACCCATACAAATTAAAATGATCTTAACTCAAAAACTATAAGAGCTATACACGTGAGGTTTGGTTAACACTCTGCTGCGCCAGCCTTCGATTTTGGTAAAAAAAATTAAAAGCAGCCCTATACTCGGTCGCTGAGAAGCACCACATACTCAGATTTTCAAGTTAAAGTCGTTTTTAAGTGAAAACGTGGTCTCCGCCTTGATGCGGAGTTGAGCATTCACAAGAAAAAAAATTCAACACTGTTGCACTGTTTCTGCCGCTGCGATCGAAAAAAATGCACCAATGATCAAAATTGTCATATCGAAAATCTTTTCACACGTATATGATACCTGCAAAGCAAACCATCCATTAGGTCCACGCCGCACTGTGGCTGAAATTTTGATTTCGTTGGCCAAAAGTGTAATTTTTTTGTCGCCGATTTTTACAATTTCTACGCCTTTTTGTAGCAATATATCCAGATTAAGGTAAACAAAAAATTAGGTTAAACTATTGTTAATTGTGGGCGTGGCATGCTGTGAAACTCAACTGTTTTTTAATTTCAGAAAAGGGAGTTTTTTATCAAAATAAATGGTTACTACTCGCAAGCTATCATCGATAATAGCTTGCTGTCTTTTTTTAATGTTGGTAGGATTATAGTAGTTGTTGTAAGTGATCACAGCTCTAGCGTTTAATATTAGGGGCGTTATGAAATATTTATGAAACTATTATATTTTTTCTCAAATTTAAAATTAAGTCGATTAGAGCTTCTAGGGAACAAGAAACGTGTACCACCCGGAGAAAGGTGAAAGTGTCTTCTTTAACCCTATATACTTTTGTACCCCCGACGAACCTCGGGTAGAACACTTTTTTCATTTTAATGAAATTACAAAAATCAAATTATGATGAATTATGAAGTTAAAAAGCCCTATGTGTCGTGTACAATGGTGTATTAAATATGTGTTTAAGGTATTTTATAGCTAATAATGAAATATTTAAATATAATACATGCGAAAGGGTTTTATGGATTTGCTTTGATCAGCAAAAAATAAGTCATAAAATTATCACAATAGGTTCTACTGTAGAAATATGATCTCTTTCTAAATTTACCTGTTATCCAATTTTAGGGTTAACCAAATTCATAAACAATTTTATAAGTGTGTCAATAATCGCAACATTAAACCACTAAAGATAAAAACAACCCCATATTGGCGAGATACTAATTAGTTTTACCTGATATTGAGGTCTTGATAACAAGTGCAGTTTTGTTCAATTTAAGTACTACCTGCTATGAAATTAAAGATCAATGTGTGAATATCATGTATCTAAAAATCTATAAGTGTTTACTTAGTAATAAGTTAATCCTTTAAGTGTACGGACGTATATTCGCAAGTGATAAAACATAACAGACGCAAATAAAAATATTCAGAAAAATATGGAAAGCTTCAGTTGTAAAGAACTGTTCGAAGAGTATTATAGAAACAAAAACCAGGAAAATGTTATTAGTTACGTTAAAATAAAATTAAACTTAAATTCGTGTAGCACCGAAATACAAGAACAAATATCTAATTCCGACAAAACACTAAAAAACGCTACAAAGGAGTTAGCTATAGTAAACAAAAGTTGTATATAAAAAGTGCAAACTGGTTAGAAGGCCAACTTACTGTCGCTGCAGAAACAGCAAAGCAAGATAAGGCTGGAAGGCCACGCAAATCATTGGACAACTGCAGCGATAGATCTAAGAGGCGGAAACTTAAAGATGTTAACGATGAAATTGGTTCTACAAATATAACAGAATATTTCCTACATCAATTACGATCACAGAACCAATTTACAAAAGTGGATATCATTGAAAAAGTTGTTAAAGATAGTCCAGTGAGAACAAAACGGTTTCTTAAAAGTATACCAACTCTGAGCGATGCAAACAAGTTCAAAAATGAGGAGGCATTAGCATTAATTCTGGATTTGAAATTAACAAAACAGCTATATATTCAGCTAAGATTGTGTGCGACTGAAAAGGGCTCAAATTTGTATCCAGCATATCATCAAATAACCGCTGCTAAAATGGACTGTTTGCCATCAAAGGGCACTATTACAATTACACCAATTTCGGCAGAGGTACAACTACAATCTCTACTTGATCACACAGCCGAAAAGTTAAAGAAATATGGAAACACAAAGTTAATTCTTTTTGTAAATGGGGATGTGATGGTTCTACGGGACAAAAACAATACAAACAAGTTGTATGTGGAAATACTTCGGACTCAGATATGTTCATGGTATCATTTGTACCATTGCGATTGAAAAAGATTTTGGAAGATTCAGCGCCTTCGACTAGTAGAACGCAAACAATGGATATTTGGAAAAATGAGACACCATCTTTTACGGAATACTGCAGGCCAATCAAATTTGAATTCAAAAAAGAAACTCATGATGCCATTAAGAAAGAAGTTAGTGGTATCAAGGCCCAAATTGCAACACTACAGCCATTACAATTACAGTTAGATTGGCAGCAAATTGAAGTAAGCTACCGATTAGTGCTGACAATGATAGATGGAAAAGTAGGTCAGGCTTTGACTAACACGAAGGCTGCATCCAGCTGCATTATATGCCAAACAACATCAACCCAATTAAATCAAGTCCCCATGCATATGAATTTGGATTATCACCACTACATGCAAGAATACGACTTATGAACAATTACTAAAAATCAGTTATGATTTGGATATCGGGATTAATAAGAAACAACGAAACCAACAAAGATATAAGAAGTTCAAAAAAGAAACATGTTCAAGATGAATATCGGAAATTTGGATTGTTTATAGATCAGCCAAAACAAGGGTCAGGCAATACAAATGATGGCAATACCGCAAAAAGATTCTTTTTAGATCCAGAAACAGCATCTGAAATAACAGGAGTGGACTTAAGCCTTATTTTCAGATTTAAAATAATCCTAGAAGTACTTGCGTGCAATGACGAAATTGACTCTAGAAAATTTGGAGATTATGCAAAGGAAACTGCAAAAATATATACAACCAACTACCCATGGAGAAATATGTCTGACACAGTTCACAAAATCCTTTACCACGGAGAAGATGTCATTAGCATCATTTGGTGCCACTTGGAGAACTATCAGAGGAGGCTCAGGAAAAATGGAACAAGGATTACAGATTTTTTAGAGAGCACAATACTAGAAAATTTTCACGAAATTCCACAACAGAAGATTTTTTTAATACATCATTCGCCACGTCAGATCCGTTCATCTCCAGTATTCACAATCAATGGAAAGTGGAACATCGGGACTTAGACGAAGAAGCCAAAAAACTACTAAAGAACAGAAAAAAATATGGAATATTTGCAATCAATATTTGAGTCAAAAGAATAATACGAAAAACATAGAATTAGTAAAAAATAATAATAAACAGAACCTACCATTGTTACAAATGCTATTAAAATCTATTGCAGTTTTTATTTTAAAAATGTTTTTTTATATTATCAAATTTGACAGCAAAAAATAATAATTTTTTCTGCAGTAATAGCAGGATTTTAAGATTATATTATGAACGTTTTTTTAAGTGTAAATATCTTTGAGTGTAAACAAATTTGCAAATTTGATAGCAAAATATTTTTAATTTTTCCGCAAAATCTCCCGTTGATTTTACAATTTTTTTTCGAGTCAAAAAATTTTTTCTTCGACAGTTCTTTGTCGCTCGATAATTTAATATTTGCAACGTACCAATAAAAAACGTCCATTTCATGCTATGAGAATGCATCCTCTTCTACTCCGGAGGATAACCACAATCCTACTATATGTATTTAATTTTCAGTAACATTGCTTTAAACGTTGTGACTTTCATAGACTTAATTCTCTTTTATTATCTGTCGATTGTAAGGCTATCTGCCGTTGAAGTACTACTGCCGAATTTGATTTTGCTGCTAAGAAATGTTTTGACATATTAAATAAATTTGTATCTAAAACAGTGCCTATGGAACCCATTGTTGTAGAAAAACCTATGCCTTGGACATCTTTGGAGTTATGTAGATTAAAAAACATGAAGAGTAAATTATTTAAAAGATTCAAAAGAACAGGTCTAACTGCTGATTATGGTACATATTCCTTGGCGAGACAACGGTACAATACAATAGTCTCGTCATTGCTATAGGTCGTACTTGTCAAAAGATAGAAACAATTTTAAATAGGACCCTAAATCATTTTATAGTTTTGTTAATTTAAAACGTCGAATATCTTCTAAGCCATCGAGAATAAGATTTAATGGTGTTAAGTTCTCAAGTGATCAGTCAATTTCAAATTGTTTTGCTGACTTTTTCGAAAATACATATTCATTACGGTCATTTAACCCTGCAATTCCGTACTCTTACAGAATTTCTTCAGTAAATCTGATAGTTCCTCCTATTTTAGATTTTTCACTTATTAAATTAAATTTGCATCGTCTTAAACCCACTAGTACTTCTAGGCCCGATGGTATTCCGAATATATTATTGAAAGGCTGCTCTGAATCCCTTGCCCTGCCCTTATCCTTACTATTTAATTCATCATTGAAATTGGGAGGGATTGCTAAATAAGGAGCAATTCCTAATTGAATTTGAAAGGATTGTAACAAATTTTGTTTCACATAATGTGGCCCCTATACTCCATCCATGCCAACACGGATTTCGTAAAGGGATTCTACTATTACTAATCTACTCCACTTTTCCTCTGAAGTTATGAATGCTTTTGTTTGTCGAAAGCAAACAGACGTTATCTATACTGATTTTAGTAAGGCATTTGATAAAGTAAATCACAGACTCTTACTATTCAAGATTTAAGGTCCAATTAGTCTTGACGGTGGACGGTTTTTTTCTGCAACCTGCAGAAGTCTACCGTCGTCAACCGTCAAACTGTAGTTATCTCCCTCTATCACATGCAAAATGCAACCCCAACTGAAATAGCTGATTGTCTTCCGTCAACCGTCAAGACTAATTGCACCTTTACTTTACAGACTCTTACTATTGGATTTAATAACACTTTTATGGCTTTCCTATTATCTCATTGGAAGGAAACAAGTAGTTTCATTTGAGAAAAGTATCTCCAGATCAATTCGTGTATCCTCTGGTGTCCCGTATGGTAGCCACCTTGGACCCATTCTATTTGTAATATTCATTAAAGACTTGCCCCTTTCTATTATCAACTCTAATTTACTTATGTTTACAGACGACGTGAAATTATTCTTCTCACGATAGCCTTGCGAACTGTCACAAACTGCAGGATGATTTAGGCAGATTTAGTTCCTGGTATGAATTTATTTTATGGAATTGAACATAAAAAAGTGTAAGCATATGTGCCTCTCTAGAAGTAGATTGTTGGCTACTAAATTTAAATTAGGTGGCTCTGAATTGACATCGGTTGATTCATTTATTGATCTTGGTTTTATGATAGACAGAAAGTTAAATTTTAATAACCATATCATTACTATTTTAAATAAAGTGTATGGTGTCCTTTATTTAATGAAACGCTGGGCAAAAGAATTTACTGATCAATATACTACGAAAAAGCTTTATATTTCTCTGGTCAGTCCAATTTTAGAATATGGATCAGTGGTTTGGGATCCCTTATACTATTATTATATTCATTGGAATTCGGGCTATGAACTCCCTTCTTACAAGAATATGTTAAATCTTATTAAATTGCCCTCATTGAAGAGTAGGCGAACTATGATGATTGCGATTATGGTGTATAAAATTATGCGTGGGGTTGTGGCATCTGAATATTTGATATCAAAAATTTCTATTAACGCCCCATTTAGAACTTCTAGATACTACCAGATTTTACACTTGGATTTCCAATGGTACAATCATGCATGTGGTGACCCATTTCGTAGAATATGTGCTGACTTTAACACGTTATATCATTTAATTGACTTCTCCTTAAGTTTTGAAAACAAATTTTAGGATTGGAGTGTACTAGGGTAAAATTTCTAAGCTCTGAACTAGTGGTCGGATTTCCTAAACATAGTCCAGAGGTCTTACCGTTGCCCATACAAATTAAAATTATCTTAACTCAAAAACTATAAGAGCTATACACGTGAGGTTTGGTTAACACTCTGCTGCGCAAGCCTTCGATTTTGCTAAAAAAAAATAAAAGTAGCTTAATATTCGGTCGCTGAGAAACACCACATACTCAGATTTTCAAGGTGAAAACATGGTATCCGCCTTGATAGGGAGTTGAGCATTCACAAGAAAAAAGTTCAACAGGTGAAATACGGAAATAATCATTTAACAGGGGAAAATATAGTAAAGGTAAATTACATTGTAAAAGCTCCTATTGCTTATGAAAATTTATAAAGCATTGTTTGCTTGTCTAGTTGCACAGATTCAGCTTCATTTTGTGCAATAGGCTTGCGTCTCTGATTTGCAACCAGTGAATTTACACTGTTTTTGCCGCTGCGATCGAGAAAAATGCACCAGTGACCAAAATTGTCATATCGAACATCGGGCAGGGGTGGGTACACTGTGGTAATGACTCTATGTGGCGAGTTAGTCTCAAACAATGTTCCAGATGGGCGACCTACCGATCTCTCGGCGACTTCTGCGCGAAATGTTGGTAAATCGATTTTTGGCGCGTATTTGTCTTGTGTAATCGATTGATATAGGATATATGCGTTCGTCATCGCCACATCCAACGGGTGATAAAAGATGCTATTGGTACACTTCTTCTTTTCACACGTTTATGATACCTGCCAAGCAAACCACCCATTAGGTCCACGCCGCACTGTGGCTGAAATTTTGATTTCGTTGGCCAAAAGTGTAATTTTTTTTGTCACCGATTTTTACAATTTCTACGCCTTTTTGTAGCTATATATCCAGATTAAGGTAAACAAAAAATTAGGTTAAACTATTGCTAATTGTGGGCGTGGATGCTGTGAAACTCAACTGTTTTTTAATTTCAGAAAAAGGTGTTTTTTTTTATCAAAATAAATGGTTACTACTCGCAAGCTATCATCGATAATAGCTTGCGGTCTTTTTTTAATGTTGGTAGGATTATAGTAGTTGTTGTAAGTGATCACAGCTCTAGCGTTTAATATTAGGGGCGTAATGAAATATTTATGAAACTATTATATTTTTTCTCAAATTTAAACTTAAGTCGAGTAGAGCTTCTAGGGAACAAGAAACGTGTACCACCCGGAGAAAGGTGAAAGTGTCTTCTTTAACCCTATATACTTTTGTACCCGCGACGAACCTCGGGTAGAACACTTTTTTCATTTTAATGAAATTACACTAAAAAAAATCAAATTATGATAAGTTAAAGAGCCCTATGATTACTCGTGTACAATGGTGTATTAAATATGTGTTTAAGGTATTTTATAGCTAATAATGAAATATTTAAATATAATACCTGCAAAAGGGTTTTATGGATTTGTTTTGATCAGCAAAAAATAAGTCATAAAATTATCACAATAGGTTCTACTGTAGAAATATGATCTCTTTCTAAATTTACCTGTTATACAATTTTAGGGTTAACCAAATTCATAAACAATTTTATAAGTGTGTCAATAATCGCAACATTAAACCACTAAAGATAAAAACAACCCCATATTGGCGAGATACTAATTAGTTTTACCTGATATTGAGGTCTTGATAACAAGTACAGTTTTGTTCGATTTAAGTACTACCTGCTATGAAATTAAAGATCAATGTGTGAATATCATGTATCTAAAAATCTATACAATTACGGATTCGATAAGTGTTTACTTAGTAATAAGTTAATCCTTTAAGTGTACGGACGTATATTCGCAAGTGATAAAACATAACAGACGCAATAAAAATATTCAGAAAAATATGGAAAGCTTCAGTTGTAAAGAACTGTTCGAAGAGTATTTTAGAAACAAAAACCAGCTGCATTATATGCCAAGCAACATCAACCCAATTAAATCAAGTCCCCATGCATATGAATTTGGATTATCACCACTACATGCAAGAATACGACTTATGAACAATTACTAAAAATCAATTATGATTTGGATATCGGGTCTGCAGGATCAATAAGAAACAACTAAACCAACAAAGATATAAGAAGTTCAAAAAAGAAACATGTTCAAGATGAATATCGGAAATTTGGATTGTTTATAGATCAGCCAAAACAAGGTTCAGGCAATACAAATGATGGCAATACCGCAAAAAGATTCTTTTTAGATCCAGAAACAGCATCTGAAATAACAGGAGTGGACTTAAGCCTTATTTTCAGATTTAAAATAATCCTAGAAGTACTTGCGTGCAATGACGAAATTGACTCTAGAAAATTTGGAGATTATGCAAAGGAAACTGCAAAAATATATACAACCAACTACCCATGGAGAAATATGTCTGACACAGTTCACAAAATCCTTTACCACGGAGAAGATGTCATTAGCATCATTTGGTGCCACTTGGAGAACTATCAGAGGAGGCTCAGGAAAAATGGAACAAGGATTACAGATTTTTTAGAGAGCACAATACTAGAAAATTTTCACGAAATTCCACAACAGAAGATTTTTTTAATACATCATTCGCCACGTCAGATCCGTTCATCTCCAGTATTCACAATCAATGGAAAGTGGAACATCGGGACTTAGACGAAGAAGCCAAAAAACTACTAAAGAACAGAACAAAATATGGAATATTTGCAATCAATATTTGAGTCAAAAGAATACTACGAAAAACATAGAATTAGTAAAAAATAATAATAAACAGAACCTACCATTGTTACAAATGCTATTAAAATCTATTGCAGTTTTTATTTTAAAAATGTTTTTTTATATTATCAAATTTGACAGCAAAAAATAATAATTTTTTCTGCAGTAATAGCAGGATTTTAAGATTATATTATGAACGTTTTTTTAAGTGTAAATATCTTTGAGTGTAAACAAATTTGCAAATTTGATAGCAAAATATTTTTAATTTTTCCGCAAAATCTCCCGTTGATTTTACAATTTTTTTTCGAGTCAAAAAATTTTTTCTTCGACAGTTCTTTGTCGCTCGATAATTTAATATTTGCAACGTACCAATAAAAAAACGTCCATTTCATGCTATGAGAATGCATCCTCTTCTACTCCGGAGGATAACCACAATCCTACTATATGTATTTAATTTTCAGTAACATTGCTTTAAACGTTGTGACTTTCATAGACTTAATTCTCTTTTATTATCTGTCGATTGTAAGGCTATCTGCCGTTGAAGTACTACTGCCGAATTTGATTTTGCTGCTAAGAAATGTTTTGACATATTAAATAAATTTGTATCTAAAACAGTGCCTATGGAACCCATTGTTGTAGAAAAACCTATGCCTTGGACATCTTTGGAGTTATGTAGATTAAAAAACATGAAGAGTAAATTATTTAAAAGATTCAAAAGAACAGGTCTAACTGCTGATTATGGTACATATTCCTTGGCGAGACAACGGTACAATAGAATAGTCTCGTCATTGCTATAGGTCGTACTTGTCAAAAGATAGAAACAATTTTAAATAGGACCCTAAATCATTTTATAGTTTTGTTAATTTAAAACGTCGAATATCTTCTAAGCCATCGAGAATAAGATTTAATGGTGTTAAGTTCTCAAGTGATCAGTCAATTTCAAATTGTTTTGCTGACTTTTTCGAAAATACATATTCATTACGGTCATTTAACCCTGCAATTCCGTACTCTTACAGAATTTCTTCAGTAAATCTGATAGTTCCTCCTATTTTAGATTTTTCACTTATTAAATTAAATTTGCATCGTCTTAAACCCACTAGTACTTCTAGGCCCGATGGTATTCCGAATATATTATTGAAAGGCTGCTCTGAATCCCTTGCCCTGCCCTTATCCTTACTATTTAATTCATCATTGAAATTGGGAGGGATTGCTAAATAAGGAGCAATTCCTAATTGAATTTGAAAGGATTGTAACAAATTTTGTTTCACATAATGTGGCCCCTATACTCCATCCATGCCAACACGGATTTCGTAAAGGGATTCTACTATTACTAATCTACTCCACTTTTCCTCTGAAGTTATGAATGCTTTTGTTTGTCGAAAGCAAACAGACGTTATCTATACTGATTATAGTAAGGCATTTGATAAAGTAAATCACAGACTCTTACTATTCAAGATTTAAGGTCCAATTAGTCTTGACGGTGGACGGTTTTTTTCTGCAACCTGCAGAAGTCTACCGTCGTCAACCGTCAAACTGTAGTTATCTCCCTCTATCACATGCAAAATGCAACCCCAACTGAAATAGCTGATTGCCTTCCGTCAACCGTCAAGACTAATTGCACCTTTACTTTACAGACTCTTACTATTGGATTTAATAACACTTTTATGGCTTTCCTATTATCTCATTGGAAGGAAACAAGTAGTTTCATTTGAGAAAAGTATCTCCAGATCAATTCGTGTATCCTCTGGTGTCCCGTATGGTAGCCACCTTGGACCCATTCTATTTGTAATATTCATTAAAGACTTGCCCCTTTCTATTATCAACTCTAATTTACTTATGTTTACAGACGACGTGAAATTATTCTTCTCACGATAGCCTTGCGGACTGTCACAAACTGCAGGATGATTTAGGCAGATTTAGTTCCTGGTATGAATTTATTTTATGGAATTGAACATAAAAAAGTGTAAGCATATGTGCCTCTCTAGAAGTAGATTGTTGGCTACTAAATTTAAATTAGGTGGCTCTGAATTGACATCGGTTGATTCATTTATTGATCTTGGTTTTATGATAGACAGAAAGTTAAATTTTAATAACCATATCATTACTATTTTAAATAAAGTGTATGGTGTCCTTTATTTAATGAAACGCTGGGCAAAAGAATTTACTGATCAATATACTACGAAAAAGCTTTATATTTCTCTGGTCAGCCCAATTTTAGAATATGGATCAGTGGTTTGGGATCTCTTATACTATTATTATATTCATTGGAATTCGGGCTATGAACTCCCTTCTTACAAGAATATGTTAAATCTTATTAAATTGCCCTCATTGAAGAGTAGGCGAACTATGATGATTGCGATTATGGTGTATAAAATTATGCGTGGGGTTGTGGCATCTGAATATTTGATATCAAAAATTTCTATTAACGCCCCATTTAGAACTTCTAGATACTACCAGATTTTACACTTGGATTTCCAATGGTACAATCATGCATGTGGTGACCCATTTCGTAGAATATGTGCTGACTTTAACACGTTATATCATTTAATTGACTTCTCCTTAAGTTTTGAAAACAAATTTTAGGATTGGAGTGTACTAGGGTAAAATTTCTAAGCTCTGAACTAGTGGTCGGATTTCCTAAACATAGTCCAGAGGTCTTACCGTTGCCCATACAAATTAAAATTATCTTAACTCAAAAACTATAAGAGCTATACACGTGAGGTTTGGTTAACACTCTGCTGCGCAAGCCTTCGATTTTGCTAAAAAAAAAAATAAAAGTAGCCTAATATTCGGTCGCTGAGAAACACCACATACTCAGATTTTCAAGGTGAAAACATGGTATCCGCCTTGATAGGGAGTTGAGCATTCACAAGAAAAAAATTCAACAGGTGAAATACGGAAATAATCATTTAACAGGGGAAAATATAGTAAAGGTAAATTACATTGTAAAAGCTCCTATTGTTTATGAAAATTAATAAAGCATTGTTTGCTTGTCTAGTTGCACAGATTCAGCTTCATTTTGTGCAATAGGCTTGCGTCTCTGATTTGCAACCAGTGAATTTACACCGTTTTTTGCCGCTGCGATCGAGAAAAATGCACCAGTGACCAAAATTGTCATATCGAACATCGGGCAGGGGTGGGTACACTGTGGTAATGACTCTATGTGGCGAGTTAGTCTCAAACAATGTTCCAGATGGGCGACCTACCGATCTCTCGGCGACTTCTGCGCGAAATGTTGGTAAATCGATTTTTGGCGCGTATTTGTCTTGTGTAATCGATTGATATAGGATATATGCGTTCGTCATCGCCACATCCAACGGGTGATAAAAGATGCGATTGGTACACTTCTTCTTTTCACACGTATATGATACCTGCCAAGCAAACCATCCATTAGATCCACGCCGCACTGGCTGAAATTTTGATTTCGTTGGCCAAAAGTGTAATTTTTTTGTCACCGATTTTTACAATTTCTACGCCTTTTTGTAGCTATATATCCAGATTAAGGTAAACAAAAAATTAGGTTAAACTATTGCTAATTGTGGGCGTGGCATGCTGTGAAACTCAACTGTTTTTTAATTTCAGAAAAGGGAGTTTTTTATCAAAATAAATGGTTACTACTCGCAAGCTATCATCGATAATAGCTTGAGGTCTTTTTTTTAATGTTGGTAGGATTATAGTAGTTGTTGTAAGTGATCACAGCTCTAGCGTTTAATATTAGGGGCGTTATGAAATATTAATGAAAATATTATATTTTTTCTCAAATTTAAACTTTAGTCGATTAGAGCTTCTAGGGAACAAGAAACGTGTACCACCCGGAGAAAGGTGAAAGTGTCTTCTTTAACCCTATATACTTTTGTACCCGCGACGAACCTCGGGTAGAACCCTTTTTAAACTTTAATGAAATTACACTAAAATCATTCAAATTATGATAAGTTAAAGAGCTCTAAGAGTACTCGTGTACAATGGTGTATTAAATATGTGTTTAAGGTATTTTATAGCTAATAATGAAATATTTAAATATAATACCTGCGAACGGGTTTTATGGATTTGTTTTGATCAGCAAAAAATAAGTCATAAAATTATCACAATAGGTTCTACTGTAGAAATATGATCTCTTTCTAAATTTACCTGTTATCCAATTTTAGGGTTAACCAAATTCATAAACAATTTTATAAGTGTGTCAATAATCGCAACATTAAACCACTAAAGATAAAAAAACCCCATATTGGCGAGATACTAATTAGTTTTACCTGATATTGAGGTCTTGATAACAAGTGCAGTTTTGTTCAATTTAAGTACTACCTGCTATGAAATTAAAGATCAATGTGTGAATATCATGTATCTAAAAATCTATACAATTACGGATTCGATAAGTGTTTACTTAGTAATAAGTTAATCCTTTAAGTGTACGGACGTATATTCGCAAGTGATAAAACATAACAGACGCAAATAAAAATATTCAGAAAAATATGGAAAGCTTCAGTTGTAAAGAACTGTTCGAAGAGTATTTTAGAAACAAAAACCAGGACGTTAAAATAAAATTAAACTTAAATTCGTGTAGCACCGAAATACAAGAACAAGTATCCAATTCCCACAAAGGACTAAAAAAAACGCTACGAAGGAGTTAGCTACAGTAAACAAAAGTTTTATATAAAAAGTGCAAACTGGTTAGAAGGCCAACTTACTATCGCTGCAGAAACAGCAAAGCAAGATAAGGCTGGAAGACCACGCAAATCATTGGACAACTGCAGCGATAGATCTAAGAGGCGGAAACTTAAAGATGTTAACGATGAAATTGGTTCTACAAATATAAAAGAATATTTCCTACATCAATTACGATCACAGAACCAATTTACAAAAGTGGATATCATTGAAAAAGTTGTTAAAGCTAGTCCAGAGAGAACAAACCGGTTTCTTAAAAGTATACCAACTCTGAGCGATGCAAACCAGTTGAGGAGGCATTAGCATTAATTCTGGATTTGAAATTAACAAAACAGCTATATATTCAGCTCAGATTGTGTGTGATTGAAAAGGGCTCAAATTTGTATCCAGCATATCATCACATAACCGCTGCTAAAATGGACTGTTTGCCCTCAAAGGACAATCTCTACTTGATCACACAGCCGAAATGTTAAAGAAATGTGGAAACACAAAGTAAATTCTTTTTGTAAATGGGGATGTGATAGTTCTTCGGGACAAAAACAATACAAACAAGTTGTATGTGGAAATATTTCGGACTCAGATATGTTCATGGTATCATTTGTACCATTGCGATTGAAAAAGATTTTGAAAGATTCAGAGCCTTCGACTAGTAGAACGCAAACAATGGATATTTGGAAAAATGAGACACCATCTTTTACGGAATACTGCAGGCCAATCAAATTTGAATTCAAAAAAGAAACTCATGATGCCATTAAGAAAGAAGTTAGTGATATCAAGGCCCAAATTGCAACACTACAGCCATTACAATTACAGTTAGATTGGCAGCAAATTGAAGTAAGCTACCGATTAGTGCTGACAATGATAGATGGAAAAGTAGGTCAGGCTTTGACTAACACGAAGGCTGCATCCAGCTGCATTATATGCCAAACAACATCAACCCAATTAAATCAAGTCCCGATGCATATGAATTTGGATTATCACCACTACATGCAAGAATACGACTTATGAACAATTACTAAAAATCAGTTATGATTTGGATATCGGGTCTGCAGGATCAATAAGAAACAACGAAACCAACAAAGATATAAGAAGTTCAAAAAAGAAACATGTTCAAGATGAATATCGGAAATTTGGATTGTTTATAGATCAGCCAAAACAAGGGTCAGGCAATACAAATGATGGCAATACCGCAAAAAGATTCTTTTTAGATCCAGAAACAGCATCTGAAATAACAGGAGTGGACTTAAGCCTTATTTTCAGATTTAAAATAATCCTAGAAGTACTTGCGTGCAATGACGAAATTGACTCTAGAAAATTTGGAGATTATGCAAAGGAAACTGCAAAAATATATACAACCAACTACCCATGGAGAAATATGTCTGACACAGTTAACAAAATCCTTTACCACGGAGAAGATGTCATTAGCATCATTTGGTGCCACTTGGAGAACTATCAGAGGAGGCTCAGGAAAAATGGAACAAGGATTACAGATTTTTTAGAGAGCACAATACTAGAAAATTTTCACGAAATTCCACAACAGAAGATTTTTTTAATACATCATTCGCCACGTCAGATCCGTTCATCTCCAGTATTCACAATCAATGGAAAGTGGAACATCGGGACTTAGACGAAGAAGCCAAAAAACTACTAAAGAACAGAACAAAATATGGAATATTTGCAATCAATATTTGAGTCAAAAGAATACTACGAAAAACATAGAATTAGTAAAAAATAATAATAAACAGAACCTACCATTGTTACAAATGCTATTAAAATCTATTGCAGTTTTTATTTTAAAAATGTTTTTTTATATTATCAAATTTGACAGCAAAAAATAATAATTTTTTCTGCAGTAATAGCAGGATTTTAAGATTATATTATGAACGTTTTTTTAAGTGTAAATATCTTTGAGTGTAAACAAATTTGCAAATTTGATAGCAAAATATTTTTAATTTTTCCGCAAAATCTCCCGTTGATTTTACAATTTTTTTTCGAGTCAAAAAATTTTTTTTTCGACAGTTCTTTGTCGCTCGATAATTTAATATTTCCAACGTACCAATAAAAAACGTCCATTTCATGCTATGAGAATGCATCCTCTTCTACTCCGGAGGATAACCACAATCCTACTATATGTATTTAATTTTCAGTAACATTGCTTTAAACGTTGTGACTTTCATAGACTTAATTCTCTTTTATTATCTGTCGATTGTAAGGCTATCTGCCGTTGAAGTACTACTGCCGAATTTGATTTTGCTGTTAAGAAATGTTTTGACATATTAAATAAATTTGTATCTAAAACAGTGCCTATGGAACCCATTGTTGTAGAAAAACCTATGCCTTGGACATCTATGGAGTTATGTAGATTAAAAAACATGAAGAGTAAATTATTTAAAAGATTCAAAAGAACAGGTCTAACTGCTGATTATGGTACATATTCCTTGGCGAGACAACGGTACAATACAATAGTCTCGTTATTGCTATAGGTCGTACTTGTCAAAAGATAGAAACAATTTTAAATAGGACCCTAAATCATTTTATAGTTTTGTTAATTTTAAACATCGAACATCTTCTAAGCCATCGAGAATAAGATTTAATGGTGTTAAGTTCTCAAGTTATCAGTCAATTTCAAATTGTTTTGCTGACTTTTTCGAAAATACATATTCATTACGGTCATTTAACCCTGCAATTCCGTACTCTTACAGAATTTCTTCAGTAAATCTGATAGTTCCTCCTATTTTAGATTTTTCACTTATTAAATTAAATTTGCATCGTCTTAAACCCACTAGTACTTCTAGGCCCGATTGTTTCCGAATATATTATTGAAAGGCTGCTCTGAATCCCTTGCCCTGCCCTTATCCTTACTATTTAATTCATCATTGAAATTGGGAGGGATTGCTAAATAAGGAGCAATTCCTAATTGAATTTGAAAGGATTGTAACAAATTTTGTTTCACATAATGTGGCCCATATACTCCATCCATGCCAACACGGATTTCGTAAAGGGATTCTACTATTACTAATCTACTCCACTTTTCCTCTGAAGTTATGAATGCTTTTGTGTGTCGAAAGCAAACAGACGTTATCTATTCTGATGATAGTAAGGCATTTGATAAAGTAAATTACAGACTCTTACTATTCAAAATTTACTTTATAGACTCTTACTATTGGATTTACTAACCATTTTATAAACTGGCTTTCCTATTATCTCATTGGAAGGGAACAAGTAGTTTTCTATTATCAACTCTAATTTACTTATGTTTGCAGACGACGTTAAATTATTTTCTTCTTATGATAGCCTTGCGGACTGTCACAAACTGCAGGATGACTTGGACAGATATAGTTCCTGGTGTGAATTTATTTTATGGAATTGAACATAAAAACGTGTAATCATATGTGCTTCTCTAGAAGTAGATTGTTGGCTACTAAATTTAAATTAGGTGGCTCTGAATTGACATCGGTTGATTCATTTATTGATCTTGGTTTTATGATAGACAGAAAGTTAAATTTTAATAACCATATCATTACTATTTTAAATAAAGTGTATGGTGTCCTTTATTTAATGAAACGCTGGGCAAAAGAATTTACTGATCAATATACTACGAAAAAGCTTTATATTTCTCTGGTCAGCCCAATTTTAGAATATGGATCAGTGGTTTGGGATCTCTTATACTATTATTATATTCATTGGAATTCGGGCTATGAACTCCCTTCTTACAAGAATATGTTAAATCTTATTAAATTGCCCTCATTGAAGAGTAGGCGAACTATGATGATTGCGATTATGGTGTATAAAATTATGCGTGGGGTTGTGGCATCTGAATATTTGATATCAAAAATTTCTATTAACGCCCCATTTAGAACTTCTAGATACTACCAGATTTTACACTTGGATTTCCAATGGTACAATTGTGCATGTGGTGATCCATTTTGTAGAATGTGTGCTGACTCATTGTCTTCATAACAATTTAGACTACTTTCAACGAACCAATATCCTAATTGTTTACTTATAGTGTTTCTTATAATTTTTAATTGTTTCTAATATTGGTGGTGGTTATACTTAAGTTTGTTTCGCATGCTTATAGTTTTTCTAATTTTTTAACAGGTTTTGTTTTCTTATATTTTACTACGTTAAGCTGGCGGTTATACTTTATTTAAGTTTGTGCACATTATCTAGTGATTATTATAAATAGAATTAGTAAAAAATAATAATAAACAGAACCTACCATTGTTACAAATGCTATTAAAATCTATTGCAGTTTTTATTTTAAAAATGTTTTTTTATATTATCAAATTTGACAGCAAAAAATAATAATTTTTTCTGCAGTAATAGCAGGATTTTAAGATTATATTATGAACGTTTTTTTAAGTGTAAATATCTTTGAGTGTAAACAAATTTGCAAATTTGATAGCAAAATATTTTTAATTTTTCCGCAAAATCTCCCGTTGATTTTACAATTTTTTTTCGAGTCAAAAAATTTTTTCTTCGACAGTTCTTTGTCGCTCGATAATTTAATATTTGCAACGTACCAATAAAAAAACGTCCATTTCATGCTATGAGAATGCATCCTCTTCTACTCCGGAGGATAACCACAATCCTACTATATGTATTTAATTTTCAGTAACATTGCTTTAAACGTTGTGACTTTCATAGACTTAATTCTCTTTTATTATCTGTCGATTGTAAGGCTATCTGCCGTTGAAGTACTACTGCCGAATTTGATTTTGCTGCTAAGAAATGTTTTGACATATTAAATAAATTTGTATCTAAAACAGTGCCTATGGAACCCATTGTTGTAGAAAAACCTATGCCTTGGACATCTTTGGAGTTATGTAGATTAAAAAACATGAAGAGTAAATTATTTAAAAGATTCAAAAGAACAGGTCTAACTGCTGATTATGGTACATATTCCTTGGCGAGACAACGGTACAATAGAATAGTCTCGTCATTGCTATAGGTCGTACTTGTCAAAAGATAGAAACAATTTTAAATAGGACCCTAAATCATTTTATAGTTTTGTTAATTTAAAACGTCGAATATCTTCTAAGCCATCGAGAATAAGATTTAATGGTGTTAAGTTCTCAAGTGATCAGTCAATTTCAAATTGTTTTGCTGACTTTTTCGAAAATACATATTCATTACGGTCATTTAACCCTGCAATTCCGTACTCTTACAGAATTTCTTCAGTAAATCTGATAGTTCCTCCTATTTTAGATTTTTCACTTATTAAATTAAATTTGCATCGTCTTAAACCCACTAGTACTTCTAGGCCCGATGGTATTCCGAATATATTATTGAAAGGCTGCTCTGAATCCCTTGCCCTGCCCTTATCCTTACTATTTAATTCATCATTGAAATTGGGAGGGATTGCTAAATAAGGAGCAATTCCTAATTGAATTTGAAAGGATTGTAACAAATTTTGTTTCACATAATGTGGCCCCTATACTCCATCCATGCCAACACGGATTTCGTAAAGGGATTCTACTATTACTAATCTACTCCACTTTTCCTCTGAAGTTATGAATGCTTTTGTTTGTCGAAAGCAAACAGACGTTATCTATACTGATTATAGTAAGGCATTTGATAAAGTAAATCACAGACTCTTACTATTCAAGATTTAAGGTCCAATTAGTCTTGACGGTGGACGGTTTTTTTCTGCAACCTGCAGAAGTCTACCGTCGTCAACCGTCAAACTGTAGTTATCTCCCTCTATCACATGCAAAATGCAACCCCAACTGAAATAGCTGATTGCCTTCCGTCAACCGTCAAGACTAATTGCACCTTTACTTTACAGACTCTTACTATTGGATTTAATAACACTTTTATGGCTTTCCTATTATCTCATTGGAAGGAAACAAGTAGTTTCATTTGAGAAAAGTATCTCCAGATCAATTCGTGTATCCTCTGGTGTCCCGTATGGTAGCCACCTTGGACCCATTCTATTTGTAATATTCATTAAAGACTTGCCCCTTTCTATTATCAACTCTAATTTACTTATGTTTACAGACGACGTGAAATTATTCTTCTCACGATAGCCTTGCGGACTGTCACAAACTGCAGGATGATTTAGGCAGATTTAGTTCCTGGTATGAATTTATTTTATGGAATTGAACATAAAAAAGTGTAAGCATATGTGCCTCTCTAGAAGTAGATTGTTGGCTACTAAATTTAAATTAGGTGGCTCTGAATTGACATCGGTTGATTCATTTATTGATCTTGGTTTTATGATAGACAGAAAGTTAAATTTTAATAACCATATCATTACTATTTTAAATAAAGTGTATGGTGTCCTTTATTTAATGAAACGCTGGGCAAAAGAATTTACTGATCAATATACTACGAAAAAGCTTTATATTTCTCTGGTCAGCCCAATTTTAGAATATGGATCAGTGGTTTGGGATCTCTTATACTATTATTATATTCATTGGAATTCGGGCTATGAACTCCCTTCTTACAAGAATATGTTAAATCTTATTAAATTGCCCTCATTGAAGAGTAGGCGAACTATGATGATTGCGATTATGGTGTATAAAATTATGCGTGGGGTTGTGGCATCTGAATATTTGATATCAAAAATTTCTATTAACGCCCCATTTAGAACTTCTAGATACTACCAGATTTTACACTTGGATTTCCAATGGTACAATCATGCATGTGGTGACCCATTTCGTAGAATATGTGCTGACTTTAACACGTTATATCATTTAATTGACTTCTCCTTAAGTTTTGAAAACAAATTTTAGGATTGGAGTGTACTAGGGTAAAATTTCTAAGCTCTGAACTAGTGGTCGGATTTCCTAAACATAGTCCAGAGGTCTTACCGTTGCCCATACAAATTAAAATTATCTTAACTCAAAAACTATAAGAGCTATACACGTGAGGTTTGGTTAACACTCTGCTGCGCAAGCCTTCGATTTTGCTAAAAAAAAAAATAAAAGTAGCCTAATATTCGGTCGCTGAGAAACACCACATACTCAGATTTTCAAGGTGAAAACATGGTATCCGCCTTGATAGGGAGTTGAGCATTCACAAGAAAAAAATTCAACAGGTGAAATACGGAAAT
Organism: Hydrotaea diabolus; assembly: GCA_963513945.1. Lineage (NCBI taxonomy): Eukaryota > Metazoa > Arthropoda > Insecta > Diptera > Muscidae > Hydrotaea > Hydrotaea diabolus. Next base: position 99,558,113 of record OY740717.1, on the reverse strand, counting down.
AATCATTTAACAGGGGAAAATATAGTAAAGGTAAATTACATTGTAAAAGCTCCTATTGTTTATGAAAATTAATAAAGCATTGTTTGCTTGTCTAGTTGCACAGATTCAGCTTCATTTTGTGCAATAGGCTTGCGTCTCTGATTTGCAACCAGTGAATTTACACCGTTTTTTGCCGCTGCGATCGAGAAAAATGCACCAGTGACCAAAATTGTCATATCGAACATCGGGCAGGGGTGGGTACACTGTGGTAATGACTCTATGTGGCGAGTTAGTCTCAAACAATGTTCCAGATGGGCGACCTACCGATCTCTCGGCGACTTCTGCGCGAAATGTTGGTAAATCGATTTTTGGCGCGTATTTGTCTTGTGTAATCGATTGATATAGGATATATGCGTTCGTCATCGCCACATCCAACGGGTGATAAAAGATGCGATTGGTACACTTCTTCTTTTCACACGTATATGATACCTGCCAAGCAAACCATCCATTAGATCCACGCCGCACTGGCTGAAATTTTGATTTCGTTGGCCAAAAGTGTAATTTTTTTGTCACCGATTTTTACAATTTCTACGCCTTTTTGTAGCTATATATCCAGATTAAGGTAAACAAAAAATTAGGTTAAACTATTGCTAATTGTGGGCGTGGCATGCTGTGAAACTCAACTGTTTTTTAATTTCAGAAAAGGGAGTTTTTTATCAAAATAAATGGTTACTACTCGCAAGCTATCATCGATAATAGCTTGAGGTCTTTTTTTTAATGTTGGTAGGATTATAGTAGTTGTTGTAAGTGATCACAGCTCTAGCGTTTAATATTAGGGGCGTTATGAAATATTAATGAAAATATTATATTTTTTCTCAAATTTAAACTTTAGTCGATTAGAGCTTCTAGGGAACAAGAAACGTGTACCACCCGGAGAAAGGTGAAAGTGTCTTCTTTAACCCTATATACTTTTGTACCCGCGACGAACCTCGGGTAGAACCCTTTTTAAACTTTAATGAAATTACACTAAAATCATTCAAATTATGATAAGTTAAAGAGCTCTAAGAGTACTCGTGTACAATGGTGTATTAAATATGTGTTTAAGGTATTTTATAGCTAATAATGAAATATTTAAATATAATACCTGCGAAAGGGTTTTATGGATTTGTTTTGATCAGCAAAAAATAAGTCATAAAATTATCACAATAGGTTCTACTGTAGAAATATGATCTCTTTCTAAATTTACCTGTTATCCAATTTTAGGGTTAACCAAATTCATAAACAATTTTATAAGTGTGTCAATAATCGCAACATTAAACCACTAAAGATAAAAAAAACCCCATATTGGCGAGATACTAATTAGTTTTACCTGATATTGAGGTCTTGATAACAAGTGCAGTTTTGTTCAATTTAAGTACTACCTGCTATGAAATTAAAGATCAATGTGTGAATATCATGTATCTAAAAATCTATACAATTACGGATTCGATAAGTGTTTACTTAGTAATAAGTTAATCCTTTAAGTGTACGGACGTATATTCGCAAGTGATAAAACATAACAGACGCAAATAAAAATATTCAGAAAAATATGGAAAGCTTCAGTTGTAAAGAACTGTTCGAAGAGTATTTTAGAAACAAAAACCAGGACGTTAAAATAAAATTAAACTTAAATTCGTGTAGCACCGAAATACAAGAACAAGTATCCAATTCCCACAAAGGACTAAAAAAAACGCTACGAAGGAGTTAGCTACAGTAAACAAAAGTTTTATATAAAAAGTGCAAACTGGTTAGAAGGCCAACTTACTATCGCTGCAGAAACAGCAAAGCAAGATAAGGCTGGAAGACCACGCAAATCATTGGACAACTGCAGCGATAGATCTAAGAGGCGGAAACTTAAAGATGTTAACGATGAAATTGGTTCTACAAATATAAAAGAATATTTCCTACATCAATTACGATCACAGAACCAATTTACAAAAGTGGATATCATTGAAAAAGTTGTTAAAGCTAGTCCAGAGAGAACAAACCGGTTTCTTAAAAGTATACCAACTCTGAGCGATGCAAACCAGTTGAGGAGGCATTAGCATTAATTCTGGATTTGAAATTAACAAAACAGCTATATATTCAGCTCAGATTGTGTGTGATTGAAAAGGGCTCAAATTTGTATCCAGCATATCATCACATAACCGCTGCTAAAATGGACTGTTTGCCCTCAAAGGACAATCTCTACTTGATCACACAGCCGAAATGTTAAAGAAATGTGGAAACACAAAGTAAATTCTTTTTGTAAATGGGGATGTGATAGTTCTTCGGGACAAAAACAATACAAACAAGTTGTATGTGGAAATATTTCGGACTCAGATATGTTCATGGTATCATTTGTACCATTGCGATTGAAAAAGATTTTGAAAGATTCAGAGCCTTCGACTAGTAGAACGCAAACAATGGATATTTGGAAAAATGAGACACCATCTTTTACGGAATACTGCAGGCCAATCAAATTTGAATTCAAAAAAGAAACTCATGATGCCATTAAGAAAGAAGGTAGTGATATCAAGGCCCAAATTGCAACACTACAGCCATTACAATTACAGTTAGATTGGCAGCAAATTGAAGTAAGCTACCGATTAGTGCTGACAATGATAGATGGAAAAGTAGGTCAGGCTTTGACTAACACGAAGGCTGCATCCAGCTGCATTATATGCCAAACAACATCAACCCAATTAAATCAAGTCCCGATGCATATGAATTTGGATTATCACCACTACATGCAAGAATACGACTTATGAACAATTACTAAAAATCAGTTATGATTTGGATATCGGGTCTGCAGGATCAATAAGAAACAACGAAACCAACAAAGATATAAGAAGTTCAAAAAAGAAACATGTTCAAGATGAATATCGGAAATTTGGATTGTTTATAGATCAGCCAAAACAAGGGTCAGGCAATACAAATGATGGCAATACCGCAAAAAGATTCTTTTTAGATCCAGAAACAGCATCTGAAATAACAGGAGTGGACTTAAGCCTTATTTTCAGATTTAAAATAATCCTAGAAGTACTTGCGTGCAATGACGAAATTGACTCTAGAAAATTTGGAGATTATGCAAAGGAAACTGCAAAAATATATACAACCAACTACCCATGGAGAAATATGTCTGACACAGTTAACAAAATCCTTTACCACGGAGAAGATGTCATTAGCATCATTTGGTGCCACTTGGAGAACTATCAGAGGAGGCTCAGGAAAAATGGAACAAGGATTACAGATTTTTTAGAGAGCACAATACTAGAAAATTTTCACGAAATTCCACAACAGAAGATTTTTTTAATACATCATTCGCCACGTCAGATCCGTTCATCTCCAGTATTCACAATCAATGGAAAGTGGAACATCGGGACTTAGACGAAGAAGCCAAAAAACTACTAAAGAACAGAACAAAATATGGAATATTTGCAATCAATATTTGAGTCAAAAGAATACTACGAAAAACATAGAATTAGTAAAAAATAATAATAAACAGAACCTACCATTGTTACAAATGCTATTAAAATCTATTGCAGTTTTTATTTTAAAAATGTTTTTTTATATTATCAAATTTGACAGCAAAAAATAATAATTTTTTCTGCAGTAATAGCAGGATTTTAAGATTATATTATGAACGTTTTTTTAAGTGTAAATATCTTTGAGTGTAAACAAATTTGCAAATTTGATAGCAAAATATTTTTAATTTTTCCGCAAAATCTCCCGTTGATTTTACAATTTTTTTTCGAGTCAAAAAATTTTTTTTTCGACAGTTCTTTGTCGCTCGATAATTTAATATTTCCAACGTACCAATAAAAAACGTCCATTTCAAGCTATGAGAATGCATCCTCTTCTACTCCGGAGGATAACCACAATCCTACTATATGTATTTAATTTTCAGTAACATTGCTTTAAACGTTGTGACTTTCATAGACTTAATTCTCTTTTATTATCTGTCGATTGTAAGGCTATCTGCCGTTGAAGTACTACTGCCGAATTTGATTTTGCTGTTAAGAAATGTTTTGACATATTAAATAAATTTGTATCTAAAACAGTGCCTATGGAACCCATTGTTGTAGAAAAACCTATGCCTTGGACATCTATGGAGTTATGTAGATTAAAAAACATGAAGAGTAAATTATTTAAAAGATTCAAAAGAACAGGTCTAACTGCTGATTATGGTACATATTCCTTGGCGAGACAACGGTACAATACAATAGTCTCGTTATTGCTATAGGTCGTACTTGTCAAAAGATAGAAACAATTTTAAATAGGACCCTAAATCATTTTATAGTTTTGTTAATTTTAAACATCGAACATCTTCTAAGCCATCGAGAATAAGATTTAATGGTGTTAAGTTCTCAAGTTATCAGTCAATTTCAAATTGTTTTGCTGACTTTTTCGAAAATACATATTCATTACGGTCATTTAACCCTGCAATTCCGTACTCTTACAGAATTTCTTCAGTAAATCTGATAGTTCCTCCTATTTTAGATTTTTCACTTATTAAATTAAATTTGCATCGTCTTAAACCCACTAGTACTTCTAGGCCCGATTGTTTCCGAATATATTATTGAAAGGCTGCTCTGAATCCCTTGCCCTGCCCTTATCCTTACTATTTAATTCATCATTGAAATTGGGAGGGATTGCTAAATAAGGAGCAATTCCTAATTGAATTTGAAAGGATTGTAACAAATTTTGTTTCACATAATGTGGCCCATATACTCCATCCATGCCAACACGGATTTCGTAAAGGGATTCTACTATTACTAATCTACTCCACTTTTCCTCTGAAGTTATGAATGCTTTTGTGTGTCGAAAGCAAACAGACGTTATCTATTCTGATGATAGTAAGGCATTTGATAAAGTAAATTACAGACTCTTACTATTCAAAATTTACTTTATAGACTCTTACTATTGGATTTACTAACCATTTTATAAACTGGCTTTCCTATTATCTCATTGGAAGGGAACAAGTAGTTTTCTATTATCAACTCTAATTTACTTATGTTTGCAGACGACGTTAAATTATTTTCTTCTTATGATAGCCTTGCGGACTGTCACAAACTGCAGGATGACTTGGACAGATATAGTTCCTGGTGTGAATTTATTTTATGGAATTGAACATAAAAACGTGTAATCATATGTGCTTCTCTAGAAGTAGATTGTTGGCTACTAAATTTAAATTAGGTGGCTCTGAATTGACATCGGTTGATTCATTTATTGATCTTGGTTTTATGATAGACAGAAAGTTAAATTTTAATAACCATATCATTACTATTTTAAATAAAGTGTATGGTGTCCTTTATTTAATGAAACGCTGGGCAAAAGAATTTACTGATCAATATACTACGAAAAAGCTTTATATTTCTCTGGTCAGCCCAATTTTAGAATATGGATCAGTGGTTTGGGATCTCTTATACTATTATTATATTCATTGGAATTCGGGCTATGAACTCCCTTCTTACAAGAATATGTTAAATCTTATTAAATTGCCCTCATTGAAGAGTAGGCGAACTATGATGATTGCGATTATGGTGTATAAAATTATGCGTGGGGTTGTGGCATCTGAATATTTGATATCAAAAATTTCTATTAACGCCCCATTTAGAACTTCTAGATACTACCAGATTTTACACTTGGATTTCCAATGGTACAATTGTGCATGTGGTGATCCATTTTGTAGAATGTGTGCTGACTCATTGTCTTCATAACAATTTAGACTACTTTCAACGAACCAATATCCTAATTGTTTACTTATAGTGTTTCTTATAATTTTTAATTGTTTCTAATATTGGTGGTGGTTATACTTAAGTTTGTTTCGCATGCTTATAGTTTTTCTAATTTTTTAACAGGTTTTGTTTTCTTATATTTTACTACGTTAAGCTGGCGGTTATACTTTATTTAAGTTTGTGCACATTATCTAGTGATTATTATAATTTTTTGTACCGATTGGCTGTTGATAAATATCTGTAGTTAATTTACATATATGACGTTTCTTGTCATCTCTCCATTATGGATCGGTCCATAATGGTCGCTGAGTACGTTGTCTCTACGTCCTGGGGACGTGGTCCTCTCGGTCGGCAGGGGTGAGTGTGAGTGGCGTACTATATAATAAATAATAATAATTTACCAATAAAAGAGTTATTAAACATTCAAACCACAACCGTTGTTTTGCGCCACCCTGAATATCTATCTTTACGAACAGGGTGAATCATTCACGACTGGACAAACTTGAACAGCGTATTCCTTCGCTCATTTCATGAAAATATGTCCATCTACGACCATGCCCGAAAATGAAAGGGGCAGCGATTGGAAAATTTTAGGATTGGTGGTCGGAGGGTACCAGGGTAAAATTTTTAAGTTCTGAACTAGTGGTCGGATTACCTTAGCGTTACCGTTGCCACGCCCACACCCATACAAATTAAAATGATCTTAACTCAAAAACTCAAAGAGCTATACACGTGAGGTTTGGTTAACATTCTGATGCGCCAGCCTTCGATTTTGCTACAAAAATTAAAAGTAGCCTAATATTCGGTAGCTGAGAAACACCACATACTCAGATTTTCAAGTTAAAGTCGTTTTTAGGTGAAAACATGGTATCCGCCTTGATGCGGAGTTGAGCATTCACAAGAAAAAAATTCAACAGGTGAAATAATATTTTAATTGGGGGAAATATAAAGGTGAAGTAAATTGTAAAAGCTCATATTGTTTATGAAAACTTATAAAGCATAGTTTAGCTGTTGTCAATTTGCAGTTTTTTCCGCTGAGATCGAAAAAAATGCACCAATGACCAAAATTGTCATATCGAACATTGGGCAGGGGTCGGTACACTGTGGTATTGACTCAATGTGGCGAGTTAGTCTCAAGCAATGTTGCAGATGGGCGACCTACCGATCTCTCGCCGACTTTCAAGCGAAATGTTGGTAAATCGATGTTTGGCGCGTATATGTCTTGTGCAATCGTTGATATAGGATATATGTGTTCGTTATCGCCGCATACAGCAGGTGATAAAAGATGCGGTTGGTACACTTCTTCGTTTTCATACGTATATAATACCTGTCAAGTAAACCATCCATTAGGTCCACGCCACCCTGATTATATAAGGACAGTCGATATTCACGTTTTTTTTTTTGTTATTTCGGTTCTAGCGTGTTGATTTTTGTGATTACTGATTCAAAGCTTGGCGCATATGTGGACAACAAGCGAACAGGCTTTTTATCTTGCCATAGAACATTACTTATGTCGATGCCAAACGCATTGCCAACATACTTCTCAGAATAATTTTATATTTGGAACGTACCAATGAAAAACGTTCATTTCATGCTATGAGAATGCATCCTCTTTCTACTCTGGAGGACAACCACAATCCTACTATATGTATTTTATTTTCCGTAACATTACCTCACCAATCTCCATCTCTATGTCCTTCTGGTGATTCTTTTAGATTTTGCTTTAATTGACTTTCATAGACTTAATTCTCTTTTATTATCTGTCGATTGTAAGGCTATCTGCAGTTGTAGTACTACTTCCAAATCTGAATTTGCTGTTAAGATATGTTTTGACATATTAAATAAATTTGTATCTAAAACAGTGCCTATGGAACCCATTGTTGTAGAAAATTCTATGCCTTGGACATCTATGGAGTTATGTAGAATAAAAAACATGAAGAGTTAATAATTTAAAAGATTCAAAATAACAGGTGTAACTGCTGATTATGGTACATATTCCTTGGCGAGACAACGGTACAATATTAAGTCTCGTCGATGCTATAGGTCGTTCTGGTCAAAAGATAGAAACAATTTTAAATAGGAACCTAAATCATTTTATAGTTTTGTTAACTTAAAACGTCGAACATCTTCTAAGCCATCGAGAATAAGATTTAATGGTGTTAAGTTCTCAAGTGATCACTCAATTTCAAATTGTTTTGCTGACTTTTTCGAAAATACATATTCATTACGTTTACAGAATTTCTTCAGTTAATCTGATAGTTCCTCCTATTTTAGATTTTTCACTAATAAAACTAAATTTGCATCGTCTTAAACCCACTAGAACTTCTAGGCCCGATGGTATTCCGAATATATTATTGAAAGGCTGCTCTGAATCCATTGTCTTGTCTTTATCCTTATATCCTTAATTCATCATTAAAATTGGGAGGGATTGCTAAATAAGGCGCAATTCCTAATTGGAATTGTAAGGATTGTAATAAATTTTGTTTCACATAATGTGGCCTCTATACTCCATCCATGCCAACACGGATTTCGTAAAGGGATTCTACTATTACTAATCTACTCCACTTTTCCTCTGAAGTTATGAATGCTTTTGTTTGTCGAAAGCAAACAGACGTTATCTATTCTGATTATAGTAAGGCATTTGATTAAGTAAATCACAGACTCTTACTATTCAAAATTTACTTTATAGACTCTTACTATTGGATTTAATAACAATTTCATAAACTGGCTTTCCTATTATCTCATTGGAAGGAAACAAGTAGTTTTCTATTATCTACTCTAATTTACTTATGTTTGCAGACGACGTTAAATTATTTTCTTCTTATGATAGCCTTGCGGACTGTCACAAACTGCAGGATGACTTGGACAGATATAGTTCCTGGTGTGAATTTATTTTATGGAATTGAACATAAAAACGTGTAATCATATGTGCTTCTCTAGAAGTAGATTGTTGGCTACTACATTTAAGTTAGGCGGCTCTGAATTGACATCGGTTGATTCATTTATTGATCTTGGTTTTTTGGTGGACAGAAAGTTAAATTTTAATAACCATATCATTACTATTGTAAATAAAGTGTATGGTGACCTTTATTTTATGAAACGCTGGGCAAAATAACTTACTGATCAATATACTACGAAAAAGCTTAATATTTCTCTAGTCAGCCCAATTTTAGAATATGGATCAGTGGTTTGGGATCCCCAATACGATTATTATGTAAACAAAATTGAATCCGTGCAGAAACAATTTATAAGGTTTTGCTTAAGAAGTCTACATTGGAATTCGGGCTATGAACTTCCTTCTTACAGGAAAAGGTTAAATCTCATTAAATTGCCCTAATTGAAGAGTAGGCGAAATATGATGATTGCGATTATGGTGTATAAAATTTTGGGGTTGTGGCATCTGAATATATGATATCAAAAATCTCTATTGACGTCCCATTTATACCTTCTAGATACTAACAGTTTTTACACTTGGATTTCAAAAGGTACAATTATGCATGTGGTGATCAATTTCGTAAAATGTGTGCTGACTTTAACTCGTTATATCATTTAATTGACTTCTCCTTAAGTTATGCTGCATTAAAAACTATAATTATTTTTTATTTAAACTCATTGTCTTCATAACAATTTAGACTACTTTCAAAGTACCAATATCCTAATTGTTTACTTATAGTGCTTCTTATAATTTTTAATTGTTTCTAATATTGGTGGTTGTTATACTTTAAGTTTGTTTCGTATACTTATAGTTTTTCTAATTTTTTAACAGGTTTTGTTTTCTTATATTTTACTACGTTAAGGTGGCGGTTATACTTTATTAAAGTTTGTGCACATTTTCTAGTGAGTATTTTAATTTTGTGTACCGCTTGGCTGTTGATAAATATTTGTAGCTAATTTACATACATGACGTTTCTTGTCATCTCTCCCTTATGGATCGGTCCATAATGTGTACGTTGTCTCTACGTCATGGGGACGTGGTCCTCTCGGTCGGCAGGGGTGGGTGTGAGTGGCGTATTATATATTAAATAATAATATTTAACCAATAAGAGTTATTAAACATTCAAACCACAACCGTAGTTTTGAGCCACCCTGAATATCTATATTTACATACAGGGTGAATCATTCACAACTGGACAAATTTCAACAGCGTATTCCTTGGCTCATTTTATGAAAATATGTTCATCTACGACCATGCCCGAAAATTCAAGGGGGCAACGATTGGAAAATTTTAGGATTGGTGGTCGTAGGGTACCAGGGTAAAATTTCGAAGTTCTGAATAAGTGGTCGGAATACCTAAACACAGTCCAGAGGTCTTACCGTTACCACACCCATACAAATTAAAATGATCTTAAATCAAAAACTTTAAGAGCTATACACGTGAGGTTTGGTTAACACTCTGATGCTGGCACAGGTTTTTACCTGGCACAGGTGAAAACATGGTATCCGCCTTGATGTAGAGTTGAGCATTCACAAGAAAAAAAAATCAATAGGTGAAATACGGAAATAATATTTTAATTGGGGAAATATAAAGGTGAATTAAATTGTAATAGCTTCTATTGCTTATGACAATTTATAAAACATTGCTTTGCTGTCGAGTTGCACAGATTCAGCTTGCGTTTTGTGCAATAGGCTTGCGTCTCTGATTTGCAACCAGTGAATTTACACTGTTTTTGCCGCTGCGATCGAGAAAAATGCACCAGTGACCAAAATTGTCATATCGAACATTGGGCAGGGGTCGGTACACTGTGGTATTGACTCAATGTGGCGAGTTAGTCTCAAGCAATGTTGCAGATGGGCGACCTACCGATCTCTCGGCGACTTCCGCGCGAAATGTTGGTAAATCGATGTTTGGCGCGTATATTTCTTGTGCAATCGTTGATATAGGATATATGCGTTCGTCATCGCCGCATCCAACGGGTGTTAAAAGATGCGGTTGGTACACTTCTTCGTTTTCATGCGTATATGATACCTGCCATGCAAACCATCCATTAGGGCCACACCGCCCTGATTATATAAGGACAGTCGATATCCACGTTTTTTTGTTCTTTCGGTCCTAGCGTGCTGATTTTTGTGATGACTGATTCAAAGCTTGGCGCGAGAGAAACGGCAGTACACCTACATATGTGGACAATAAGCGAACAGGCTTGTTATCTTGCCATAGAACATTACTTATGTCGATGCCAAACGCATTGCCCACATACTCAGAATATCCGCGTTTAACTTCCTTCTTCGACAGTTCTTTGTCGCTCGATAGTTTTATATTTGGAACGTACCAATGAAAAACGTTCACTTCATGCTATGAGAATGCATCCTCTTTCTACTCCGGAGGACAACCACAATCCTACTATATGTATTTCATTTTCAGTAATATTGCCTCACCAATCACCACCCTCACGTCGTTCTGGTGATTCTTTTAGATTTTGCTTTAAACGTTGTGACTTTCATAGACCTTATTCTCTTTTATTATCTGTCGATTCTAAGGCTATCTGTTAAGAAATGTTTTGACATATTAAATACATTTGTATCTAAAACATTGCCCATGGAACCCATTGTTGTAGATTAAAAAACATAAAGAGTAAATTATTTAAAAGATTTAAAAGAACAGGTCTAACTGCTGATAATGGTAGAATTCCTTGGCGAGACAGTTGTACAATATCGAGTCTCGTCGATGCTATACTTGTCAAAATATAGGAACAATTCTAAAAAGGACCCTTAATCATATTATAGTTTTGTTAATTTAAAACGTCGAACATCTTTATGCCATCGATAATAAGATTTCATGGTGTTAAGTACTCAAGTGATCAGTCAATTGGAAATTCTTTTGCTGACTTTTTCGAAAATACATATTCTTTACGTTCCTTTAACCCTGCATTTCCGTACTTCTCCAGAATTTCTTCAGTAAATCTCATAGTTCCTCCCATTTTAGATTTTCACTTATTAAACTAAATTTGCATCGTCTTTTACCCACTAGTACTTCTGGGCCCGATGGTATTCCAAATATATTATTGAAAGGCTGCTCTGAATCCCTTGTCTTGCTCATATCCTTATTATTTAATTCATCATAGATACTTTCATGGGATACTTTCCTGATTTATGGAAAAGGTTCCACTTGTATCCACTTCATAAATCTGGTAGTTTGTTGGATGTATAGAACTAAGTTATTTGAAATGATTGTAACAAATTTTGTTATACATAATGTGGCCCCTATCCATCCATGCCAACACGGATTTCGTAAAGGTCATTCTACTATTACTAATCTACTCCACTTTTCCTCTGAAGTTATGAATGCTTTTGTTTGTCGAAAGCAAACAGACGCTTCATATTTATATACTGATTTTAGTAAGGATTTTGATAAAGTGAATCACAGACTCTTACTATTCAAGCTAAACATAATTGGATTCAATAACAATTTCTTAAACTGGCTTTCCTCTTATCTCATTGGAAGGAAACAAGTAGTTTTATTTGAGAAAAGTCTCTCCAGATCAATTCGTGTATCCTCTGGTGTCCCACAGGGAAGCCGCCTTGGAACCATTCTATTTTTACTATTCATTAAAGACTTGCTCCATAGTATTATCAACTCTAATTTACTTTTGTTTGCAGACGACGTGAAATTATTTTCTTCTTATGATATCCTTGCGGACTGTCACAAATTTTAGGATGATTTGGCAGATTTAGTTCCTGGTGTGAATTTAATTATATGGAATTGAATATAAAAAAGTGTAATCATATGTGCTTCTCTAGAAGTAGATTGTTGGCTACTTAATTTAAATTAGGTGGCTCTATATTGACATATGTTGATTCATTTATTGATCTTGGTTTTATGATGGACAGAAAGTTTAATTTTAATAACCATATCATTACTATTGTAAATAAAGTGTACTCGTATGGTGTCTTTTATTTAATGAAACGCTGGGCAAAAGAATTTACTGATCATTATACTTCGAAAAAGCTTATATTTATCTAGTCAGCCCAAGTTTAGAATATGGATCAGTGGTTTGGGATCCGTAATACTATTATTATGTGAACAAAATTGAATCAGTGCAGAAACAAATTTTACTGGTTTGCTTAAGAAGTCTACATTGGAATTCGGGCTATGAACTCCCTTCTTACAAGAATAAGTTAAATCTTATTTAATTGCCCTCATTGAAGCTAAGGCGAACTACGTATGATGATTGCGATTATGGTGTATAAAATTATGCGTAGGGTTGTGGCATCTGAATATTTTATATCAAAAATATCTATTAAATAATTCGTTACATCAATTAATTGACTTCTCCTTAAGTTTTGATGCATTAAAAACTGTTGAATCTCAAGCACATAAACTTGGAATTTGTTGAAATGAAGTACAGGGCACTTTAACCGTGTATTCAGATAGGATTGTAGTAAGACAAATGGTATTGTGTACAACGGTAATTCTTTATTTTTCATGGTTATGTATACAAAATTTAAATTATGTGAATTAATTGATTTACACTAAACTGCCTATAATGCAGTTTTAACTTCAGTCAACAATCCATGCAATATGACACCTTGTTGGGGTTTGTTGACTTGAATACAAAATATAAAACAAAAATGAAATTACATACTAAGCATACTTGTGTTAATACATACTTGTGTTAATACATTACTTCATATGACTGCAGTCAATAACCATTCAGTTGTGAAAACATTTCTTTATTTATGTTATTGACCTGCAGTCATACATACATAACTAAAATTACAACAATAAAAAACACTACAATTGTTGACTTATGTTTAATGTAATCTTAAACATTCTCCAACATTCAATTAGTTGAGTTACAGTTACAGCTTGCATTTCATCTATATGATTCCGAGGGGTAGGTAGTGGATTGAGTTGAGGCAGTGCATCTTGGGTGATATACGTTTGGGTTGTGCAAGATTTGCAACTTATCGAGATTATATAGGAAATGGTCAATGATATGCCAAGTAATAGCGCAGCGTAGCTGACAGCATGATGATGATGTTGACTTCATAACTGCGGATATATTCTCTATGTCTGCAGATTTTAGTTGTTTCTGTAGTTCCTGTAGTTGATAGACGTGGGACCCTGTATCGTATTATGGTTGACGAATATTTTATTTACTTCACGTGATGTGGTTAGATCTTCCAATGGTTTCAGTCTTGCATATGACGTATAGATAAGGGTTGAATTTTTGTAATGTCCCTGAATTGTGACGGTGTTATCCTTGAGGATGCAATTGGGCTTGATTTGTACCCTTTAATGTTAGCTGAGATATTTCGTTGCCGCAAACTGACGAAATCTCAGTACTATTGTTAATAACAAATATCCAGTGATTTGTTTTCGACAGTTGTTTCCATACTGTACCCTCATTTACTCGCGTAAATTTGTAGTCGGTTAATTATTTGTCCGTGAACAAGTGAAACTCACAGGAGTATGACCTTGAATATTTGCCGAACCTTGCCTGTCTGTTTTTACAAATATATTCATCGGGTTTGGAGTGGAGGCAATTGTTTTTGTCATCGGTAGAGATTGGAAAGTACTCATCCCTATGTGCATTAACTGCTAAAAACGAAGTGTCTGGAATTAATGCAAATAAATATCCATTTTTGGTGGAAGGGACGGGTATCAGCTTGAACAGATCGAAGTGTTGTTGATCCACTAAGGGAAGGCGGATCACAAAGATGACCTTGTTCTCCGTAACAGCTCCTTTGGCATTCATTAATCAATAAGCTTCGATTAGGTTTTCTTCTTCTATTGGTAGACTACGAGAGAGAGGATTGTGTGCAGCTCCTGCTGAAGCTGGTGTGGTGCTAGTAGTAGTGGACTAATTCGTCCGTGATGACCGTCGGTTAGTACGTCCAATATGTTAGCCTCTATTTGCTGTAATCTAATGTATGTTAATGTGAGTTGTGAATCATTCACAACTGGACAAATTTCAACAGCGTATTCCTTGGCTCATTTTATGAAAATATGTTCATCTACGACCATGCCCGAAAATTCAAGGGGGCAACGATTGGAAAATTTTAGGATTGGTGGTCGTAGGGTACCAGGGTAAAATTTCGAAGTTCTGAATAAGTGGTCGGAATACCTAAACACAGTCCAGAGGTCTTACCGTTACCACACCCATACAAATTAAAATGATCTTAAATCAAAAACTATAAGAGCTATACACGTGAGGTTTGGTTAACACTCTGATGCTGGCACAGGTTTTTACCTGGCACAGGTGAAAACATGGTATCCGCCTTGATGTAGAGTTGAGCATTCACAAGAAAAAAAAATCAATAGGTGAAATACGGAAATAATATTTTAATTGGGGAAATATAAAGGTGAATTAAATTGTAATAGCTTCTATTGCTTATGACAATTTATAAAACATTGCTTTGCTGTCGAGTTGCACAGATTCAGCTTGCGTTTTGTGCAATAGGCTTGCGTCTCTGATTTGCAACCAGTGAATTTACACTGTTTTTGCCGCTGCGATCGAGAAAAATGCACCAGTGACCAAAATTGTCATATCGAACATTGGGCAGGGGTCGGTACACTGTGGTATTGACTCAATGTGGCGAGTTAGTCTCAAGCAATGTTGCAGATGGGCGACCTACCGATCTCTCGGCGACTTCCGCGCGAAATGTTGGTAAATCGATGTTTGGCGCGTATATTTCTTGTGCAATCGTTGATATAGGATATATGCGTTCGTCATCGCCGCATCCAACGGGTGTTAAAAGATGCGGTTGGTACACTTCTTCGTTTTCATGCGTATATGATACCTGCCATGCAAACCATCCATTAGGGCCACACCGCCCTGATTATATAAGGACAGTCGATATCCACGTTTTTTTGTTCTTTCGGTCCTAGCGTGCTGATTTTTGTGATGACTGATTCAAAGCTTGGCGCGAGAGAAACGGCAGTACACCTACATATGTGGACAATAAGCGAACAGGCTTGTTATCTTGCCATAGAACATTACTTATGTCGATGCCAAACGCATTGCCCACATACTCAGAATATCCGCGTTTAACTTCCTTCTTCGACAGTTCTTTGTCGCTCGATAGTTTTATATTTGGAACGTACCAATGAAAAACGTTCATTTCATGCTATGAGAATGCATCCTCTTTCTACTCCGGAGGACAACCACAATCCTACTATATGTATTTCATTTTCAGTAATATTGCCTCACCAATCACCACCCTCACGTCGTTCTGGTGATTCTTTTAGATTTTGCTTTAAACGTTGTGACTTTCATAGACCTTATTCTCTTTTATTATCTGTCGATTCTAAGGCTATCTGTTAAGAAATGTTTTGACATATTAAATACATTTGTATCTAAAACATTGCCCATGGAACCCATTGTTGTAGATTAAAAAACATAAAGAGTAAATTATTTAAAAGATTTAAAAGAACAGGTCTAACTGCTGATAATGGTAGAATTCCTTGGCGAGACAGTTGTACAATATCGAGTCTCGTCGATGCTATACTTGTCAAAATATAGGAACAATTCTAAAAAGGACCCTTAATCATATTATAGTTTTGTTAATTTAAAACGTCGAACATCTTTATGCCATCGATAATAAGATTTCATGGTGTTAAGTACTCAAGTGATCAGTCAATTGGAAATTCTTTTGCTGACTTTTTCGAAAATACATATTCTTTACGTTCCTTTAACCCTGCATTTCCGTACTTCTCCAGAATTTCTTCAGTAAATCTCATAGTTCCTCCCATTTTAGATTTTCACTTATTAAACTAAATTTGCATCGTCTTTTACCCACTAGTACTTCTGGGCCCGATGGTATTCCAAATATATTATTGAAAGGCTGTTCTGAATCCCTTGTCTTGCTCATATCCTTATTATTTAATTCATCATAGATACTTTCATGGGATACTTTCCTGATTTATGGAAAAGGTTCCACTTGTATCCACTTCATAAATCTGGTAGTTTGTTGGATGTATAGAACTAAGTTATTTGAAATGATTGTAACAAATTTTGTTATACATAATGTGGCCCCTATCCATCCATGCCAACACGGATTTCGTAAAGGTCATTCTACTATTACTAATCTACTCCACTTTTCCTCTGAAGTTATGAATGCTTTTGTTTGTCGAAAGCAAACAGACGCTTCATATTTATATACTGATTTTAGTAAGGATTTTGATAAAGTGAATCACAGACTCTTACTATTCAAGCTAAACATAATTGGATTTAATAACAATTTCTTAAACTGGCTTTCCTCTTATCTCATTGGAAGGAAACAAGTAGTTTTATTTGAGAAAAGTCTCTCCAGATCAATTCGTGTATCCTCTGGTGTCCCACAGGGAAGCCGCCTTGGAACCATTCTATTTTTACTATTCATTAAAGACTTGCTCCATAGTATTATCAACTCTAATTTACTTTTGTTTGCAGACGACGTGAAATTATTTTCTTCTTATGATATCCTTGCGGACTGTCACAAATTTTAGGATGATTTGGCAGATTTAGTTCCTGGTGTGAATTTAATTATATGGAATTGAATATAAAAAAGTGTAATCATATGTGCTTCTCTAGAAGTAGATTGTTGGCTACTTAATTTAAATTAGGTGGCTCTATATTGACATATGTTGATTCATTTATTGATCTTGGTTTTATGATGGACAGAAAGTTTAATTTTAATAACCATATCATTACTATTGTAAATAAAGTGTACTCGTATGGTGTCATTTATTTAATGAAACGCTGGGCAAAAGAATTTACTGATCATTATGCTTCGAAAAAGCTTATATTTATCTAGTCAGCCCAAGTTTAGAATATGGATCAGTGGTTTGGGATCCGTAATACTATTATTATGTGAACAAAATTGAATCAGTGCAGAAACAAATTTTACTGGTTTGCTTAAGAAGTCTACATTGGAATTCGGGCTATGAACTCCCTTCTTACAAGAATAAGTTGAATCTTATTTAATTGCCCTCATTGAAGCTAAGGCGAACTACGTATGATGATTGCGATTATGGTGTATAAAATTATGCGTAGGGTTGTGGCATCTGAATATTTTATATCAAAAATATCTATTAAATAATTCGTTACATCAATTAATTGACTTCTCCTTAAGTTTTGATGCATTAAAAACTGTTGAATCTCAAGCACATAAACTTGGAATTTGTTGAAATGAAGTACAGGGCACTTTAACCGTGTATTCAGATAGGATTGTAGTAAGACAAATGGTATTGTGTACAACGGTAATTCTTTATTTTTCATGGTTATTGTAACAACCCGCTTTTTATCATCAATAAAATACACTTTATTACTATCAAAATATGTTCTTTAATTTATTTATATTTCACGTGTCGTAAATCCAAAAATTAAGTTAAATTAAATTCAATCAGCTGATTGTCAAAACTACACATCATCGCCAAGCAAGCATCAACGCCGACGCCAAAGTGCTGGCAGCTTATGCCGGTCGCCACATCCCTCCAATGTTTTTCAGATGAAGCTTCAAGGTCTGGGAGCCGGAACTTCCATTGCATTCCTGTGCTGTTGATGTTGGGTCGGATAAAACCAATGTGTTGGTAGATGAATGCGGCAAAACATTTAAGTCTGAAGAAGATTGCTTGTTTTCGGAACCGGATGGAACTTTCTTCAAGTGGCTTACATTTCTACGAATGACTTTCCCATTGTTCTTTATCTCAACTATGTTCCCATTTCTAGCTGTTACTTCATACTCAGTTGTATCAAAATTAGGTGTCAACTTATGTGGAAAAACTACGTTCTTCAAAACGACTTTATCACCCACATCTATATTAGACTCCTTCGCCCCTCTCCTTTTGTCGGAGCGCATTTTTCCTTTATGCTTAAGTAAGCAGTCTTGATCTTTTTCAGCAGACTCAACTGGGATATCTTTTAAATCATCAATACCTGGTATTTTATCTCTTATTATCCGATTAAACATGAGCTTAGTTGGGGCCTCACCAGTTATGCTATGTGGTGTCACGTTATACATATGGACAAATTTTTGAAGTTCTTCCAACAGGTTGAGGCCATTCATATGAGCTATCTTCAATCGTTTAACAATAGACTTGTTGATATTTTCCACCTCACCATTAGCTTGAGGCCAATAAGCTGGGGTTAATATCTGCTTAATACCATTTTCCTTGCAATATTGATCGAATTCCGAGCTTATATATTGCCGTCCATTATCAGTTCTTATACATTTCGGATAACCGAGTCTACAAAATATTTCCCTCATCGAATTAATTATGATTTGTGATGAGATGGTTCGAATAAGCTTAAATTCCATATAACGTGAAAAATAATCTATAAATACCAAAATATATTGTCCATTTGGCAAAGGACCCAATAAGTCACTTGCTAATGTAAGCCACGGCCCTTCTGGAAACGGATGTCTATCCATTGGAGGTGGAGGAGTTGGTTGTGATACCAAAAGGCAATCCTTGCATGATTTTACATACTTCTCAGCTTCTCTATCGATGAGAGGCCACCACACTTTTGATCTTAACCTACGTTTCATCACAGACTCACCTGGATGTCCTTCATGAGATAGTTCTAAGACCTTACTTCGCAAAGCGGTTGGAATGACAATTTTACTGCCTCTTAATAAAATGTTGCCAAGATATGATAATTCATATCGAAAAGGGAAGAAACAGTTTGTTGTGGCGTCAGTCCATGAATTTTTATTAAGGCACATTACTGCATCTACAATGTCTTCATCCATACAGCTTTTATCAGAAATTTCCGTAATTGATAACGCAGAAGGAGTGCTCACCGATACCACCTGTAAAATATTCTGGTCACCTTTCCAGTCGAATGAACTAGGATTATTTACACGACATAATCTTGATAATGAGTCTGCTATATTTTCCTTCCCAGCTTTGTAAACAACTTTAAATTTAAATGCTTGAAGACGAAGTAACCATCGTTCAATGCGGGCTGGAGGCTTTGAGGTTGGCTTAAAAATAGCTTCCAATGGTTTGTGGTCAGTAACCAATTCAAATTCAAGGCCAGCCAAATAATAGTAATATTTTTCCACTGACCACACTAGAGCCAGACTCTCTTTTTCAGTTTGAGAGTAGCGTTTTTCGACATCCGAAAGAGACTTACTGGCAAATGAAATTATTTGAGGATTATTCCCATCAAATTGTAGAAGTACAGCACCCAATGCCACAGGACTCGCATCAGCGATTAATCGAGTACTTTTTGTTGGATCAAAATAAGAAAGTTTTGGTATTTTGGCCAACAATTGTTTCAAATAATCAAAAGAATTTTTTATATCCGAAGTCCAGTTAAATTTCACATCAGTTTTCAAAAGTCTTCTCAATGGGTCTGTATGATTTGCCAGATCGGGTATAAACTTACCCACATATGTTACCAAACCCAGGAAACTACGAAGTTCTTCTTTATTCTTGGGATCTCTAAAACCCATGATTGTCTCCACTTTTTCTGGGTCAGCTTCGATGCCTTCACTAGAGAGAATATGCCCGAGAAATGTTAATTTGTTTGTTTTCCAAATACATTTATCGTTATTTAACAACACGTTGTTTTCACGAAAAATTTTAAGAACTTCTTTGACCACTATGTCATGCTGCTCCTCAGTTTGCGCAAAAATTATGACATCATCAATGTAATTCATGGCGTTGGGGCATGGTGACAGCATTTCTTCCAAAAGTCTCTGAAAAATTTCAGGTGCTGAGTTTACTCCAAATAAAAGACGTTTATATCTAAATAATCCACGAGGCGTAATGAATGTGGTTATCTCCCTGCTATCTTCATGAAGTTCAATTTGATGATAGGCATTCTTTAAGTCTAAGCGGGTAAAATATTTTGCTCCTTTGAGTTTTGTCATAAAAGATTCAAACGTTGGAAGAGGATAATTTTCCCTTAAAATTGCTCTATTTGCCCTCCGCATATCAATACACATCCGGATATCGCCGTTTTCCTTAAAAGCCAAAACAATAGGAGATATCCAACGGCTTGGACCAGCTACGGGTTCAATAATATCAGCCTTAACACCGTCTTCCAATTTCAAAATAACCTTTTCCTCTAAAGCAACTGGTATACGCCGAACTGGTTGTTGTACAGGAGTAATGTTTGTATCAATAGCTAACTTTACAACAATATTTTTCCATTTCGGGAATGGTGCCAGCTCTTCAACTTTATTTACATTCAGTCCCAAGCGCAAAACATTCAGTTTTATAGCCGTGTCCTTTCCCAATAATGACTGTCTTCCATTTTCGATTACATAAAATGTAGCAATCTTTTCAGGCATGTGGCTAATATAAATGGGAGCTTCAAAAACACAGAGTACCCTTAGCAATTTGTCAGATGCATATGCACGAAAATTATTATTAGACTTTGATCTAATATTAAAAAGTGCAGACTTGTTCTCTTGTAATTTTACCCAATCTTCAGTGCTTAGTAAATTGAATTTAGATCCAGAATCAATGATCATAGAAATAGGTCGGCCTGCAATGTGACATAAAATAGTTTCATTTGTTTCGTGATCACTTGAAATTTTAAAACATTTGTCCTCCGTTTTATCTGTGCTGTTACTTGAATTATCAACATTGCGAATATCAGTTCTTTTGCGTTTTACGTCCCATTGCTTACCCGATGGGTAATGACGTTTAAAATTTGTCTTACATTTTCGAGCAAAATGTCCAAATCTATTACATTTATTACATTTTTGGTTCTTAGCTGGACAGTTTAAACTTTTATCATCATGGTCTTTACGTCCACAGCGACCACATTCCACTGTAACATTAGCTTGGAAATTTTTATGCAAGTTAATTTTATTAACTGAATCCAAATTGCTAGTTGGTTGCATAGATTGTGACTGCTTCTTAATCTGTTCATCAACCTGACACAGCTGTATGATTTCATCCAAATCGTACTCTTTTTCAAGCAGTTTTCGTTTTAACTCTAAAGGAGCCCATTCATCAATTATTTTATCGATTAAGCAAATATTCTCAATTTCACATTTTGTCGACCCAAAAATACATTTAGCCATTTGTTGACGCAATCTTAAAGTAAATTGATTGAATGTTTCTCCTTCAATGACATTTAGGCTACGAAATATGTGTCTTTCAAATACTGAATTTCGTTTCGGTGTAAAGTGGTTGTTCAACTTCTCAACCAAAATTTTAAAAACGTCATTATTCTTTTTCTCATCAAAATCTTCGATTGCACCAGGTATTGAATAGGCTACTTCTTGTAGTTGAGGTCCTCCAATATGTAATAATTTATTCCTCTTCTTTAGGCTGGAGGTTATTTCCTCAGCATCAGTGTATATTTGAAAAGATCTCAACCATTTTTCCCATTCTGATCTTATAAGTGGTTTTTCAATTGAAGCACAAAGAAACGGTTTCAAGTTTTCAGCCATATTTTATCAATTCTGAAATAAATAAAAACAATTTACAAATAAGCAAGTCAACTCAACATTTTAATAAACTTATTTATCACTTCATAAGTCAAGTTTTATCATTCTCATTCTTCATTTCATATGTACTAACTTCCTCTTTTCCCTTTTTTTCCACTATGGTTGGCGTTAATCAGATATGTTATTCATGCCAAACTGTCATTAGCATTTGCCATATTTTTCCTTTTATATGTACGCCATCCGGCCCTGGTTTTACCCAGATATTACCCATGGCAAACTGCCTCTAGCATTTGCTAGCTAATTTTTGATATGGCAAACTGCCTCTAGCATTTGCTAGCTAATTCATAATACGGCCAACTGCCTCTAGCCTTTGCTAGATTACTATTTTACATGGCAAACTGCCCCTGCCTGGTTATAAATAACCAGATACTTCCAATTTCCTTCCTGGCCAAACTGCCTCTTGCTTCGCAAGATAATAATATAACGACTGATAAACAGTCCCTGCCCTATAGCAGCTAATTAAGCACAATTTAAATGCACTTAAATACTTCATGTTCAAAAAAAAAAACATCAACTTCACATTGCAACCATCAAATTTGCACATATTTCAACAATAACAAAACACTTTACCTTCCCACTTTGATGTTTATTTCGTAAATTACCGATTTTACTCGTCGCCAATGAAACAACCCGCTTTTTATCATCAATAAAATACACTTTATTACTATCAAAATATGTTCTTTAATTTATTTATATTTCACGTGTCGTAAATCCAAAAATTAAGTTAAATTAAATTCAATCAGCTGATTGTCAAAACTACACATCATCGCCAAGCAAGCATCAACGCCGACGCCAAAGTGCTGGCAGCTTATGCCGGTCGCCACAGTTATGTATACAAAATTTAAATTATGTGAATTAATTGATTTACACTAAACTGCCTATAATGCAGTTTTAACTTCAGTCAACAATCCATGCAATATGACACCTTGTTGGGGTTTGTTGACTTGAATACAAAATATAAAACAAAAATGAAATTACATACTAAGCATACTTGTGTTAATACATACTTGTGTTAATACATTACTTCATATGACTGCAGTCAATAACCATTCAGTTGTGAAAACATTTCTTTATTTATGTTATTGACCTGCAGTCATACATACATAACTAAAATTACAACAATAAAAAACACTACAATTGTTGACTTATGTTTAATGTAATCTTAAACATTCTCCAACATTCAATTAGTTGAGTTACAGTTACAGCTTGCATTTCATCTATATGATTCCGAGGGGTAGGTAGTGGATTGAGTTGAGGCAGTGCATCTTGGGTGATATACGTTTGGGTTGTGCAAGATTTGCAACTTATCGAGATTATATAGGAAATGGTCAATGATATGCCAAGTAATAGCGCAGCGTAGCTGACAGCATGATGATGATGTTGACTTCATAACTGCGGATATATTCTCTATGTCTGCAGATTTTAGTTGTTTCTGTAGTTCCTGTAGTTGATAGACGTGGGACCCTGTATCGTATTATGGTTGACGAATATTTTATTTACTTCACGTGATGTGGTTAGATCTTCCAATGGTTTCAGTCTTGCATATGACGTATAGATAAGGGTTGAATTTTTGTAATGTCCCTGAATTGTGACGGTGTTATCCTTGAGGATGCAATTGGGCTTGATTTGTACCCTTTAATGTTAGCTGAGATATTTCGTTGCCGCAAACTGACGAAATCTCAGTACTATTGTTAATAACAAATATCCAGTGATTTGTTTTCGACAGTTGTTTCCATACTGTACCCTCATTTACTCGCGTAAATTTGTAGTCGGTTAATTATTTGTCCGTGAACAAGTGAAACTCACAGGAGTATGACCTTGAATATTTGCCGAACCTTGCCTGTCTGTTTTTACAAATATATTCATCGGGTTTGGAGTGGAGGCAATTGTTTTTGTCATCGGTAGAGATTGGAAAGTACTCATCCCTATGTGCATTAACTGCTAAAAACGAAGTGTCTGGAATTAATGCAAATAAATATCCATTTTTGGTGGAAGGGACGGGTATCAGCTTGAACAGATCGAAGTGTTGTTGATCCACTAAGGGAAGGCGGATCACAAAGATGACCTTGTTCTCCGTAACAGCTCCTTTGGCATTCATTAATCAATAAGCTTCGATTAGGTTTTCTTCTTCTATTGGTAGACTACGAGAGAGAGGATTGTGTGCAGCTCCTGCTGAAGCTGGTGTGGTGCTAGTAGTAGTGGACTAATTCGTCCGTGATGACCGTCGTTTAGTACGTCCAATATGTTAGCCTCTATTTGCTGTAATCTAATGTATGTTAATGTGAGTTGTGATGACAAGAAGCCGAGGGACTGTGTTGTCCTATGTTCCTGATCTTCCTTCATGATATCGTTACTAAGAGTTAATATGTTCTTCTGCATCTCGTGTATTCCGTGTAGTCCTTGGTTCGCCAATTCATCTTATTTGATTATATTGATTGTATAATCTATTACGGATGTTTGGTTAACGCAGTAGATTCAGCATGTGTCCTTGGTCAAGCTTGACGTTATTGATGGTTTGTGACATTTCTTCAGCATAATCAGAGTCCAGAACTCCAAACAGGGTACGAGCAAAGTTCCCCACGCCATTTAGCGCTCCTCGTTTGATGCGCCTTAAAAATATTCTGGTCTTGTCTTAAAGTAATTGCAATTTTATCTGATTAAAGTTTGATACGATGGGGTCACACATGGTCCTTTCTGATGAACCCTCACATAATTGTTGGAGCGTTTTTAATTGAGTTGAAAATGCGTCTAGTTCCGCCCAGAATGGTCCTAACTCATAATAAGTTATAATTTTCCATTCTGCAGTTATCAACCTTGTAGTACCCATTCCTTCGAAGTATGTTCCCGGATCGGAGTTAAACCATTGAATTTTGATCGATTGGCCAAAACAAGCGGGAAGCAGCAGGAGCACAATCAATGCACTCATTGTTGCTATATTAAATGCGGACTTTCTCCGCTTTGCTGGACTTGGTTCCGAGTTATTGTCTATAACTGGATTCGGTTGCGAACTAGTTTCTGCTATTTTGTCTTCCGAGTGGATGATTGTCTGATTGGCATCTGACTCGTCATTTAATTGAGGTGCTAACCTGTGAATTGGCCCCTTCATTACTCCGGAAGTAGTTTTCACATCTACTACCCTAATGATGCCATCATTTCCTGGATATAGTTCGATGATTCTTCCAAGTGGCCATTTCATTACAGGTGTGTTATTCTCCTTTATTATAACCAATTTTCCAACCTTGATGTTGGGGATGTGGATTTCCATTTTTTTCTTTCTTGAAGTTGTGTCAAGTACTTAGTCGACCAACGTCACCAAAATTCATGTTTTAGTTGCGACACCAAGTTCCATCTCGTTGAAAGCGATGTTGTGGGTTGAGAAGCTCTTGCATCAACTTGTGCAGTCAAAGGCTCTCCAATTAAAAAGTGTCCAGGCGTTTGATCATTTATGTTTGTTGATATCGGGGTAAGTGGTCTTGAATTGAGAATTTTTTCAATCTCTATGACTACGGTTTCAAGTTCTTCGTGAGTTTGAAAGAGATGTTTCGCTGATTTGACTGCAGCTTCCCATAATCCTCCAAAGTGAGGTGCCCTAGGTGGAATGAATTTGAATTAAATTCCTTCATTAGCGCATGCCGTTGTGATCACTTCTTGTGATTTAGATGCGAAGATTGCCTGATTAAGTCCTTCCAATTGATTCTTTGCACCAACGAAGTTTGTTGCGTTGTCCGAATATATAGTTTGGCATCTTCCACGGCGCGCTAGAAATCTTTTCAGAGCACCGATAAAAGCTTCGGTAGTTAAGTCAGTGACTACCTCCAAGTGAACTGCCTTAGTGGCAAAACAACAAAAGTCGGCGATATACGAGTATACCTTGTGCGGTCGTTTGCTCGGAGCTTGTAGTGAGCCCAGAATGGACCACAATAGTCTACGCCAGTTTTTATGAATGGCCGTGCTGGAGTCACTCTGCTTGAAGGTAAATTTCCATTATTTGCTGAAATAATTTGGGTCTTGCTCTAGTGCAGCGAACGCAGCTCTGCACGATATTACGAGCCATTGAATTCCCTTTTATGATCCAGAACTTCTGCCGTGAAGTTGCCAGCAATAACTGTGGACCGCAGTGATGATTCTCATTATGTATCATGTTCAAGATTAGTTTTGTTATTGGGTCGTTGTATGGCAAAATTATCGGGTGTTTAGCATTAAATGATAGGTCCGAATTCTCCAAGCGACCTCCTATTCTTAGTATGTCATTGTCGTCAATGAAAGGTGTAAAACTGCTGAAAGAACTTGACTTATCTATTGCTCCATATTTTGTTAGTTGACTGATTTCCGATTCAAATTCTGCTTTCTGCATAGTTCGAACGATTAGGCTTATCGCATCATCCAGGTCTTGAGGTGTCAAAGTGAGGCACTTTGGTCTATGACTTGAATGTTTGAGGGATTCGATGAAACGCTGCACATACGCGGTTATCCTCTGCAACCGTCTGAAGGAGTTTTGATGATTTATTCGGTATATCATGTCTTGTAAGTTGCCGGACGATGCCACCGTTGTAAAAACAATCTTTTGTTTGAATTCCAGATTAGTGGGAGTCTGTGCTTCCTTGGTGAATGGTTTTGGCCATAAGATTTCCTTTCCATGAAAAAAGGTGGGACCATAAAACCATAAATTACATGCAGCCAGTCGGTCGGGACTTCAGCCTCTTGATATAAAATCTGCTGGGTTGTCCTTCGTACGAACATGTCTCTATTGGTTACTGGAAGTAAGGGTCTGAATCTGGATAACCTTGTTTGCGACGAATGTTCGAAGAGCTGAAGAAGTGGAATGTATTCAGTATAGTACAATTTCAGAGTCTGACCAATAGAATGTAGGGGTATTCTCAAACCCTAGCTCCTTCTTTAGTCGGGGTAAGGTAAGTTTTTTCAGAGGCGCGACGCGAGATTATGCACATAGTAATCTGACAATCAGTCTTCCATCTTCTAGTTTTGAACGAAGGTACAGTGCTGCTCCGTATGCCTTTTCGGAGGCATCAACAAATACGTGGAGCTGAACATGGACAGCCCTTTGGCTATCGAAAACATGTCTACTTAAATGAGTGTTGTTCAACTGGGTTAGTTTGTTGCGGAAGGAAGGCCATTCTTGTGACATCACTGTTGGCAATGGGTCGTCCCAAGATATTTGCATTTGCCATAACTTCTGCATGAAGATCTTTGCTGCAGATACAACAGGGCCTGCGATCCCTAATGGGTCAAAAATTCTAGCAACGTCCGAAGTGACAGATCGTTTGGTGATGATTGCACAGTTGGTTACGTCTGCTTTCAGACAAAACTGATCAGTCTTGGGGATCCATGTTAATACCAGGACCTTGGTTGATGTATTTTTGAAATTTAAATTAACCTCTCGATCTTCGGGGGGATTCCTTGTAGTAGTTGCGTATGGTTTGCGCACCATTTTCTTAGTTTAAATCCGTCTTCTTGAAGCAGTTTGGTGAGCTGTTTTTGCGTCTCTATAGCCGTTGTCAGGCTATCCGAACCACTCATTCCATCATCTACGTAGAAGTCTTGCTGCAACATTTGAGCACCTAAGGAGTATCTATTTTTGTTGATTTCTCCCAGTTGCTGCAGACATTTAGTAGCCATGTAGGGAGCGGAAGTTGTTCCGTATGTAACTGTGTTAAGCGTATACACGTTTTTTGTCTCGCTGGATTCATTTCGCCAGAAAATTAGCTGGAATTTGCGATCCTCCTTGTCAACTAATATTTGTCGATACAATTTCTCGATATCGGTTGTAACCACAAATTTCGGTAGACGAAAACGAAGAATCATTCCGAAAAGGTCTCCTTGTACTGTTGGACCTGTAAATAGGATGTCGTTGAGTGCACATCCAGATGTTGTTTTGGCTGATGCATCAAACACCACCCGAAGTTTCGTGGTGCTGCTGTCAGGCCTTAACACGCAATGATGAGGAATAAAGAAGTGGGCGCCTTGGAGATTTCCTGCGTCTATCCGGGTCATATGGCCTAAAGCTTCGTATTTCTTCATGAAGGCAATATACTGTTGTTGTAAATTTAGGGTTCTTTCTAGTCGACGTTCTAGTGCCAAAAACATGCTTCTTGACTTGCCAAGGGAATTTCTATCATCTGCAAACGGTAAACGGACTACGAATCTTCCGTCCTCGTTCCTCCTCGTATGTTGAAGGAAATGCGTTTCGCACCTTTGTTCTGCCAGCGTTAATTTTGTGTCTGAGTGGAAGTCGTCG
This sequence comes from Hydrotaea diabolus, assembly GCA_963513945.1. NCBI lineage: Eukaryota > Metazoa > Arthropoda > Insecta > Diptera > Muscidae > Hydrotaea > Hydrotaea diabolus. Next base: position 99,529,721 of record OY740717.1, on the reverse strand, counting down.
ATCTTCCAGAATTGTTGTATAAGTTCACTTGTGGCCAATTCGTCCTCTCCGTGGATGGCACATACTGGCGGGTCACAGAATCCCTCTTCAATTTTACCACTTGCTATCCAACCAAGCTTCGTGTTGCGTAGTATCTATTGCCAATTCGTTTTTTAGTCGAATTTCTCCGGATAGCATTAAATCAAAGTAGAACTCTGCTCCAAGGAGGACGTCAACTGTCGATGTACTGTTGAAACATGGGTCTGCCAACAGAATGTTCTCAGGAAACGGCCACGTCGATATGTCAAATGAATTACTAGGCTGAGCTGGCACTATGCTTGGAAGTACAAAATCCTCGAGCCTACTGGAAAATGAGCTTGTGGTTGACTGGAACCTTACGTTGATTCGTTAATTGGTTGTTCTTGATTTTCCACCAATGCCCTCGATAGAAAGTGAAGTTTTTCTTGCTTCAATAGATAATCTTTTCACTAGCCGCCTAGTCACTATGTTTATCTGTGATCCAGAATTGCTCTGAATTCTCCAGACCGTCCGTTGTTTGCCGTTATCTTTATTCTGGCAGTTGCCAATAGAACGGAACCCTGACGCCCGCGAATTTGGGTAGATGATGCTGCTATTGACGGCTGTACTGCTGTGACCGTGTTCTGTTTCGATGAAGAGGATGGTGGGATTGTTGATTACTGTTCTTGCAACAACCCGCGGTACAGACCTTAGCTGAATGGTCGCTTTTGAAGCAGTTAAAGCACAGTTTCTGCTGTTGTACCCATTTTAGACTTTCACCTTCCATCATTTTCAAAAATCGGCTGCAGTGATATATAGGGCGTTTGCTGTTGCTGCATAGTCTGCAGTAGTTGTTTCCGTCGGATAATGTTACAGAAGAGACAGCTCTGCTTGTATTTTGCTGGTTTGCTGTCTTGTCTTTACATCCAACAGATTCCATAGATTGGAACTGTATCTCGAGGAATGATAAAAGTTCTTCGATTTTAGTCACCTCTTTGGGTTTGCTTAAAGATTGTACAAACCGAATGTGCAAGTTACGATCTACTTTCTTAATTAGTAACTGCAGGAGTGTGGCATCCCAGGATGAGGTGTCAAGCTTCAAATTATTTAAAGCGAGCAGACATTCTCTGGTAGTATCATGAAGTCCCTTGATTGCTGCTGTTGATGATGTACCCGTCGGTTGATTAAAAATTTTCTCAACTAAAGCGGCGACAATTACTCTTTTATTATTGTAGCGATCCTGTAGTAATGCCCATGCCGTGGTATAATTTTCTTCTGATAGGGATAAGTGGCTTATGAGATTGCCTGCTTCTCCAGACACATTCGTCTTCAAGTACCACATTTTTTGAACGTCCGGAAGAGGCTGTTTATCCACCATTTCCGAGAATAGCTCATAAAACTGGTGCCACTTTAGACAGTCTCCGTTGAACTGTGGAATGGTTACCTTTGGAAGAGGTAATGAATTGCGAAATGGTAGGTCAGAATCCTCTTGTTGCCCACTGTGGCTAGCGGTCATTCTTTCGTCTACCATCACCGAAAGACTTATAAGGTTTTGCTGGACCAAATCCTCCAATGTGTCGTATTCCTCTTGATTCAGACCTGCAGAGAAGGGGTCTTCGAATTGCTGCCAAGCCTCGTCTACTAGAGTTTGGATTTGATTCCACAATCTACTGATTGTGTCCACCTTGACGTTGTAGAATTGATGTGGTTGACCTTCAACCACTGACGATAGTCCATCCAAGAAACGATTTAAGGCAGTCATCCTTGCTAGTACCCTCCTAATGAGGCCTTGCCGATACTCAGTTGCTGCTGTATCGGATTCTTGTTATTTACTCTGTCTATGCTCTGGTATCGGCTTATAGCTACTAGTGCATAGTGCGTCCATTGTGGTACTGTATTGAGCTCCTACTGATTTGTACAGATCCTGTAGGAGGTAAGAATCATTCTCTTGGGTCGTTGCGGATCATGTTTTCCGCTTTTTGAAGTATCTCCCACAGAGACGTACACTCCTCTGATTTCTTCCGCTAGAAATCTAGAGTTCTTCGATCAATTGGGGCCTTCTTTATGTTTGAAATTGCCCTTTCAATTTCAGTTGCTTTTACCATCTGTTTACTCTTTAGTTCTTCCATGGACATTCACAAATTTGATATATGTAGTCCGAAGTTCCTCTGTTATCGAAAGATATTGAATTAAGCAAATTGTCCTAAATTGTCGTTCCAATATTCAAAGCCCCTTACCACTGGTGGGGGGAAACTTGAATGTAGAATTTGTTGTTCATAGAAAAGTCGGGGTCACCAATGTTGAATCCCAAGCACATAAACTTGGAATTTGTTAAATTGAAGTACAGGGCATCTTTAACCGTGTATTCAGATAGGATTGTAGTAAGACAAATGGTATTGTGTACAACGGTAATTCTTTATTTTTCATGGTTATTTATACAAAATTTAAATTATGTCAATTAATTGATTTACACTAAACTGCCTATAATGCAGTTTAAACTTCAGTCAACAACCCATGCAATATGACACCTTGTTGGGGTTGTTGACTTGCATACAAAATATAAAACAAAAATGAAATTACATACTAAGCATTTTGTGTTAATACATTACTTCATATGACTGCAGTCAATTACCATTCAGTTGTGAAAACATTTCTTTATTTATGTTATTGACCTGCAGACATACATACATAACTAAAATTACAACAATAAAAAACACTACAATTATTGACTTATGTTTAATGTAATCTTAAACAAAAACTATAATTATTTTTTATTTAAACTCATTGTCTTCATAACAATTTTGTCTACTTGCAAAGTACCAATATCCTAATTCTTTACTTGTGTTTCTTATAATTTTTAATTGTTTCTAATTTTGGTGGTGGTTTTTTTTCGTATACTTATAGTTTTTTAATTTTTAAACAGGTTTTGTTTTCTTATATTTTACTACGTTAAGGTGGCGGTAATACTTTATTAAAGTTTGTGCATATTTTCTAGTGATTATTATAATTTTTTGTATCGATTGGCTGTTGATAAATATCTGTAGCTAATTTACATATATGACGTTTCTTGTCATCTCTCCATTAAGGGTCGGTACATAATGTGTACGTTGTCTCATGGGGACGAGGCCCTCGCGGTTGGCAGGGGTGGGTGTGAGTGGCGTACTATATAATAAATAATAATAATTAACCAAATAATAAAAAAGTTATTAAATATTCAAACCACAACCGTAGTTTCGCGCCACCGTAAATATCTATCTTTACATACAGGGCGAGTTTTTCACGGCTGGACAAATTTCCACAGCGTATTCCTTGGCTCATTTCATAAAAATATGTCCATCTACAACCATGCCCGAAAATGCAAGGGGCAGCGATTGGAAAATTTTAGGATTGGTGGTCATGATACTACCAGAGAATGTCTGCTCGCATTAAATAATTTAAAGCTTGACACCTCATCCTGGGATGCCATACTCCTGCAGTTACTAATTAAGAAAGTAGATCGTAACTTGCACATTCGGTTTGTACAATCTTTAAGCAAAGCCAAAGAGGTGCCTAAAATCGAAGAACTTTTATCATATATATATATATATATATATATATATATATATATATATATATATATATATATATATATATATATATATATATATATATATATATATATATATATATATATATATATATATATATATATATATATATATATATATATATATATATATATATATATATATATATATATATATATATATATATATATATATATATATATATATATAATTTTTTGTATCGATTGGCTGTTGATAAATATCTGTAGCTAATTTACATATATGACGTTTCTTGTCATCTCTCCATTAAGGGTCGGTACATAATGTGTACGTTGTCTCATGGGGACGAGGCCCTCGCGGTTGGCAGGGGTGGGTGTGAGTGGCGTACTATATAATAAATAATAATAATTAACTAAATAATAAAAGAGTTATTAAATATTCAAACCACAACCGTAGTTTCGCGCCACCGTAAATATCTATCTTTACATACAGGGCGAGTTTTTCACGGCTGGACAAATTTCCACAGCGTATTCCTTGGCTCATTTCATAAAAATATGTCCATCTACAACCATGCCCGAAAATGCAAGGGGCAGCGATTGGAAAATTTTAGGATTGGTGGTCATGATACTACCAGAGAATGTCTGCTCGCATTAAATAATTTAAAGCTTGACACCTCATCCTGGGATGCCATACTCCTGCAGTTACTAATTAAGAAAGTAGATCGTAACTTGCACATTCGGTTTGTACAATCTTTAAGCAAAGCCAAAGAGGTGCCTAAAATCGAAGAACTTTTATCATATATATATATATATATATATATATATATATATATATATATATATATATATATATATATATATATATATATATATATATATATATATATATATATATATATATATATATATATATATATATATATATATATATATATATATATATATATATATATATATATATATGTATATATATATATATATATATATGCGTATATATATATATATTTTTTATATTTTTATATTTTGATTTTTTTTTAAGTTTTAGAGAGAAATATGGGTTTATTGCTGTTAAATGTGATAATTTTAAAAAACATTTTTAAAATAAAAACTGCAATAGATTTTAATAGCATATGTAACAATGGTAGGTTCTGTATATTATTATTTTTTACTAATACTATGTTTTTCGTACTTAAATAACAATGAAAGGCAATTGTAATTATTATTCATTTGACTTAAATATTGATTGCAAATATTCCACATTTTGTTCTGTGCTATATCTTTAGTAGTTTTTTTGGCTTCTTCATCTAAATCCCGATGTTCCACTTTCCATTGATTGTGAATACTGGAGATGAACGGATCTGCCGTGGCGAATAATGTATTAAATAGATCTTCAGTTGTGGAATTTCGTGAAATTTTTCTAGTATTGTGCTCTCTATAAAATCTGTAATCCTTGTTCCATTTTTCCTGAGCCTCCTCTGATAGTTCTCCAAGTGGCACCAAATTATGCTTATGACATCTTCTCCGTGGTAAAGGATTTTGTGAACTGTTGCAGACATATTTCTCCATGGGTAGTTGGTTGTATATATTTTTGCAGTTTCCTTTGCATAATCTCCAAATTTTCTAGAGTCAATTTCGTCATTGCACGCAAGTACTTCTAGGATTATTTTAAATCTGAAAATAAGGCTTAAGTCCACTCCTGTTATTTCAGATGCTGTTTCTGGATCTGAAAAAAATCTTCTTGCGGTATTGCTATCATTCGTATTGCCTGACCCTTGTTTTGGCTGATCTATAAACAATCCAAATTTCCGATATTCATCTTGAAAATGTTTCTTTTTTGAACATCTTTGTTGGTTTCGTTGTTTCTTATTGATCCTGCAGACCCGAAATCCAAATCATAACTGATTTTTAGTATGTGTTCCATAAGTCGTATTCTTGCATGTAGTGGTGATAATCCAAATTCATATGCATCGGGACTTGATTTAATTGGGTAGATGTTGCTTGGTATATAATGCAGCAGGATGCAGCCTTCGTGTTAGTCAAAGCCTGACCTACTTTTCGATAGCTTACTTCAATTTGCTGCCAATCTAACTGTAATTGTAATGGCTGTAGTGTTGCAATTTGGGCCTTGATATCACTAACTTCTTTCTTAATGGCATCATAAGTTTCTTTTTTGAATTCAAATTTGATTGGCCTGCAGTATCCCGTAGAAGATGGTGTCTCATTTTTCCAAATATCCATTGTTTACGTTCTACTAGTCGTAGGCTCTGAATCTTCCAAAATCGCAATGGTACAAATGATACCATGAACATATCTGAGTCCGAAGTATTTCCACATACAACTTGTTTGTATTGTTTTTGTCTCGAAGAACCATCACAACCCCATTTACAAAAATAATTAACTTTGTGTTTCCATATTTCTTTAACTTTTCGGCTGTGTGATCAAGTAGAGATTGTAGTTGTACCTCTGCCGAAATTTGTGTAATTGTAAAAGTGCCCTTTGAGGGCAAACAGTCCATTTTAGCAGCGGCTATGTGATGATATGCTGGATACAAATTTGAGCCCTTTTCAATCGCACACAATCTGAGCTGAATATATTGCTGTTTTGTTAATTTCAAATCCAGAATTAATGCTAATGCCTTCTCAATTGGTTTGCATCGCTCAGAGTTGGTATACTTTTAAGAAACCGTTTTGTTCTCACTGGACTAGCTTTAACAACTTTTTCAATGATATCCACTTTTGTAAATGGGTCTGTGATCGTAATTGATGTAGGAAATATTCTTTTATATTTGTACAACCAATTTCATCGTTAACATCTTTAAGTTTCCGCCTCTTAGATCTATCGCTGCAGTTGTCCAATGATTTGCGTGGTCTTCCAGCCTTTGCTGTTTCTGCAGCGACAGTAAGTTGGCATTCTAACCAGTTTGCACTTTTTATATAAAACTTTTGTTTACTGTAGCTAACTCCTTTGTAGCGTTTTTTTAGTGCTTTGTCGGAATTAGATATTTGTTCTTGTATTTCGGTGCTACGCGAATTTAAGTTTAATTTTATTTTAACGTAACTAATAACATCTTCCTGGTTTTTGTTTCTAAAATACTCTTCGAACAGTTCTTTACAACTGAAGCTTTTCATATTTTTCTGAATATTTTTATTTGCGTCTGTTATGTTTTATCACTTGCGAATATACGTCCGTACACTTCAAGGATTAACTTATTACTAAGTAAACACTTATCAAATCCGTAATTGTATAGATTTTTAGATACATGATATTCACACATTGATCTTTAATTTCATAGCATACATGATATTCACACATTGATCTTTAATTTCATAGCAGGTAGTACTTAAATTGAACAAAACTGCACTTGTTATCAAGACCTCAATAACAGGTAAAACTAATTAGTATCTCGCCAATATGGGGTTGTTTTTATCTTTAGTGGTTTAATGTTGCGATTATTGACACACTTATAAAATTGTTTATGAATTTGGTTAACCCTAATATTTGATAACAGGTAAATTTAGAGAGAGATCATATGTATACAGTAGAACCTATTGTGATAATTTTATGACTTATTTTTTGCTGAGCAAACCAAATCCATAAAACCCTTTCGCAGGTATTATATTTAAATATTTCATTATTAGCTATAAAATACCTTAAACACATATTTAATACACCATTGTACACGAGTAATTATAGGGCTCTTTAAATTATCATAATGTGAATTTGTTTAGCGTAATTTCATTAAAATGAAAAAAGTGTTCTACCTGAGGTTCGTCGCGGGTACAAAAGTATATAGGGTTAAAGAAGGCACTTTCACCTTTCTCCGGGTGGTACACGTTTCTTGTTCCCTAGAAGTTCTAATCCACTAAAGTTTAAATTTGAGAAAAAATATAGTAGTTTCATAAATATTTCATAACGCCCCTAATATTAAACGCTAGAGCTGTAACTAAAGACTATAATCCTACAAACATTAAAAAAAAAGACCGCAGGCTATTATCGATGTTAGATTGCGAGTAGTAACCATTTATTTTTGATAAAAAACACCTTTTTCTGAAATTAAAAAAAAAAACAGTTGAGTTTCACAGCATGCCACGCCCACAATTAGCAATAGTTTAACCTAATTTTTTGTCTACCTTAATCTGGATATATAGCTACAAAAAGGCGTAGAAATTGTAAAAATCGTTGACAAAAAAATTACACTTTTGGCCAACGAAATCAAAATTTCAGCCACAGTGCGGCGTGGACCTATTGGATGGTTTGCTTGGCAGGTATCATATACGTGTGAAAAGAAGAAGTGTACCAATCGCATCTTTTATCACCCGTTGGATGTGGCGATGAAGAACGCATATATCCTATATCAATCGATTACACAAGACAAATGCGCAATAGGAGATTTTACAAATTAATTCACCTTTATATTTCCCCCCATTAAAATATTATTTCCGTATTTCACCTGTTGAATTTTTTTCTTGTGAATGCTCAACTCCGCATCAAGGCGGATACCATGTTTTCACTTAAAAACGACTAGAAAAATTTCACGAAATTCCACAACTGAAGATCTATTTAATACATTATTCGCCACGTCAGATCCGTTCATCTCCAGTATTCACAACCAATGGAAAGTGGATCATCGGGATTTAGATGAAGAAGCCAAAAAACTACTAAAGATATAGCACAGAACAAAATATGGAATATTTGCAATCAATATTTAAGTCAAATGAATAATAATTACAATTGCCTTTCATTGTTATTTAAGTACGAAAAACATAGTATTAGTAAAAAATAATAATATACAGAACCTACCATTGTTACAAATGCTATTAAAATCTATTGCAGTTTTTATTTTAAAAATGTTTTTTAAAATTATCAAATTTGACAGCAATAAACCCATATTTCTCTCTCTCTATATATATATATATATATATATATATATATATATATATATATATATATATATATATATATATATATATATATATATATATATATATATATATATATATATATATATATATATATATATATATATATATATATATATATATATATATATATATATATATATATATATATATATATATATGTGTGTGTGTGTGTGTGTGTGTGCTCTCCTGAACTAAACTGGTTTTTACCCTTAGGTCCCTTTCTATTTTGCGCGTCACATATACGGAATATGATAATCCAAACTCATAAAGTTAATGAGCTTTAGGTGTTTACGTTTATTGATTTGTGAGCGGTGCCACAGTAGCATACTGTTAACATTTCAAGTCGATTGGGTTGTTATTTTTGAATTACCAGTTATTGAAGTGAGCATTAATATTAGTGGTTTGGATGATACCGTACAAGGTTCCTCTTTTTCGCAAATTCCATCGGCTCCGATTGCATCGTCATCGCCAACACCACCAGCAGCGATTGGATTGCCGTCGGTTTTGACTTCATCGCCAATAACCTTTTACATCTTCGTCGCAAATATCATCGACTAACGATGTTACCACAGAGAAAACCTAAACGTGGGGCCAATCAAATATTGGAATTGCAAATCGAAGAAGACGCCCGGAACCACACATCTTAACTTCTGGGGAGTTCAGGGGTGTAGGTAATCAAGGTAAATGCAAAACGATTGCCAAGAACTTAAAAATATCCTTTGGAAGAAAAAAAATGCAGATGCATGTCAACGAAGTTGTTTCCCGCGGCTCGGAACAGCTACTATTTGACTTGAACGCAAATTCATAAACAATTTTATAGGTGTGTCAATAATCGCAACATTTATTATTAGTTTTACCTGATATTAAGGTCTTGGTAACAAGTGCAGTTTTGTTCAATTTAAGTACTACCTGCTATGAAATTAAAGATCAATGTGTGAATATCATGTATCTAAAAATCTATGCAATTACGGATCCGATAAGTGTTTACTCAGTAATAAGTTAATCCTTTAAGTTTACGGACGTATATTTAGAAACAAAAACCAGGACGATGTTCTTCCTGCTGTTAAGAAATGTTTTGACATACTAAATAAATTTGTATCTAAAACAGTGCCTATGGAACCCATTGTTGTAGATTAAAAAACATGAAGAGTAAATTATTTAAAAGATTTAAAAGAGCAGGTCTAACTGCTGATTATAGTACATATTCCTTGGCGAGACAGCGGTACAATATCGAGTCTCGTCGATGCTATAGGACGTACTTGTCAAAAGATGGGAACAATTCTAAAAAGGACACTTAATCATGTTATAGTTTTTAAGGTTTTGCTTAAGAAGTTTACATTGGAATTCGGGCTATGAACTTACAGGAATAGGTTAAATCTTATTAAATTGCCCTCATTGAAGAGTAGGCGAACTATGATGATTGCGATTATGGTGTATAAAATTATGTGTGGGGTTGTGGCATCTGAATATTTGATATCAAAAATCTCTATAAACGTCCCATTTAGACCTTCTAGATACTAACAGTTTTTACACTTGGATTTCCAAAGGTACAATTATCCATGTGGTGATCCATTTCGTAGAATGTGTGCTGACTTTAACTCGTTATATCATTTAATTGACTTCTCCTTAAGTTTTGATGCATTAAAAAATATAATTATTTTTTATTTAAACTCATTGTCTTCATAACAATTTAGACTACTTTCAAAGTACCAATATCCTAATTGTTTACTTATAGTGTTTCTTATAATTTTTAATTGTTTCTAATATTGGTGGTGGTTATACTTAAGGTTGTTTCGCATGCTTATAGTTTTCCTAATTTTTTAACAGGTTTTTTTCTTATATTTTACTACGTTAAGGTGGCGGTTATACTCTATTAAAGTTTGTGCACATCTTCTAGTGATTATTATAATTTTTTGTACCGATTGACTGTTGATAAATATCTGTACCTAAATTTCATATATGACGTTTCTTGTCATCTCTCCATTATGGATCGGTCCATAATGGTCGCTGAGTACGTGTCATGGGGACGTGGTCCTCTCGGTCGACAGGGGTGAGTGTTAGTGGCGTACTATATAATAAATAATAATAATTTACCAATAAAAGAGTTATTAAACATTCAAACCACAACCGTTGTTTTGCGCCACCCTGAATATCTATCTTTACGAACAGGGTGAATCATTCACGACTGGACAAATTTCAACAGCGTATTCCTTGGCTCATTTCATGAAAATATGTCCATCTACGACCATGCCCGAAAATTCAAGGGGGCAGCGATTGGAAAATTTTAGGATTGGTGGTCGGAGGGTACCAGGGTAAAATTTCTAAGTTCTGAACTAGTGGTCGGATTACCTTAACACAGTCCAGAGGTTCTACCGTTGCCACGCCCACACCCATCCAAATTAAAATGATCTTAACTCAAAAACTATAAGAGCTATACATGTGAGGTTTGGTTAACACTCTGCTGCGCCAGCCTTCGATTTTGCTAAAAAAATTAAAGGTAGCCCAATACTCGGTCGCTGAGAAACGCCACATACTCAGATTTTCAAGTTAAAGTCGTTTTTAAGTGAAAACATGGTATCCGCCTTGATGGGGAGTTGAGCATTCACAAGAAAAAAATTCAACAGGTGAAATACGGAAATAATATTTTAATGGGGGGAAATATAAAGGTGAATTAATTTGTAAAAGCTCCTATTGCGCATTTGTCTTGTGTAATCGATTGATATAGGATATATACGTTCGTCATCGCCACATCCAACGGGTGATAAAAGATGCGATTGGTACACTTCTTCTTTTCACACATATATGATACCTGCCAAGCAAACCATCCATTAGGTCCACGCCGCACTGTGGCTGAAATTTTGATTTCGTTGGCCAAAAGTGTAATTTTTTTGTCAACGATTTTTACAATTTCTACGCCTTTTTGTAGCTATATATCCAGATTAAGGTAGACAAAAAATTAGGTTAAACTATTGCTAATTGTGGGCGTGGCAGGCTGTGAAACTCAACTGTTTTTTTTTTTTAATTTCAGAAAAAGGTGTTTTTTTATCAAAAATAAATGGTTACTACTCGCAAGCTATCATCGATAATAGCCAGCGCTCTTTTTTAATGTTGGTAGGATTATAGTCTTTAGTTGTTGTAAGTGGTCACAGCTCTAGCGTTAAATATTAGGGGCGTTATGAAATATTTATGAAACTACTATATTTTTTCTCAAATTTAAACTTTAGTGGATTAGAACTTCTAGGGAACAAGAAACGTGTAGCACCCGGAGAAAGGTGAAAGTGCCTTCTTTAACCCTATATACTTTTGTACCCGCGACGAACCTCAGGTAAAACACTTTTTTCATTTTAATGAAATTACGCTAAACAAATTCAAATTATGATAATTTAAAGAGCCCTATAATTACTCGTGTACAATGGTGTATTAAATATGTGTTTAAGGTATTTTATAGCTAATAATGAAATATTTAAATATAATACCTGCGAAAGGGTTTTATGGATTTGTTTTGCTCAGCAAAAAATAAGTCATAAAATTATCACAATAGGTTCTACTGTAGACATATGATCTCTCTCTAAATTTACCTGTTATCAAATTTTAGGGTTAACCAAATTCATAAACAATTTTATAAGTGTGTCAATAATCGCAACATTAAACCACTAAAGATAAAAACAACCCCATATTGGCGAGATACTGATTAGTTTTACCTGATATTGAGGTCTTGATAACAAGTGCAGTTTTGTTCAATTTAAGTACTACCTGCTATGAAATTAAAGATCAATGTGTGAATATCATGTATCTAAAAATCTATACAATTACGGATTTGATAAGTGTTTACTTAGTAATAAGTTAATCCTTTAAGTGTACGGACGTATATTCGCAAGTGATAAAACATAACAGACGCAAATAAAAATATTCAGAAAAATATGGAAAGCTTCAGTTGTAAAGAACTGTTCGAAGAGTATTTTAGAAACAAAAACCAGGAAGATGTTATTAGTTACGTTAAAATAAAATTAAACTTAAATTCGCGTAGCACCGAAATACAAGAACAAATATCTAATTCCGACAAAGCACTAAAAAACGCTACAAAGGAGTTAGCTACAGTAAACAAAAGTTTTATATAAAAAGTGCAAACTGGTTAGAATGCCAACTTACTGTCGCTGCAGAAACGGCAAAGGCTGGAAGACCACGCAAATCATTGGACAACTGCAGCGATAGATCTAAGAGGCAGAAACTTAAAGATGTTAACGATGAAATTGGTTGTACAAATATAAAAGAATATTTCCTACATCAATTACGATCACAGAACCAATTTACAAAAGTGGATATCATTGAAAAAGCTAGTCCAGTGAGAACAAAACGGTTTCTTAAAAGTATACCAACTCTGAGCGATGCAAACCAATTGAGAAGGCATTAGCATTAATTCTGGATTTGAAATTAACAAAACAGCAATATATTCAGCTCAGATTGTGTGCGATTGAAAAGGGCTCAAATTTGTATCCAGCATATCATCACATAACCGCTGCTAAAATGGACTGTTTGCCCTCAAAGGGCACTATTACAATTACACAAATTTCGGCAGAGGTACAACTACAATCTCTACTTGATCGCACAGCCGAAAAGTTAAAGAAATATGGAAACACAAAGTTAATTCTTTTTGTAAATGGGGATGTGATGGTTCATCGGGACAAAAACAATACAAAAAAGTTGTATGTGGAAATACTTCGGACTCAGATATGTTCATAGTGTCATTTGTACCATTGCGACTGAAAAAGATTTTGGAAGATTCAGAGCCTTCGACTAGTAGAACGTAAACAATGGATATTTGGAAAAATGAGGCACCATCTTCTACGGGATACTGCAGGCCAATCAAATTTGAATTCAAAAAAGAAACTTATGATGCCATTAAGAAAGAAGTTAGTGATATCAAGACCCAAATTGCAACACTACTGCCATTACAGTTACAGTTAGATTGGCAGCAAATTGAAGTAAGCTACCGATTAGTGCTGACAATGATAGATGGAAAAGTAGGTCAGGCTTTGACTATCACGAAGGCTGCATCCAGCTGCATTATATACCAAGCAACATCAACCCAATTAAATCAAGTCCCGATGCATATGAATTTGGATTATCACCACTACATGCAAGAATACGACTTATGGAACACATACTAAAAATCAGTTATGATTTGGATTTCGGGTCTGCAGGATCAATAAGAAACAACGAATCCAACAAAGATTTAAGAAGTTCAAAAAAGAAACATGTTCAAAATGAATATCGGAAATTTGGATAGTTTATAGATCAGCCAAAACAAGGGTCAGGCAATACAAATGATGGCAAATACCGCAAGAAGATTTTTTTCAGATCCAAAAACAGCATCTGAAATAACAGGAGTGGACTTAAGCCTTATTTTCAGATTTAAAATAATCCTAGAAGTACTTGCGTGCAATGACGAAATTGACTCTAGAAAATTTGGAGATTATGCAAAGGAAACTGCAAAAATATATACAACCAACTACCCATGGAGAAATATGTCTGCAACAGTTCACAAAATCCTTTACCACGGAGAAGATGTCATTAGCATCATTTGGTGCCACTTGGAGAACTATCAGATGAGGCTCAGAAAATGGAACAAGGATTACAGATTTTATAGAGAGCTCAATACTAGAAAAATTTCACGAAGTTCCACAACTGAAGATCTATTTAATACATTATTCGCCACGTCAGATCCGTTCATCTCCAGTATTCACAATCAATGGAAAGTGGAACATCGGGATTTAGATGAAGAAGCCAAAAAACTACTAAAGATATAGCACAGAACAAAATATGGAATATTTGCAATCAATATTTAAGTCAAATGAATAATAATTACAATTGCCTTTCATTGTTATTTAAGTACGAAAAACATAGTATTAGTAAAAAATAATAATATACAGAACCTACCATTGTTACAAATGCTATTAAAATCTATTGCAGTTTTTATTTTAAAAATGTTTTTTAAAATTATCAAATTTGACAGCAAAAAATAATAAATTTTTCTGTAGTAATAGCAAGATGTTTAGATTATAATCAACGTTTTTTTAAGTGTAAATATTCTTTGAGTGCAAACAAGTTTGCAAATTTGACAGCAAAATTTTTTTTAATTTTTCTGCAAAATCTCCAGTTTGAGTCTAAAAAATTTTTTGAGTGTAACATTGAAAAAATTCCATTGTTACAAAAAATATTTATAATTATTATTAAAATCCAAATATTAAATTATTTAATAACTAAAAAAATATATATACACTCAGAAAAATATGGTATACATTTTTGAGTACAATCCATACTTAAATGTAGTTTATAGTTTTTATTGTCACGTTTCAATTATACTTGAATGTTGGAAAATTTACTCAGTATAAGAAAATTTTCCTTATTTTTAGGACAAAGTAAAAATGCATGTACTTGAAATTTAGAAGCAATTTTCCTAAAAGTCATTTCCATTGCTAGAGTAAATATTTACTATAACTGCATAAGTTCTTTCGTTCAATAAGTAAAACTGACATAAATTTTAGGAAAAAAATACTGAAAAAATTTTACATATAAAATAAAAACAATTTAAGAAATATTTACTAAAAAATTTGAAATAATCCTAACATGTCGTTAAAAAAATATAAAAAAAACATAAAAAATTGTAAATATTTACTTTCTGTGCAGAAAATTGTAGTAGATCAGAGGAGAAAAATACTGAAAGGATGTTTCGAATTAACTCAACCGTATTCCATATATATACTTAAAACAAAAAAAAAAGAACACACTACAGTTAAGTTCAAATATATAAGAATGAAAGAAATTTTCTTTAAATGTAGAGAAAAATCCATAATAGAGTTTAGTTCAATATATTTTTTCAAATATTAAAAATTTCCTTAAACGAAAAGAAATGAACCAACAACGAATACAACTTCATTATTTCAAATTCAATACTTCGTACATACAAACATACATTTCCTTGAATCTAGGAAAACATGAACTTAAATATTTTCAACGAGGAAATTGACGTACGAAATACAAAAGCAGGAAGTAGGCGTTGTGTTTTTATTTCGCTTTGTTTGGTTTGTGATACATACAAAAACAAACAAAATATTATTTGTCTAACGAATTTGGTGTAACAACAACGGGTAAGTAAAAAATGATAGAATTTGTTTATAAAAGAGATTAAACTTTCAATTTTTGCAGATTTTTGTCACAGAGGAGCGTGGTGCTGGGCTCAATAGGTGTTTCAGGAGTATCCAGGAAGAAATCTAAGGTAAGTGTAGTGAATTTTTAGTTAATTAAAGTGACCTAAAGTGAAAATTTAGTGTATGTATACATATGTGAAAAGTGATTGTGTGTGTATGTTGTTTGTACATTAGAGTGGATCGGTTTTTTTTGGTTATTAACCAGATTTTTTTTTTGTTGTTTTCAAGAATTTTCGTTGTAGCAACCACTTAAGTCAAAAATCATTTTTGAATTTACGAGTAATTCCCTCGTTCATATAAGGGTTCAAAAATGATTTTAGATAGATTAAGATTCTTCAGCGACAGTTTTTAGAAATATACATACGAAAAACTTAATGGTCAAACGGTGACACCTTTTCCATGTTGTCTAAAAAAGTCGATCTACTCTAATTAATTTGCAAACAAATAAGGATGTACTGAAAATTGAGCAGATTTCTGAAATATCAAACGCATGTTATCTTGCTTGCATTTGATGTTTCGAATTCTTAACTGTTTCGAATATCAGCATTTTCAGTACAACCTAATAAAATACAAAATACAATCAAAATACACGTAAAATAAGATTATTCGCCTCTTGAATGTAGCCCGGGCTTTACTCTGGTCGGTACTTATCCACTAACTAAGGTCCAGCTTCCTGTTAAATCGCTATTAGGTCATCACATCCGCATTCCTTAGTTATATGTCCGTATGTCATAGTTTCCCAGGCGTTACTAAGGTTGCTTTGGTTGCTGATGTTCCGAGATTACAGCAAGTCTCTGTTGACTAAAGTAAGGGATAACCACTAGAAAAGCAGGGATACATTCAAAATTTCGCTCTGATCATATTATTTATTTTCATGTGCAAACTCCAAGTGCTATAATTGGAAATATTGTTCCATGCAATTGTATGCAATAGTATTTCATCTTTTTTCAACACTTGGAGTTCTCATTATGGTAATGTTGTAATAATCAGTGCGATTAGATGATACAGTTTTTAACAATGATATTATTCTAACTTTGTATTTAAAATATTTATGGAGTTCTTCTTCGTCTATACATATCTATTTTTGCACAATCAATATTGGATCTCTAGGATTTTAAAAAATATTTCGTTCCTTTGCTTATTTTACCTATTTTCATATGCAAACTCCAGGTGCTATAATTGGAAATATAATTCCATTGAATTTTACCCAATATTCATGGGATTTCGATGTAATTGTATTTCATCTTTTTTCAACACTTGGAGTTGCCATTATGCAATAGTGTAAGATAATCAGGGTGATTAGAAGAAATTGTGCTCAGCAAAATATTTAAAACTCTTCGGTAATTTTGATTTCTGTATAATCAATATCAGATTCGCTGTATTTTGCATTTTTTTCGCCCCTTGCTTAGTTTACCTTTTTTCATATGCAAACTCCAGGTGCTATTATTGGAAATATAATTCCATTGAATTCTACCCAATATTCATGGGATTTCGATGTAATTGTATTTCATTTTTTTCAACACTTGGAGTTCTCATTATGCAATGGTGTTAGATAATCAGGGTGATTAGAAGAAATTGTGTTCAGCAAAATGTTTTAAACTCTTCGCTAATTTTGATTTCTGTATAATCAATATCAGATTCGCTGTATTTTGCAAATTTTTTCGCCCCTTGCTAATTTTACCTATTTTCATATGCAAACTCCAGGTGCTATTATTGGAAATATAATTCCATTGAATTCTACCCAATATTCATGGGATTTCGATGTAATTGTATTTCATTTTTTTCAACACTTGGAGTTCTCATTATGCAATGGTGTTAGATAATCAAGGTGGTTAGAAGAAATTGTGTTCAGCAAAATGTTTTAAACTCTTCGCTAATTTTGATTTCTGTATAATCAATATCAGATTCGCTGTATTTTGAAAATTTTTTCGCCCCTTGCTAATTTTACCTATTTTCATATGCAAACTCCAGGTGCTATAATTGGAAGAGCAGGTCTAACTGCTGATTATGGTACATATTCCTTGGCGAGACAGCGGTACAATATCGAGTCTCGTCGATGCTATAGGACGTACTTGTCAAAAGATGGGAACAATTCTAAAAAGGACACTTAATCATGTTATAGTTTTTAAGGTTTTGCTTAAGAAGTTTACATTGGAATTCGGGCTATGAACTTACAGGAATAGGTTAAATCTTATTAAATTGCCCTCATTGAAGAGTAGGCGAACTATGATGATTGCGATTATGGTGTATAAAATTATGTGTGGGGTTGTGGCATCTGAATATTTGATATCAAAAATCTCTATAAACGTCCCTTCTAGATACTAACAGTTTTTACACTTGGATTTCCAAAGGTACAATTATCCATGTGGTGATCCATTTCGTAGAATGTGTGCTGACTTTAACTCGTTATATCATTTAATTGACTTCTCCTTAAGTTTTGATGCATTAAAAAATATAATTATTTTTTATTTAAACTCATTGTCTTCATAACAATTTAGACTACTTTCAAAGTACCAATATCCTAATTGTTTACTTATAGTGCTTCTTATAATTTTTAATTGTTTCTAATATTGGTGGTGGTTATACTTAAGGTTGTTTCGCATGCTTATAGTTTTCCTAATTTTTTAACAGGTTTTTTTCTTATATTTTACTACGTTAAGGTGGCGGTTATACTCTATTAAAGTTTGTGCACATCTTCTAGTGATTATTATAATTATAATATAATATTATAACCGATTGACTGTTGATAAATATCTGTACCTAAATTTCAAATATGACGTTTCTTGTCATCTCTCCATTATGGATCGGTCCATAATGGTCGCTGAGTACGTGTCATGGGGACGTGGTCCTCTCGGTCGACAGGGGTGAGTGTTAGTGGCGTACTATATAATAAATAATAATAATTTACCAATAAAAGAGTTATTAAACATTCAAACCACAACCGTTGTTTTGCGCCACCCTGAATATCTATCTTTACGAACAGGGTGAATCATTCACGACTGGACAAATTTCAACAGCGTATTCCTTGGCTCATTTCATGAAAATATGTCCATCTACGACCATGCCCGAAAATTCAAGGGGGCAGCGATTGGAAAATTTTAGGATTGGTGGTCGGAGGGTACCAGGGTAAAATTTCTAAGTTCTGAACTAGTGGTCGGATTACCTTAACACAGTCCAGAGGTTCTACCGTTGCCACGCCCACACCCATCCAAATTAAAATGATCTTAACTCAAAAACTATAAGAGCTATACATGTGAGGTTTGGTTAACACTCTGCTGCGCCAGCCTTCGATTTTGCTAAAAAAATTAAAGGTAGCCCAATACTCGGTCGCTGAGAAACGCCACATACTCAGATTTTCAAGTTAAAGTCGTTTTTAAGTGAAAACATGGTATCCGCCTTGATGGGGAGTTGAGCATTCACAAGAAAAAAATTCAACAGGTGAAATACGGAAATAATATTTTAATGGGGGGAAATATAAAGGTGAATTAATTTGTAAAAGCTCCTATTGCGCATTTGTCTTGTGTAATCGATTGATATAGGATATATACGTTCGTCATCGCCACATCCAACGGGTGATAAAAGATGCGATTGGTACACTTCTTCTTTTCACACATATATGATACCTGCCAAGCAAACCATCCATTAGGTCCACGCCGCACTGTGGCTGAAATTTTGATTTCGTTGGCCAAAAGTGTAATTTTTTGTCAACGATTTTTACAATTTCTACGCCTTTTTGTAGCTATATATCCAGATTAAGGTAGACAAAAAATTAGGTTAAACTATTGCTAATTGTGGGCGTGGCAGGCTGTGAAACTCAACTGTTTTTTTTTTTTAATTTCAGAAAAAGGTGTTTTTTTATCAAAAATAAATGGTTACTACTCGCAAGCTATCATCGATAATAGCCAGCGCTCTTTTTTAATGTTGGTAGGATTATAGTCTTTAGTTGTTGTAAGTGGTCACAGCTCTAGCGTTAAATATTAGGGGCGTTATGAAATATTTATGAAACTACTATATTTTTTCTCAAATTTAAACTTTAGTGGATTAGAACTTCTAGGGAACAAGAAACGTGTAGCACCCGGAGAAAGGTGAAAGTGCCTTCTTTAACCCTATATACTTTTGTACCCGCGACGAACCTCAGGTAAAACACTTTTTTCATTTTAATGAAATTACGCTAAACAAATTCAAATTATGATAATTTATAGAGCCCTATAATTACTCGTGTACAATGGTGTATTAAATATGTGTTTAAGGTATTTTATAGCTAATAATGAAATATTTAAATATAATACCTGCGAAAGGGTTTTATGGATTTGTTTTGCTCAGCAAAAAATAAGTCATAAAATTATCACAATAGGTTCTACTGTAGACATATGATCTCTCTCTAAATTTACCTGTTATCAAATTTTAGGGTTAACCAAATTCATAAACAATTTTATAAGTGTGTCAATAATCGCAACATTAAACCACTAAAGATAAAAACAACCCCATATTGGCGAGATACTGATTAGTTTTACCTGATATTGAGGTCTTGATAACAAGTGCAGTTTTGTTCAATTTAAGTACTACCTGCTATGAAATTAAAGATCAATGTGTGAATATCATGTATCTAAAAATCTATACAATTACGGATTTGATAAGTGTTTACTTAGTAATAAGTTAATCCTTTAAGTGTACGGACGTATATTCGCAAGTGATAAAACATAACAGACGCAAATAAAAATATTCAGAAAAATATGGAAAGCTTCAGTTGTAAAGAACTGTTCGAAGAGTATTTTAGAAACAAAAACCAGGAAGATGTTATTAGTTACGTTAAAATAAAATTAAACTTAAATTCGCGTAGCACCGAAATACAAGAACAAATATCTAATTCCGACAAAGCACTAAAAAAACGCTACAAAGGAGTTAGCTACAGTAAACAAAAGTTTTATATAAAAAGTGCAAACTGGTTAGAATGCCAACTTACTGTCGCTGCAGAAACGGCAAAGGCTGGAAGACCACGCAAATCATTGGACAACTGCAGCGATAGATCTAAGAGGCAGAAACTTAAAGATGTTAACGATGAAATTGGTTGTACAAATATAAAAGAATATTTCCTACATCAATTACGATCACAGAACCAATTTACAAAAGTGGATATCATTGAACACTCTGCTGCGCCAGCCTTCGATTTTGCTAAAAAAATTAAAGGTAGCCCAATACTCGGTCGCTGAGAAACGCCACATACTCAGATTTTCAAGTTAAAGTCGTTTTTAAGTGAAAACATGGTATCCGCCTTGATGGGGAGTTGAGCATTCACAAGAAAAAAATTCAACAGGTGAAATACGGAAATAATATTTTAATGGGGGGAAATATAAAGGTGAATTAATTTGTAAAAGCTCCTATTGCGCATTTGTCTTGTGTAATCGATTGATATAGGATATATACGTTCGTCATCGCCACATCCAACGGGTGATAAAAGATGCGATTGGTACACTTCTTCTTTTCACACATATATGATACCTGCCAAGCAAACCATCCATTAGGTCCATGCCGCACTGTGGCTGAAATTTTGATTTCGTTGGCCAAAAGTGTAATTTTTTTGTCAACGATTTTTACAATTTCTACGCCTTTTTGTAGCTATATATCCAGATTAAGGTAGACAAAAAATTAGGTTAAACTATTGCTAATTGTGGGCGTGGCAGGCTGTGAAACTCAACTGTTTTTTTTTTTTTAATTTCAGAAAAAGGTGTTTTTTTTTATCAAAAATAAATGGTTACTACTCGCAAGCTATCATCGATAATAGCCAGCGCTCTTTTTTAATGTTGGTAGGATTATAGTCTTTAGTTGTTGTAAGTGGTCACAGCTCTAGCGTTAAATATTAGGGGCGTTATGAAATATTTATGAAACTACTATATTTTTTCTCAAATTTAAACTTTAGTGGATTAGAACTTCTAGGGAACAAGAAACGTGTAGCACCCGGAGAAAGGTGAAAGTGCCTTCTTTAACCCTATATACTTTTGTACCCGCGACGAACCTCAGGTAAAACACTTTTTTCATTTTAATGAAATTACGCTAAACAAATTCAAATTATGATAATTTAAAGAGCCCTATAATTACTCGTGTACAATGGTGTATTAAATATGTGTTTAAGGTATTTTATAGCTAATAATGAAATATTTAAATATAATACCTGCGAAAGGGTTTTATGGATTTGTTTTGCTCAGCAAAAAATAAGTCATAAAATTATCACAATAGGTTCTACTGTAGACATATGATCTCTCTCTAAATTTACCTGTTATCAAATTTTAGGGTTAACCAAATTCATAAACAATTTTATAAGTGTGTCAATAATCGCAACATTAAACCACTAAAGATAAAAACAACCCCATATTGGCGAGATACTGATTAGTTTTACCTGATATTGAGGTCTTGATAACAAGTGCAGTTTTGTTCAATTTAAGTACTACCTGCTATGAAATTAAAGATCAATGTGTGAATATCATGTATCTAAAAATCTATACAATTACGGATTTGATAAGTGTTTACTTAGTAATAAGTTAATCCTTTAAGTGTACGGACGTATATTCGCAAGTGATAAAACATAACAGACGCAAATAAAAATATTCAGAAAAATATGGAAAGCTTCAGTTGTAAAGAACTGTTCGAAGAGTATTTTAGAAACAAAAACCAGGAAGATGTTATTAGTTACGTTAAAATAAAATTAAACTTAAATTCGCGTAGCACCGAAATACAAGAACAAATATCTAATTCCGACAAAGCACTAAAAAAACGCTACAAAGGAGTTAGCTACAGTAAACAAAAGTTTTATATAAAAAGTGCAAACTGGTTAGAATGCCAACTTACTGTCGCTGCAGAAACGGCAAAGGCTGGAAGACCACGCAAATCATTGGACAACTGCAGCGATAGATCTAAGAGGCAGAAACTTAAAGATGTTAACGATGAAATTGGTTGTACAAATATAAAAGAATATTTCCTACATCAATTACGATCACAGAACCAATTTACAAAAGTGGATATCATTGAAAAAGCTAGTCCAGTGAGAACAAAACGGTTTCTTAAAAGTATACCAACTCTGAGCGATGCAAACCAATTGAGAAGGCATTAGCATTAATTCTGGATTTGAAATTAACAAAACAGCAATATATTCAGCTCAGATTGTGTGCGATTGAAAAGGGCTCAAATTTGTATCCAGCATATCATCACATAACCGCTGCTAAAATGGACTGTTTGCCCTCAAAGGGCACTATTACAATTACACAAATTTCGGCAGAGGTACAACTACAATCTCTACTTGATCACACAGCCGAAAAGTTAAAGAAATATGGAAACACAAAGTTAATTCTTTTTGTAAATGGGGATGTGATGGTTCATCGGGACAAAAACAATACAAAAAAGTTGTATGTGGAAATACTTCGGACTCAGATATGTTCATAGTGTCATTTGTACCATTGCGACTGAAAAAGATTTTGGAAGATTCAGAGCCTTCGACTAGTAGAACGTAAACAATGGATATTTGGAAAAATGAGGCACCATCTTCTACGGGATACTGCAGGCCAATCAAATTTGAATTCAAAAAAGAAACTTATGATGCCATTAAGAAAGAAGTTAGTGATATCAAGACCCAAATTGCAACACTACTGCCATTACAGTTACAGTTAGATTGGCAGCAAATTGAAGTAAGCTACCGATTAGTGCTGACAATGATAGATGGAAAAGTAGGTCAGGCTTTGACTATCACGAAGGCTGCATCCAGCTGCATTATATACCAAGCAACATCAACCCAATTAAATCAAGTCCCGATGCATATGAATTTGGATTATCACCACTACATGCAAGAATACGACTTATGGAACACATACTAAAAATCAGTTATGATTTGGATTTCGGGTCTGCAGGATCAATAAGAAACAACGAAACCAACAAAGATTTAAGAAGTTCAAAAAAGAAACATGTTCAAAATGAATATCGGAAATTTGGATAGTTTATAGATCAGCCAAAACAAGGGTCAGGCAATACAAATGATGGCAAATACCGCAAGAAGATTTTTTTCAGATCCAAAAACAGCATCTGAAATAACAGGAGTGGACTTAAGCCTTATTTTCAGATTTAAAATAATCCTAGAAGTACTTGCGTGCAATGACGAAATTGACTCTAGAAAATTTGGAGATTATGCAAAGGAAACTGCAAAAATATATACAACCAACTACCCATGGAGAAATATGTCTGCAACAGTTCACAAAATCCTTTACCACGGAGAAGATGTCATTAGCATCATTTGGTGCCACTTGGAGAACTATCAGATGAGGCTCAGAAAATGGAACAAGGATTACAGATTTTATAGAGAGCTCAATACTAGAAAAATTTCACGAAATTCCACAACTGAAGATCTATTTAATACATTATTCGCCACGTCAGATCCGTTCATCTCCAGTATTCACAATCAATGGAAAGTGGAACATCGGGATTTAGATGAAGAAGCCAAAAAACTACTAAAGATATAGCACAGAACAAAATATGGAATATTTGCAATCAATATTTAAGTCAAATGAATAATAATTACAATTGCCTTTCATTGTTATTTAAGTACGAAAAACATAGTATTAGTAAAAAATAATAATATACAGAACCTACCATTGTTACAAATGCTATTAAAATCTATTGCAGTTTTTATTTTAAAAATGTTTTTTAAAATTATCAAATTTGACAGCAAAATATAATAAATTTTTCTGTAGTAATAGCAAGATGTTTAGATTATAATCAACGTTTTTTTAAGTGTAAATATTCTTTGAGTGCAAACAAGTTTGCAAATTTGACAGCAAAATTTTTTTTAATTTTTCTGCAAAATCTCCAGTTTGAGTCTAAAAAATTTTTTGAGTGTAACATTGAAAAAATTCCATTGTTACAAAAAATATTTATAATTATTATTAAAATCCAAATATTAAATTATTTAATAACTAAAAAAATATATATACACTCAGAAAAATATGGTATACATTTTTGAGTACAATCCATACTTAAATGTAGTTTATAGTTTTTATTGTCACGTTTCAATTATACTTGAATGTTGGAAAATTTACTCAGTATAAGAAAATTTTCCTTATTTTTAGGACAAAGTAAAAATGCATGTACTTGAAATTTAGAAGCAATTTTCCTAAAAGTCATTTCCATTGCTAGAGTAAATATTTACTATAACTGCATAAGTTCTTTCGTTCAATAAGTAAAACTGACATAAATTTTAGGAAAAAAATACTGAAAAAATTTTAGATATAAAATAAAAACAATTTAAGAAATATTTACTAAAAAATTTGAAATAATCCTAACATGTCGTTAAAAAAAAATAAAAAAAATCATAAAAAATTGTAAATATTTACTTTCTGTGCAGAAAATTGTAGTAGATCAGAGGAGAAAAATACTGAAAGGATGTTTCGAATTAACTCAACCGTATTCCATATATATACTTAAAACAAAAAAAAAAGAACACACTACAGTTAAGTTCAAATATATAAGAATGAAAGAAATTTTCTTTAAATGTAGAGAAAAATCCATAATAGAGTTTAGTTCAATATATTTTTTCAAATATTAAAAATTTCCTTAAACGAAAAGAAATGAACCAACAACGAATACAACTTCATTATTTCAAATTCAATACTTCGTACATACAAACATACATTTCCTTGAATCTAGGAAAACATGAACTTAAATATTTTCAACGAGGAAATTGACGTACGAAATACAAAAGCAGGAAGTAGGCGTTGTGTTTTTATTTCGCTTTGTTTGGTTTGTGATACATACAAAAACAAACAAAATATTATTTGTCTAACGAATTTGGTGTAACAACAACGGGTAAGTAAAAAATGATAGAATTTGTTTATAAAAGAGATTAAACTTTCAATTTTTGCAGATTTTTGTCACAGAGGAGCGTGGTGCTGGGCTCAATAGGTGTTTCAGGAGTATCCAGGAAGAAATCTAAGGTAAGTGTAGTGAATTTTTAGTTAATTAAAGTGACCTAAAGTGAAAATTTAGTGTATGTATACATATGTGAAAAGTGATTGTGTGTGTATGTTGTTTGTACATTAGAGTGGATCGGTTTTTTTTGGTTATTAACCAGATTTTTTTTTTGTTGTTTTCAAGAATTTTCGTTGTAGCAACCACTTAAGTCAAAAATCATTTTTGAATTTACGAGTAATTCCCTCGTTCATATAAGGGTTCAAAAATGATTTTAGATAGATTAAGATTCTTCAGCGACAGTTTTTAGAAATATACATACGAAAAACTTAATGGTCAAACGGTGACACCTTTTCCATGTTGTCTAAAAAAGTCGATCTACTCTAATTAATTTGCAAACAAATAAGGATGTACTGAAAATTGAGCAGATTTCTGAAATATCAAACGCATGTTATCTTGCTTGCATTTGATGTTTCGAATTCTTAACTGTTTCGAATATCAGCATTTTCAGTACAACCTAATAAAATACAAAATACAATCAAAATACACGTAAAATAAGATTATTCGCCTCTTGAATGTAGCCCGGGCTTTACTCTGGTCGGTACTTATCCACTAACTAAGGTCCAGCTTCCTGTTAAATCGCTATTAGGTCATCACATCCGCATTCCTTAGTTATATGTCCGTATGTCATAGTTTCCCAGGCGTTACTAAGGTTGCTTTGGTTGCTGATGTTCCGAGATTACAGCAAGTCTCTGTTGACTAAAGTAAGGGATAACCACTAGAAAAGCAGGGATACATTCAAAATTTCGCTCTGATCATATTATTTATTTTCATGTGCAAACTCCAAGTGCTATAATTGGAAATATTGTTCCATGCAATTGTATGCAATAGTATTTCATCTTTTTTCAACACTTGGAGTTCTCATTATGGTAATGTTGTAATAATCAGTGCGATTAGATGATACAGTTTTTAACAATGATATTATTCTAACTTTGTATTTAAAATATTTATGGAGTTCTTCTTCGTCTATACATATCTATTTTTGCACAATCAATATTGGATCTCTAGGATTTTAAAAAATATTTCGTTCCTTTGCTTATTTTACCTATTTTCATATGCAAACTCCAGGTGCTATAATTGGAAATATAATTCCATTGAATTCTACCCAATATTCATGGGATTTCGATGTAATTGTATTTCATCTTTTTTCAACACTTGGAGTTGCCATTATGCAATAGTGTAAGATAATCAGGGTGATTAGAAGAAATTGTGCTCAGCAAAATATTTAAAACTCTTCGGTAATTTTGATTTCTGTATAATCAATATCAGATTCGCTGTATTTTGCATTTTTTTCGCCCCTTGCTTAGTTTACCTTTTTTCATATGCAAACTCCAGGTGCTATTATTGGAAATATAATTCCATTGAATTCTACCCAATATTCATGGGATTTCGATGTAATTGTATTTCATTTTTTTCAACACTTGGAGTTCTCATTATGCAATGGTGTTAGATAATCAAGGTGGTTAGAAGAAATTGTGTTCAGCAATATGTTTTAAACTCTTCGGTAATTTTGATTTCTGTATAATCAATATCAGATTCGCTGTATTTTGAAAATTTTTTCGCCCCTTGCTAATTTTACCTATTTTCATATGCAAACTCCAGGTGCTATAATTGGAAATATAATTCCATTGAATTCTACCCAATATTCATGGGATTTCGATGTAATTATATTTCATCTTTTTTCAACACTTGGAGTTCTCATTATGCAATGGTGTTAGATAATTAGGGTGATTAGAAGAAATTGTGCTCAGCAAAATATTTAAACTTCTTCGGTAATTTTGATTTCTGTACAATCAATATCAGATTTGCTGTATTTTGCATTTTTTTCGCCCCTTGCTTAGTTTACCTTTTTTCATATGCAAACTCCAGGTGCTATTATTGGAAATATAATTCCATTGAATTCTACCCAATATTCATGGGGTTTCGATGTAATTGTATTTCATTTTTTTCAACACTTGGAGTTCTCATTATGCAATGGTGTTAGATAATCAAGGTGATTAGAAGAAATTGTGTTCAGCAAAATGTTTTAAACTCTTCGCTAATTTTGATTTCTGTATAATAAATATCAGATTCGCTGTATTTTGCAAATTTTTTCGCCCCTTGCTAATTTTACCTATTTTCATATGCAAACTCCAGGTGCTATAATTGGAAATATAATTCCATTGAATTCTACCCAATTTTCATGGGATTTCGATTTAATTGTATTTCATCTTTTTTTAACACTTGGAGTTCTCATTATGCAATGGTGTTAGATAATCAGGGTGATTAGAAGAAATTGTGTTCAGCAAAATATTTTAAACTCTTCGCTAAATTTGATTTCTGTATAATCAATATCAGATTCGCTGTATTTTGCAAATTTTTTCGCTCCTTGCTTATTTTACCTATTTTCATATGCAAACTCCAGGTGCTATAATTGGAAATATAATTCCATTGAATTCTACCCAATATTCATGGGATTTCGATGTAATTGTATTTCATCTTTTTTCAACACTTGGAGTTCCCAGTATGCAATAGTGTTATATAATCAAGGTGATTAGAAGAAATTGTGTTCAGCAAAATGTTTTAAACTCTTCGCTAATTTTGATTTCTGTATAATCAATATCAGATTCGCTGTATTTTGCAAATTTTTTCGCCCCTTGCTAATTTTACCTATTTTCATATGCAAACTCCAGGTGCTATAATTGGAAATATAATTCCATTGAATTCTACCCAATATTCATGGGATTTCGATGTAATTGTATTTCATCTTTTTTCAACACTTGGAGTTGCCATTATGCAATAGTGTAAGATAATCAGGGTGATTAGAAGAAATTGTGCTCAGCAAAATATTTAAAACTCTTCGGTAATTTTGATTTCTGTATAATCAATATCAGATTCGCTGTATTTTGCATTTTTTTCGCCCCTTGCTTAGTTTACCTTTTTTCATATGCAAACTCCAGGTGCTATTATTGGAAATATAATTCCATTGAATTCTACCCAATATTCATGGGATTTCGATGTAATTGTATTTCATTTTTTTCAACACTTGGAGTTCTCATTATGCAATGGTGTTAGATAATCAGGGTGATTAGAAGAAATTGTGTTCAGCAAAATGTTTTAAACTCTTCGCTAATTTTGATTTCTGTATAATCAATATCAGATTCGCTGTATTTTGCAAATTTTTTCGCCCCTTGCTAATTTTACCTATTTTCATATGCAAACTCCAGGTGCTATTATTGGAAATATAATTCCATTGAATTCTACCCAATATTCATGGGATTTCGATGTAATTGTATTTCATTTTTTTCAACACTTGGAGTTCTCATTATGCAATGGTGTTAGATAAAAAAGGTGATTAAGAGAAATTGTGTTCAGCAAAATGTTTTAAACTCTTCGCTAATTTTGATTTCTGTATAATCAATATCAGATTCGCTGTATTTTGCAAATTTGTTCGCCCCTTGCTAATTTTACCTATTTTCATATGCAAACTCCAGGTGCTATAATTGGAAATATAATTCCATTGAATTCTACCCAATTTTCATGGGATTTCGATTTAATTGTATTTCATCTTTTTTTAACACTTGGAGTTCTCATTATGCAATGGTGTTAGATAATCAGGGTGATTAGAAGAAATTGTGTTCAGCAAAATATTTTAAACTCTTCGCTAAATTTGATTTCTGTATAATCAATATCAGATTCGCTGTATTTTGCAAATTTTTTCGCTCCTTGCTTATTTTACCTATTTTCATATGCAAACTCCAGGTGCTATAATTGGAAATATAATTCCATTGAATTCTACCCAATATTCATGGGACTTCGATGTAATTGTATTTCATCTTTTTTCAACACTTGGAGTTCCCAGTATGCAATGGTGTTAGATAATCAGGGTGATTAGAAGAAATTGTGTTCAGCAAAATATTTTAAACTCTTCGCTAATTTTGATTTCTGTATAATTAATATCAGATTCGCTGTATTTTGCAAATTTTTTCGCTCCTTGCTTATTTTACCTATTTTCATATGCAAACTCCAGGTGTTATAATTGGAAATATAATTCCATTGAATTCTACCCAATATTCATGGGATTTCGATGTAATTGTATTTCATATTTTTTCAACACTTGGAGTTCTCATTATGCAATGGTGTTAGATAATCATGGTGATTAGAAGAAATTGTTTTCAGCAAAATATTTTAAACTCTTCGCTAATTTTGATTTCTGTATGATCAATATCAGATTCGCTGTATTTTTCAATTTTTTTCGCCCCTTGCTAATTTTACCTATTTTCATATGCAAACTCCAGGTGCTATAATTGGAAATATAATTCCATTGAATTCTACCCAATTTTCATGGGATTTCGATGTAATTGTATTTCATCTATTTTCAACACTTGGAGTTCTCATTATGCAATGGTGTTAGATAATCAGGGTGATTAGAAGAAATTGTGTTCAGCAAAATATTTTAAACTCTTCGCTAATTTTGATTTCTGTATAATCAATATCAGATTCGCTGTATTTTGCAAATTTTTTCGCTCCGTGCTTATTTTACCTATTTTCATATGCAAACTCCAGGTGCTATAATTGGAAATATAATTCCATTGAATTCTACCCAATATTCATGGGATTTCGAAGTAATTGTATTTCATCTTTTTTCAACACTTGGAGTTCTCATTATGCAATGGTGTTAGATAATCAGGGTGATTAGAAGCAATTGTTTTCAGCAAAATATTTTAAACTCTTCGCTAATTTTGATTTCTGTATAATCAATATCAGATTCGCTGTATTTTGCAAATTTTTTCGCCCCTTGCTTATTTTACCTATTTTCATATGCAAACTCCAGGTGTTATAATTGGAAATATAATTCCATTGAATTCTACCCAATATTCATGGGATTTCGATGTAATTGTATTTCATCTTTTTTCAACACTTGGAGTTCCCATTATGCAATAGTGTTAGATAATCAGGGTGATTAGAAGAAACTGTGTTCAGCAAAATATTTTAAACGCTTCGCTAATTTTGATTTCTGTATAATCAATATCAGATTCGCTGTATTTTGCAAATTTTTTCGCTCCTTGCTTATTTTACCTATTTTCATATGCAAACTCCAGGTGTTATAATTGGAAATATAATTCCATTGAATTCTACCCAATATTCATGAGATTTCGATGTAATTGTATTTCATCTTTTTTCAACACTTGGAGTTCTCATTATGCAATGGTGTTAGATAATCAGGGTGATTAGAAGAAATTGTGTTCAGCAAAATATTTTAAACTCTTCGCTAATTTTGATTTCTGTATAATCAATATCAGATTCGCTGTATTTTGCAAATTTTTTCGCTCCTTGCTTATTTTACCTATTTTCATATGCAAACTCCAGGTGCTATAATTGGAAATATAGTTCCATTGAATTCTACCCAATATTCATGGGATTTCGATGTAATTGTATTTCATTTTTTTTCAATACTTGGAGTTCTCATTATGCAATGGTGTTAGATAATCAGGGTGATTAGAAGAAATTGTGTTCAGCAAAATATTTTAAACTCTTCGCTAATTTTGATTTCAGTATAATCAATATCAGATTCGCTGTATTTTGCAAATTTTTTCGCCCCTTGCTTATTTTACCTATTTTCATATGCAAACTCCAGGTGTTATAATTGGAAATATAATTCCATTGAATTCTACCCAATATTCATGGGATTTCGATGTTATTGTATTTCATCTATTTTCAACACTTGGAGTTCCCATTATGCAATAGTGTTAGATAATCAGGGTGATTAGAAGAAATTGTGTTCAGCAAAATATTTTAAACTCTTCGCTAATTTTGATTTCTGTATAATCAATATCAGATTCGCTGTATTTTGCATTTTTTTCGCCCCTTGCTTATTTTACCTATTTTCATATGCAAACTCCAGGTGCTATAATTGGAAAAATAATTCCATTGAATTCTACCCAATATTCATGGGATTTCGATGTAATTGTATTTCATCTTTTTTCAACACTTGGAGTTCTCATTATGCAATGGTGTTAGATAATCAGGGTGATTAGAAGAATCATTTTCTTTAAAAAATTTCTGATTCTGCGCTTGTTTGCATAATTTTTCTCTCAGTTAATTACATTTAATGTTATTCTTTCATATCCATATGTTAATAATCAGTATTAGAAAGGTAGGTTTTTGAAAGATGATTCGTCAATTGAATGTATCCCAAGCATTTTTCTGGTAGGTTTTTATCAATTAGCTTAGGTCCAGCTTCCTGATAAATCGCTATTAGGTCATCACATCCGCATACCTTGGCTATATGTCCGTATGTCATAGTTTCCCAGGCGTTACCAAGGTGGCTTTAGTTGCTGATGTTCCGAGATTACATCAAGTCTCTGTTGACTAAAGTAAAGGATAACCACTAGAAAGGAAGGGTGACATTAAAAATTGCACTCTGATTATTTTATTTATTTTCATGTGCAATCTCCAGATGCTATAATTGGAAATACTGCTCCATTGAATCATTCCAAAACTTAATTGGACTTCGATGCAGTTGTATTTCATCTTTTTTCAACATTTTGAGTTCTCATTGTGAAAATGTCGTAAGATAATCAAGGCGATAGCACTTTTCCACTATTGCATTAAAAATTTTAAATGTATACCTTATTTAGTCCACAGTTTAACACGTATTCTATTCTACGGTATCATTTTGTTAGGTATTCATATTTTACACTTTTCGCTCATACTGGTCCGCAGGATTTATTTTACCCAGTTTCATGGTCAAACTCCAAGTGCTATAATTGGAAATATCGTTCAATTGAATTTTACCAATTATTCATTGGACTTCGAAGCAATAGTATTTCATCTTTTTTCAACACTTGGAGTTCACATTATGCAATAGTGTTTTATTATCTAGCTGATAAGAATAAATTTCCATAATAAATACGAGTATCACTACCGCAGGATTCTGAAAAATTGTTAATCTTCTAGATTATTTTACCCAGTTTCATGGTCAAACTCCAAGTGCTATAATTGGAAATATTGTTCCAATTATTCATTGGATTTCGATGCAATAGTATTTCATCTTTTTTCAACACCTAGAGTTCACATTATGTAATAGTGTTTGATTATCTGGTTGGTAAGAATAATGTTTTTCAGCGTTAGTAACGATTGCACACTTTGAATTAAATTAGTATTCTTCGATATCCAGTCCTCACGATAATTTATTTGTTAACAACACAACATAATTTGCATATTTTTATAAATTCCACCATTGGATATGTAAGTTTGTCATCTAAACATGTCCGTCTGTTGCATGAACTTTAAAAATGTGTCTAAATTTAAAACCCTTATATATGGGCTCCCCTTCTTACCCTTTCGGTCCTTTTCAACAATAGACATATGGTTCTCAAAAAAACATTGACATTTTCTTTACGAACTGAATAGATCAATGGTTCATTGGGCCCCAAAAATTAAGTTCTGTCAAACATGGACCCATGATCCAAAAACCAAAAATCCTGCATTTGCCGCACTAGACACAGTACATGGTGGAGATTTTAAATGCTTCGGCCTAGCCGAATTTAACGTTTTTCCTTGTCTTTTCTTAATCAATTTTTTTGTTTTCTATTGAAGAAGTTTAAGTAAGAACCTTAAATGGGAAAATGTTCTAAACATTTATAAAAATAATTCGAGGCTCAACCAAAAGTAACGAAGGATTCTTTCGGGATGTGTTACGGAATACCTTCTCGAAACATCAATTACGCCTTCTCCTAAACATTTTGAAATAATAGCAGAAAGTATTTCAAGTTTTTTTTCCAACAGAAAGTAAAGTAAGTATTATATATAAAAATGTTCTGTAGTGGGCATTTCTTAAAATATTATTATTTATAATTAGGAAATATATTACATTCACAAGAAAGGAAGATACCCTGATGGTTGCCTTTACAGCAAATTAATTCCTTATACAAATTAAGAAAGGAAGGCATTTTTCAAAAACCTTCAACCATGAACAGACCAATACTTGTTGAAAGTGATGAAGATGTATGTGTAGATGGAGGTATGTATTGTTTTGTTGTATGTGTTCCCTGTAGGAAGTCTGGGGACATGTGTCTCTATGTCACCACTTTTGTCAACTATTATGGTGACATTGTCGATAATTTGTCTACAGCTTGTCTACAAGTATTTCTCTGGCTTTAATGTGTAGAGAAATGTATGCCAAATGAGCGTTAATGCTTCTTCTTCATGTTCATTGTTTCGCTTTGTTATGGTGACATTGTCAACAATTTGTCTACAGGCTTTGATGTGTAGAGAAATTTATGAGAAATGAGAGTCAATGCTTCTTCTTCCTTTTCATTGTTTCGCTTTTTTTGGTTGTGAAAACACGTGGTATCGCAATAATTGGACAATAGTTTAAAAAGAAAAGTGAGTTTTATAAGTGAATTAAAAAATGAATAAAAGAAATTACAAAAGACTTGTGAAAAAGCAATTAAAATTGTACAAGGATAGAGCAAATGCTGAAGAGGAGTTAATTTCTAGAGAGAGCACTTTCAGTGATTTTGTGCTGCAAGAAGAAAATTGTGAAACTTTTGAAGATTTTGAGTTAGCTGATTTGCCCACTCCAACTCTGAATTTGAGGGAAAAACTGAAGCAGTGGTACATCGAAACATCGCCTTCCAGAAAGTGTTTGGAGAAGCTGCTCAGTATATTGCAGGAGGAAGGCCTAGACGTTCCGCTTTCTTCGGCAGCATTATTGGGCAAAAAAATCCAATTTCCATAAGAAAAGTGTTCCCCGGTAGTTATTGCCACATTGGCATTGAGAATTTTGAATTTTTCTTTAATTTAATTAAATATACATAATAAATATGATTTTAATTTCTAATTTTACGCCTTTTTATTTGGTAAAAAAGTGTTGACAAAATGGTGACAATGGACTACTGATTCAGTGGTTCCAATGTCTCCATATGGTTCCAAAAGTACCACCTAGTCAGTAGTTCTTGTGCCAGTAGTTCATTCTCAATGACAAGTACATGTTAAATGTCAATAGAATTTTACATTGTCTGGAGTATATTTGGTCAGTAGTACTGGCGACACAGTCAATAGTAAGTCAGTACTGTTTCACTATTGACATTTCCTACAGGGTTCTTTTTGACGGCATTTAGCAAAAAAAAAATATATATATGTATATATACATGTATGGCTGTTACCAATAAAGACTTATTTAATTTGACAAAGCTAAAATTTCAAAAGTGGGTAGGTTGCACATGGAACTTACTTTATTTATTATTAATGGCACTTAATATACTACAGACAATACTGAAATTTTGATGGTTTGAACTATACCTTCAGTTGCAAAGTAAGGATACTTTTCTAAATTTTTAAAATTTCTTAGGTGAAACCAATGTTGCGTGGTTGAAATTTAATGTTGAGCCGTACGAGCAATCATTCGCTTTATGAAATATTGCAAGACTGGCCGTCGTTGAAGCAATCATTTGGACATCAACTTGTAAACATACGATTTTGCAATACAGAACAATATTTCTTATTATGGGTATTTTAGGTTACATTGGATTTATCAAAATTTTTCCCTGGAAAAGAAGGCTGTCTTTTTTCAAATTGGGATAAATTCTCCACGTCATTGATTAAGTTGAGCAAGGAACAAAGCAAAAACCCCGATATCTTGCATCTTATTGAAAAGTATGAAGAAACCAAAGATAATACAGGTAATTAAATACTCGTATGTAAAACTATAGTTTCGGACTTCTTGTAGTAAGTACTAGTGTTGTGAGATTGTTGCATGTCTGTTGATTACCCTTACAGTTGTTTAGTCAAAGTCATCGTCCAAAAAAACACAATATATATATATATATATATATATATATATATATATATATATATATATATATATATATATATATATATATATATATATATATATATATATATATATATATATATATATATATATATATATATATATATATATATATATATATATATATATATATATATATATATATATATATATATATATATATATATATATATATATATATATATATATATATATATATATATATATATATATATATATATATATATATATTGTGTTTTTTTGGACGATGACTTTGACTAAACAACTGTAAGGGTAATCAACAGACATGCAACAATCTCACAACACTAGTACTTACTACAAGAAGTCCGAAACTATAGTTTTACATACGAGTATTTAATTACCTGAATTATCTTTGGTTTCTTCATACTTTTCAATAAGATGCAAGATATCGGGGTTTTTGCTTTGTTCCTTGCTCAACTTAATCAATGACGTGGAGAATTTATCCCAATTTGAAAAAAGACAGCCTTCTTTTCCAGGGAAAAATTTTGATAAATCCGATGTAACCTAAAATACCCATAATAAGAAATATTGTTCTGTATTGCAAAATCGTATGTTTACAAGTTGATGTCCAAATGATTGCTTCAACGACGGCCAGTCTTGCAATATTTCATAAAGCGAATGATTGCTCGTACGGCTCAACATTAAATTTCAACCACGCAACATTGGTTTCACCTAAGAAATTTTAAAAATTTAGAAAAGTATCCTTACTTTGCAACTGAAGGTATAGTTCAAACCATCAAAATTTCAGTATTGTCTGTAGTATATTAAGTGCCATTAATAATAAATAAAGTAAGTTCCATGTGCAACCTACCCACTTTTGAAATTTTAGCTTTGTCAAATTAAATAAGTCTTTATTGGTAACAGCCATACATGTATATATACATATATATATTTTTTTTTTGCTAAATGCCGTCAAAAAGAACACATACAACAAAACAATACATACCTCCATCTACACATACATCTTCATCACTTTCAACAAGTATTGGTCTGTTCATGGTTGAAGGTTTTTGAAAAATGCCTTCCTTTCTTAATTTGTATAAGGAATTAATTTGCTGTAAAGGCAACCATCAGGGTATCTTCCTTTCTTGTGAATGTAATATATTTCCTAATTATAAATAATAATATTTTAAGAAATGCCCACTACAGAACATTTTTATATATAATACTTACTTTACTTTCTGTTGGAAAAAAAACTTGAAATACTTTCTGCTATTATTTCAAAATGTTTAGGAGAAGGCGTAATTGATGTTTCGAGAAGGTATTCCGTAACACATCCCGAAAGAATCCTTCGTTACTTTTGGTTGAGCCTCGAATTATTTTTATAAATGTTTAGAACATTTTCCCATTTAAGGTTCTTACTTAAACTTCTTCAATAGAAAACAAAAAAATTGATTAAGAAAAGACAAGGAAAAACGTTAAATTCGGCTAGGCCGAAGCATTTAAAATCTCCACCATGTACTGTGTCTAGTGCGGCAAATGCAGGATTTTTGGATCATGGGTCCATGTTTGACAGAACTTAATTTTTGGGGCCCAATGAACCATTGATCTATTTAGTTCGTAAAGAAAATGTCAATGTTTTTTTGAGAACCATATGTCTATTGTTGAAAAGGACCGAAAGGGTAAGAAGGGGAGCCCATATATAAGGGTTTTAAATTTAGACACATTTTTAAAGTTCATGCAACAGACGGACATGTTTAGATGACAAACTTACATATCCAATGGTGGAATTTATAAAAATATGCAAATTATGTTGTGTTGTTAACAAATAAATTATCGTGAGGACTGGATATCGAAGAATACTAATTTAATTCAAAGTGTGCAATCGTTACTAACGCTGAAAAACATTATTCTTACCAACCAGATAATCAAACACTATTACATAATGTGAACTCTAGGTGTTGAAAAAAGATGAAATACTATTGCATCGAAATCCAATGAATAATTGGAACAATATTTCCAATTATAGCACTTGGAGTTTGACCATGAAACTGGGTAAAATAATCTAGAAGATTAACAATTTTTCAGAATCCTGCGGTAGTGATACTCGTATTTATTATGGAAATTTATTCTTATCAGCTAGATAATAAAACACTATTGCATAATGTGAACTCCAAGTGTTG
Organism: Hydrotaea diabolus; assembly: GCA_963513945.1. Lineage (NCBI taxonomy): Eukaryota > Metazoa > Arthropoda > Insecta > Diptera > Muscidae > Hydrotaea > Hydrotaea diabolus. The sequence goes on along the minus strand of OY740717.1, from coordinate 99,492,081 downwards.
AAAAAAGATGAAATACTATTGCTTCGAAGTCCAATGAATAATTGGTAAAATTCAATTGAACGATATTTCCAATTATAGCACTTGGAGTTTGACCATGAAACTGGGTAAAATAAATCCTGCGGACCAGTATGAGCGAAAAGTGTAAAATATGAATACCTAACAAAATGATACCGTAGAATAGAATACGTGTTAAACTGTGGACTAAATAAGGTATACATTTAAAATTTTTAATGCAATAGTGGAAAAGTGCTAAGTCCTATCGCCTTGATTATCTTACGACATTTTCACAATGAGAACTCAAAATGTTGAAAAAAGATGAAATACAACTGCATCGAAGTCCAATTAAGTTTTGGAATGATTCAATGGAGCAGTATTTCCAATTATAGCATCTGGAGATTGCACATGAAAATAAATAAAATAATCAGAGTGCAATTTTTAATGTCACCCTTCCTTTCTAGTGGTTATCCTTTACTTTAGTCAACAGAGACTTGATGTAATCTCGGAACATCAGCAACTAAAGCCACCTTGGTAACGCCTGGGAAACTATGACATACGGACATATAGCCAAGGTATGCGGATGTGATGACCTAATAGCGATTTATCAGGAAGCTGGACCTAAGCTAATTGATAAAAACCTACCAGAAAAAAGCTTGGGATACATTCAATTGACGAATCATCTTTCAAAAACCTACCTTTCTAATACTGATTATTAACATATGGATATGAAAGAATAACATTAAATGTAATTAACTGAGAGAAAAATTATGCAAACAAGCGCAGAATCAGAAATTTTTTAAAGAAAATGATTCTTCTAATCACCCTGATTATCTAACACCATTGCATAATGAGAACTCCAAGTGTTGAAAAAAGATGAAATACAATTACATCGAAATCCCATGAATATTGGGTAGAATTCAATGGAATTATATTTCCTATTATAACACCTGGAGTTTGCATATGAAAATAGGTAAAATAAGCAAGGAGCGAAAAAATTTGCAAAATACTGCGAATCTGTTATTGATTATACAGAAATCTAAATTAGCGAAGAGTTTAAAATATTTTGCTGAACACAATTTCTTCTAATCACCCTGATTATCTAACACTATTGCATAATGGGAACTCCAAGTGTTGAAAAAGATGAAATACAATTACATCGAAATCCCGTGAATATTGGGTAGAATTCAATGGAATTATATTTCCAATTATAGCACCTGGAGTTTGCATATGAAAATAGGTAAAATAAGCAAGGGGCGAAAAAAATGCAAAATACAGCGAATCTGATATTGATTATACAGAAATCAAAATTAGCGAAGAGTTTAAAATATTTTGCTGAACACAATTTCTTCTAATCACCCTGATTATCTAACACTATTGCATAATGGGAACTCCAAGTGTTGAAAATAGATGAAATACAATAACATCGAAATCCCATGAATATTGGGTAGAATTCAATGGAATTATATTTCCAATTATAACACCTGGAGTTTGCATATGAAAATAGGTAAAATAAGCAAGGGGCGAAAAAATTTGCAAAATACAGCGAATCTGATATTGATTATACTGAAATCAAAATTAGCGAAGAGTTTAAAATATTTTGCTGAACACAATTTCTTCTAATCACCCTGATTATCTAACACCATTGCATAATGAGAACTCCAAGTATTGAAAAAAAAATGAAATACAATTACATCGAAATCCCATGAATATTGGGTAGAATTCAATGGAACTATATTTCCAATTATAGCACCTGGAGTTTGCATATGAAAATAGGTAAAATAAGCAAGGAGCGAAAAAATTTGCAAAATACAGCGAATCTGATATTGATTATACAGAAATCAAAATTAGCGAAGAGTTTAAAATATTTTGCTGAACACAATTTCTTCTAATCACCCTGATTATCTAACACCATTGCAGAATGAGAAATTTAATGTTGAGCCGTACGAGCAATCATTCGCTTTATGAAATATTGCAAGACTGGCCGTCGTTGAAGCAATCATTTGGACATCAACTTGTAAACATACGATTTTGCAATACAGAACAATATTTCTTATTATGGGTATTTTAGGTTACATCGGATTTATCAAAATTTTTCCCTGGAAAAGAAGGCTGTCTTTTTTCAAATTGGGATAAATTCTCCACGTCATTGATTAAGTTGAGCAAGGAACAAAGCAAAAACCCCGATATCTTGCATCTTATTGAAAAGTATGAAGAAACCAAAGATAATTCAGGTAATTAAATACTCGTATGTAAAACTATAGTTTCGGACTTCTTGTAGTAAGTACTAGTGTTGTGAGATTGTTGCATGTCTGTTGATTACCCTTACAGTTGTTTAGTCAAAGTCATCGTCCAAAAAAACACAATATATATATATATATATATATATATATATATATATATATATATATATATATATATATATATATATATATATATATATATATATATATATATATATATATATATATATATATATATATATATATATATATATATATATATATATATATATATATATATATATATATATATATATATATATATATATATATATATATATATATATATATATATATATATATATATATATATTTGATTCAGAACTACTTAACATTCGTAAGGAACACTTTGATTATGGTGAAATTGAAAATGGCAACAAATCTCCCTCAATTAAGCTACAACACCTTAAAAATTTTTCAAATTGAAAATGTCTGGAAAAGAAATGTTAATGTTTCCACGTTTTTTCCGCTTCTCGTTGGTGATTTGTCGATCCAAAAAGTAATGTTTGGAAGTTTGTCATAAACCTGATCGAATTGCTGGATATAGTACTTCCTGCAAACTATTCTAATTTAGATATGATAAATCTTAAAACTCATATAGATTATCATAATCAGGAGTATTGCAATCTTTTTGCCGATACGCTGAAACCTAAACATCATTTCCTTAGACATTATTGTAGAATAATACAATATTCCCGTCCTCTGAAGTTCTTGTGAACTTTCAGCTTTGAATCGAAGCATAGAGAACTAAAATCGTATACAAAAAATGTAATGTCAAGAAAAAATATAGCACTGTCGCTAGCAGTAAAATTATGTATATCATTTGCGGATTTTATATTAAATTTTCAAAATAATACTTATGAGTTATGTACTACAAAATATTAAGCGTCCAATTCGCAACACTATAAAGAATTACAAAAACATTTAACTAATGATGAATTAAGTTCAACATGTTGTGTTGTTTTAAAAGTTTTACTCGATGTGGAACTGCATATAAAAAAGGTTTTGTAATTTATTTTTATTCCCCTGATTTTATCGCTTTTACTATTTGTGAAATATACAATGTAAACGATAAAATATTTCTGCTTTACTTATCGTATTTAGTCGATCCTGAATTGACTGAATACGTTATTTTCGATGCTGATTCAATTGTTTCTCCTTCGATTCACATAACAAATTTAAATGGTAGATGTTTTTTTGAAACCAAAACCAGTATTTTACTAATAATATCTAAAACTAATTTATGCTATACACATAAGGGCGGGTCAACTTGTTGGATAAAATAAAGCCACAAAGCATACCCCCTAACGCGATTTCAGGAACATTTCTAAGCATATTTTCCCAAGAAACCATTTGTCTAAAATCATTTCCGAGCTTCCCAATTTTGCGAACAAAGTCCGTCCTGCCTATATAAGAGAATAAATTTTAAAATTTTTTAAAATGAGGGGGTATGCTTTGTCGCCAAAAAACATGAGCTGCCCTAATGTACATATATATGCGTGAAGTACCAATTAATATTGTTATCTACTTATGTTGTCTGCGAATAAGTAGTGGATTTATTGTCCCTTTGTTTTAGTGATTTCATAAAGACTTTTAACTTGTCACCTGCGCTCCATTATTCTTATTCACTTAAACCCACTCACTAAACAAGAGCCTTATTTTTATATTGAATAAAAACTTTTAAAATCAAAAAATTGTATATTTTGATTAGAATCCTCAAGCAATGTATATTACTCAAATTTAACGGCAGCAGTTTTTGATATTTAGTCAAATATGAAACATCAGAAAGTCACTTCGAGCCACGTTCTCTTTAAAAACTTGTTACAATAAAAGTATAAATATACCTTACTCAGGTATGGTTTTTTAATATTCCGTCGTTCCGTTCTCCATTGCCTGAAGCGTACCGATTTTATTAGAATATCGTGCGTTGAGATGGTACTTCTTCGCAATTTAAACGAATTTCCTGCAGTAGCACCGAGTTATATGGGTTATAATCTGCACTGAAACGCCCCTTCTCGTACCTTCCACATAAATGGCACTGTATCAGCGCAAATTAATACCCACATAACTTGTCAACCAGTGCGTAAAATTCGACTAAATTGAGAGCTTAATTCAATTTGTATAACGTCTTTATACACGTGTACGAACAGAGTGGATGACACACCCCATTCTGGTATCTCCAGTGCAACTGCATCATTCCCACTTTTCGGTGAGAGTATATGTAAGTCGGATCAACAGACTGTAACTTTTTTACTTGTTTAATTAAGCTGTTTTCAACCTTGTCGGTGGCTTAGAAATATGTGTACATATGTAGGCTTTAATTATTAAATGGCTTTACTTACTAACACATTTTTTTTATTCTTTTTAGTAAGAGGTGGTGTAAGTACTCCGGATGTCAAGAGAGTATGGCCAACCTTATTTAAAATGTGTGATTTATTCGGATATTGCACAATTTTTGCATTATCATTCTTTTCGATTACAATTTAGATAATGGTTAATAATAGTTTTTCTCTGGCAACATACTAAAACGGTGGCATGTCACAACGGCCAATGTCATAACGTCCATGGACGTTGTGACAAAAAAAAAAGTTTCATAAGGTCCATGGACATTAGGACACTTTCTAAAACGCCTTAATGGCCATAAACGTTGTGTCGCTAAGTCCATGGACATAGTGACACTTTGCGAAATGTCATAATGCCCGCAATTTTTATTTATGAAAACAGCATGCGATTCTTGAATAAAGTAACGTTAGTTTAGATGTTATTGCAAGAAATTTGGAGTAAAATAATAATAAAATACTAATGCCAACAATTAGTCATCAACTGTACTTCGAATAGATCGGTATATCTATTTTAAAAGTGAACATATTTTGAAACCGCGAAATTATGGAGAAACAACAATTTCATTACGAAATTATAGCCGGATTTCGTAAAAATTCTAAATTACTTGTTTTAACTAATGAAAAACAAATATTTAGACAAAAACATGTTTATAAAGACTCCACGCGTTACAAGTGTCATTTCGATACGTGTAAAGTATCAGTTTCACTTACAGAAAGTGGCATATGTGAACAGATGAGCCTTGGTTACCATCATAATCATGCACCTCCTGAAGATTTAATTTAAAAATTTAAAATAATGGGCAACATAAAAAGTGAATGCGAAAAAAAGACAAGTATTAAAAGAAAGGGTGTCCGAGACATTTTTGACGAGGAGTGTAGGAAAGACACTCTTGTGGTCATAAACAATTGATTATTATCCACTTCCACTACATGGATCATGTAAGTTGACCCGTAATCTTAGAAATAACGCACAAATTTAATTTTTACTTTTCTTTGCAGACCTTTCCATTCATTTATGTACTGATGACAAAGAAGAGCAGAGAAGCTTATGAACATTTGTTTCAGTTTATTAACACTAATTTATTTCAATTTGAGGCTTCGACATTTCATACGAACTATAAAATAGCTTTACGAAAAGCCGTGGGAAATATTTTTCCAAATGCGTCCTTAAGAGGATGCTGGTTCCACTACTGCCAGGCTTTGCGACGGAAAAGTCGAAAGATAAATAAGTTTGGCAGTTTCATTAGAAATAGCGAAGACTGCTATATATGGTACCGAAAATTTCTATGTCTGCCCTTAGTAAAGCCAGAGCAAATAGAGGAGATGTTCATAACTTTGAAAAACGATCTTTTAGAATTTCCTCAAAACCAACGAGAATGCTTAAATATTTTTGTAAAATATTTTGAGCAGCAGTGGATGAAAAAGGTAAGCTTAAATTAATAATGAGTCAGAAATACAAATTTGGTTGCAAAAATAATTTGATATTTCACTTCATATGTGTGCAAAGCTAATCGATATGATTGGTAAGAAATGGCAAGAAAAATAAAAATGTAAAGGTAATAAAAAAAATCGGCCGCCGATTTTTTCCAATCATATCGATTAACTTTGCACACATATGAAGTGAAATATCAAATTATTTTTGCACACATATGAAGTGAAATACCAACAGTAGAGTTCTGAAACTAATATTCATTTTCCATTTTTAAGATCTCACCTTTCGGATTTTCGGTTCACCTTGAAGCTGTTAGAACCACAAGCGCTTTAGAAGGATTCAATTCAAAATTATCAAGAAAACTTGAAAAACACGGACGTTTTTTCCAGTTTATTGAGATACTCCGCGATGAGGACTTCAATCATTCAGTATCTCTGGCGCAAACATCTGCTGGGGTTTTGAATGTTTTGCCCAGGAAACGTAAGCCACAAACAATGAAGGGCAATAATATTACTCAGTTGACTCATCGGTTGAGCCAAGGTAATATTTCACTGTCGGATTTTTTCAACCACACTGTAAATAACCCAAATTGTATACTTCAAAATGATGAGATCATGGAAGATATCGATGAAGACGATTTATCCGATTCAGATGATTTAGAGGAAAGTAGCTCTCAGATTAGTCTGACAACAGAAGTTTTAAAGTGTATTATATGTGCCATGGAGCCAAGAAATATCCTTCTGCAGCCATGCCAGCATTTTAAAATATGTACCACTTGCTTAACAAAATTAAGTGAGAAATCGAAAACGAACAAATCACATTTGCTATGTCCCTATTGTCGCCAAATTGTTGAAAATTCTTTAAAAATATTTCAGTAAGACCTATGATTAATACCAAACGTTTTGCTGATTATATTGTTATATTGCTATACATTCTTTACACGTATATTAGTAAGATTTATTAGAAATACCAAATACATTCTGCTAATTATTTTGTACCTATTATACAAAATCTAAGTAATATTAATTATAAAATATAAATGCATTTTAAATAAGTGAGGTCATAATGTCCACGGATGTTAAGACATTTAAGAAAGTGTCTTGATGCCCATGGACCTTACGACACTTTCTTCTGTGTCATAACGTCCATGGACGTTGTGACAAAAAAAAGTGTCATAAGGTCCATGGACATTAGGACACTTTCTAAAACGTCTTAATGGCCATAAACGTTGTGTCGCTAAGTCCATGGACATAGTGACACTTTGCGAAATGTCATAATGCCCACAATTTTTCTTTATGAAAACAGCATGCGATTCTTGAATAAAGTACCGTTAGTTTAGATGTTATTGCAAGAAATTTGTAGTAAAATAATAATAAAATACTAATGCCAACAATTAGTCATCAACTGTACTTCGAATAGATCGGTATATCTATTTTAAAAGTGAACATATTTTGAAACCGCGAAATTATGGAGAAACAACAATTTCATTACGAAATTATAGCCGGATTTCGTAAAAATTCTAAATTACTTGTTTTAACTAATGAAAAACAAATATTTAGACAAAAACATGTTTATAAAGACTCCACGCGTTACAAGTGTCATTTCGATACGTGTAAAGTATCAGTTTCACTTACAGAGAGTGGCATATGTGAACAGATGAGCCTTGGTTACCATCATAATCATGCTCCTCCTGAAGATTTAATTAAAAAATTTAAAATAATGGGCAACATAAAAAGTGAATGCGAAAAAAAGACAAGTACTAAAAGAAAGGGTGTCCAAGACATCTTTGACGAGGAGTGTAGGAAAGACCCGGAACTGGCTTCCATTGTATCTTTTACAAAAATGAAGAGACAACTGCATAGAATTCGTAACAGCAGTATGCCAAAGAATCCTAAAACTCCACTCGAGATTAAATTATTATTCGAAGAAGCAGATTTTTTGGCGGAATACGGAGCATCTAAACACATTGATAAGCCATTTTACCGTGAAACTATTATAGAAGAATCATTTGCATACACTGTATTCATATCTCCAACAATATCATCTATAATTGAGAAGAAACCTAAAGGTCGTCGCTATTTAATAGACGGTACATTTAAAACTGTGCCCTCTTGTGGTCATAAACAATTGATTATTATCCACTTCCACTACATGGATCATGTAAGTTGACCCGTAATCTTAGAAATAACGCACAAATTTAATTTTTACTTTTCTTTGCAGACCTTTCCATTCATTTATGTACTGATGACAAAGAAGAGCAGAGAAGCTTATGAACATTTGTTTCAGTTTATTAACACTAATTTATTTCAATTTGAGGCTTCGACATTTCATACGAATTATAAAATAGCTTTACGAAAAGCCGTGGAAAATATTTTTCCAAATGCGTCCTTAAGAGGATGCTGGTTCCACTACTGCCAGGCTTTGCGACGGAAAAGTCGAAAGATAAATAAGTTTGGCAGTTTCATTAGAAATAGCGAAGACTGCTATATATGGTACCGAAAATTTCTATGTCTGCCCTTGGTAAAGCCAGAGCAAATAAAGGAGATGTTCATAACTTTGAAAAACGATCTTTTAGAATTTCCTCAAAACCAACGAGAATGCTTAAATATTTTTGTAAAATATTTTGAGCAGCAGTGGATGAAAAAGGTAAGCTTAAATTAATAACGAGTCAGAAATACAAATTGGGTTGCAAAAATAATTTGATATTTCGGCGGCCGATTTTTTTTATTACCTTTACATTTTCATTTTTCTTGCCATTTCTTACCAATCATATCGATTAGCTTTGCACACATATGAAGTGAAATATCAAATTATTTTTGCACACATATGAAGTGATATACCAACAGTAGAGTTCTGAAACTAATATTCATTTTCCCTTTTTAAGATCTCACCTTCCGGATTTTCGGTTCACACGGACGTTTTTTCCAGTTTATTGAGATACTCCGCGATGAGGACTTCAATCATTCAGTATCTCTGGCGCAAACATCTGCTGGGGTTTTGAATGTTTTGCCCAGGAAACGTAAGCCACAAACAATGAAGGACAATAATATTACTCAGTTGACTCATCGGTTGAGCCAAGGTAATATTTCACTGTCGGATTTTTTCAACCACACTGTAAATAACACAAATTGTATACTTCAAAATGATGAGATCATGGAAGATATCGATGATGACGATTTATCCGATTCAGATGATTTAGAGGAAAGTTGCTCTCAGATTAGTCTGACAACAGAAGTTTTAAAGTGTATTATATGTGCCATGGAGCCAAGAAATATCCTTCTGCAGCCATGCCAGCATTTTAAAATATGTACCACTTGCTTAACAAAATTAAGTAAGAAATCGAAAACGAACAAATCACATTTGCTATGTGGTGGCATGCCACAACGTCCAATGTCGTAACGTCCATGGACGTTATGACACAGAAGAAAGTGTCGTAAGGTCCATGGGCATCAAGACACTTTCTAAAATGTCTTAACATCCGTGGACATTATGACCTCACTTATTTAAAATGCATTTATATTTTATAATTAATATTACTTAGATTTTGTATAATAGGTACAAAATAATTAGCAGAATGTATTTGGTATTTCTAATAAATCTTACTAATATACGTGTAAAGAATGTATAGCAATATAACAATATAATCAGCAAAACGTTTGGTATTAATCATAGGTCTTACTGAAATATTTTTAAAGAATTTTCAACAATTTGGCGACAATAGGGACATAGCAAGGTGGCATGTCACAACGGCCACTGTCATAACGTCCATGGACGTTGTGACAAAAAAAAAGTGTCATAAGGTCCATGGACATTAGGACACTTTCTAAAACGTCTTAATGGCCATAAACGTTGTGTCGCTAAGTCCATGGACATAGTGACACTTTGCGAAATGTCATAATGCCCACAATTTTTATTTATGAAAACAGCATGCGATTCTTGAATAAAGTACCGTTAGTTTAGATGTTATTGCAAGAAATTTGGAGTAAAATAATAATAAAATACTAATGCCAACAATTAGTCATCAGTAGTGTTCAGTCTGTCGTCCAGTCCGCACGCGTTTTCTATGTCTTGCGCGTTAAATGTTGTCCGTGTTACAGTTCTCTCGTCCGTCTCCAAAACAAACAAAAAAATAAACAAACAACAAATAAACCACAGCGCGCAAACCAACAAATACAAATAACACACCATAGCCAAAATAACAATAACTACAAATAACAGAAAAAAAATAAATAACGAAAACACATAAAACAACAACAATAGACAATTTTTTTTCAATGTGCATTATTCGTCGTGCGTTCGTCTTCCTTCTCCCCATCCCTTTTCCATTCCATTTCGTGTAGTGCAGTTGGCTCTCTTCTTTCTTTGTCGCTGTCCGTCTAATGCTTAAGGCATAACACTAAGCATTTGATAGGATCAACAGCGGCAAAGGGGGTAAGATCGGCAACTGCATTTGCACGCTGACACTTGTTTTGTTCTCTGGTTGGCGTAATGGTAAAGAAATTTAAAATCCATTTTGCCAACATACGAGGGTTGCTTGCGAATTTTTTCGCTGTGTTTTCTCACATTCATTTTCATAGGCCTGATGTTCTAGCTCTTAGTGAGACTCAGGTCCGTGAGGATTCTGATCCACAGGATTTTCACGTTCCTGGGTACCACACCCTATCTCTTTTTATTTCCCACAGAGGTCTTGTGGTATATGTACGTAATGACATAGTGTTTCAGAGCCAGCAACACTTGAACTCACAAGATCCAGAATTTAACTCCCTTTGGGTTAAGTTCAGGATTGGAACACACGTACTACATTTTGGGTTTATTTATAGAAGTCCAAACTCGGAAAGGGAGGCTTCCCTTAACGGCTTTGACGCCCTTTCCGATTCAATATCGAAAGTTTTGGAGAGTTATCCGGACAGTGAAATTGTCGTTGCTGGAGATTTCAATGTCCATAATTCCGCCTGGCTTTCACATTCGAGCCATACAACTCAGGAGGGCCAATACGCCGAGCTCTTCGCCGCGCAAAATGACTTGACGCAACTAGTGAATGAACCGACACATATTCCGTGTGTAGAAGGGCACCAACATAACATTCTTGACCTTTACTTAACTTCGCACCCTGAAAAGTACGAAGTTAATGTACTTGCACCTCTTGGTAACTCCGATCACTGCATTGTTTCAGCATCCTTTCCGTATTCCGCTCTTCGTGTCGCTTCGATACCAGCCCCAAAGCGGACAATATTTTTCTACGAAAAGGCACGTTGGGATGAGCTCAACCACTTTTTCCAGCATTTCAATTGGAAACTTTGCTTTCTTGATAACGACGTAAATGCTGCGGCTGAAATGATCCAAAACATAATTTTATCTGGTATAAAGACTTTTGTTCCAAATAAAATTATGTCGGCTAAACCAGCCAAAAACAGTTGGTTTAACCAGGCATGCAGGGATGCTGTCAGATCAAAGGAGGAAGCGTTCAGAAATTGGCGTTCGAACAAAAACTCCATTACTGAACTGCTGCGAAAACAGGCAAGAGCTTCGTGTGCTAGAGTGCTTAGGCGTGAAAAATTTCTGCACGAACAACGTCTACGTACAAAGGTTCTTACTTCTCCCAGGGGAAGTAAGAGCTTTTGGTCGTTTGTAAGAAGAGTAAAGGATAGTTCTTCATCTATCCCAACTCTTGTTAAAGACGACCAGGCATTCACTGACCCGGTTGATAAAGCTAACTTTTTGGCTGAAATATTTGCAGGAAATTCTTCCTTGCCGGAAAGCAATCAACCACTCCCCGCGATCGAAAACGTATCAAGTTCCATGCCTCAGATATTTTTTCGAACGCGTGCATTTAAAAGGGTTCTTGCGAACCTCGATGTAAATAAATCCCCGGGCCCGGATGGTATCTCTGCACTTGTCCTATGTAAGTGCTCGTCGACGCTAGCACGTCCATTACGCAACCTTTTCAACCTTGCTTACCGTGCGGGAGTTTTCCCAGCGTGTTGGAAGGTTGCGAACGTCCAGCCGATCCCAAAAAGGGTGAAGCCAATAATCCTGCGAATTACCGGCCAATTGCGATTTGCTCTGCGCTCTCTAAGGTAATGGAGAGCATGGTAAACCACCATCTTGTGAGGTATTTAGAGACCAACGACTTGCTGAGTGATCGACAGTATGGCTTCCGTAGAAACCGCTCTACGGGAGACCTGTTGGCGTTCTTGTCGGAGCGTTGGAGTCGGTCTATCCACCAGTTTGGTGAGAGTAAGGTCGTGGCTCTAGATATCTCCAAGGCCTTTGATAGAGTCTGGCACGGTGCACTCATATCAAAGCTGATCGCTTTTGGTGTCGGTAATACGTTTGCTCGGTTTATATCGAGCTTTCTTAGAGATCGCACTATTAGAGTTGTTGTAGATGGGTTCTCATCCAACACACATAGGCTGACCGCAGGTGTACCACAGGGCTCTGTCCTTTCTCCCTCTTTGTTTCTTATTTTCATTGACGATCTATTGGGTCAGACCGTGAATCCAATCTACTCTTTCGCAGATGATAGTAACCTCTGCCATTCATATTCATTCGACCGTAGGCCGAGCCTTCAAGATATTGAAGACAAAAGGCGAATTATGGATGAGACACTTGGCCGTGATCTACTGGCCATTTCCGAAAGGGGTCGAGTGAATAGAGTAGACTTTAATGCACGTAAGACACAGTGCTGCTTGTTGTCTCACAAGCGATTCGCTGACCCAACAATATCATCAATCTCTCTCGATGGTACGGATATTGAACAATCAGAAGCTCTCGATGTTCAGGGCATGAAAATACAATGTGACGCTCGTTGGGCGAGACATGTATTCGAAGTGTCGAAAGAAGCACTCAAGTGCATAGGCTTTTTAAAGCGGTGCAAGAAATATTTCACTCCTTCTGATCTTTTCAATATCTATACAACTTACATCAGGCCAAAGATGGAATACAACTCCCATATATGGGCAGGTGCTCCAACATCATCCTTGGAGCTACTTGACCGTGTTCAAAGGAGAGCGATGGTGCTGATAGGTGACAGTAGGGTATCCAACTCTATTGTTTCCCTTGAGCATCGTCGGAATGTGGGTTGCGTGACGCTGTTCTATCGTTACTTTCATGGTGTGTGTTCATCAGACATCCGTCGCCTTATTCCTGACGTGAGGATGTTCGGCAGGGATACGCGACTTTCTAGGAATTCACACCCGTTTGTTATCGATTGGCCAGTTGACCGCACTATACACTACAGATCAAATTCGTTTTTCGCTCGTACAGTCCGTATGTGGAATCGACTTCCGGCAAATGTATTTCCCACTAATTGCGACATCCAGAAGTTCAAGGCAAGCGTCAACAAACATTACTCCCTCTTTCCCCCCTCCGATCCATTAATTTCCACTCGCCAACGCAATGCACCGCATATATAGGGGGCATCCCCTGAGTGTTGGTTATTTAAAAAAAAAACTGTACTTCGAATAGATCGGTATATCTATTTTAAAAGTGAACATGTTTTGAAACCGCGAAATTATGGAGAAACAACAATTTCATTACGAAATTATAGCCGGATTTCGTAAAAATTCTAAATTACTTGTTTTAACTAATGAAAAACAAATATTTAGACAAAAACATGTTTATAAAGACTCCACGCGTTACAAGTGTCATTTCGATACGTGTAAAGTATCAGTTTCACTTACAGAGAGTGGCATATGTGAACAGATGAGCCTTGGTTACCATCATAATCATTCTCCTCCTGAAGATTTAATTAAAAAATTTAAAATAATGGGCAACATAAAAAGTGAATGCGAAAAAAAGACAAGTATTAAAAGAAAGGGTGTCCGAGACATTTTTGACGAGGAGTGTAGGAAATCTTTTACAAAAATGAAGAGACAACTGCATAGAATTCGTAACAGCAGTATGCCAAAGAATCCTACAACTCCACTCGAGATTAAATTGTTATTCGAAGAAGCAGATTTTTTGGCGGAATACGGAGCATCTAAACACATTGATAAGCCATTTTACCGTGAAACTATTATAGAAGAATCATTTGCATACAGTGTATTCATATCTCCAACAATATCATCTATAATTGAGAAGAAACCTAAAGGTCGTCGCTAATTAATAGACGGTACATTTAAAACTGTGCCCTCTTGTGGTCATAAACAATTGATTATTATCCACTTCCACTACATGGATCATGTAAGTTGACCTGTAATCTTAGAAATAACGCACAAATTTAATTTTTACTTTTCTTTGCAGACCTTTCCATTCATTTATGTACTGATGACAAAGAAGAGCAGAGAAGCTTATGAACATTTGTTTCAGTTTATTAACACTAATTTATTTCAATTTGAGGCTTCGACATTTCATACGAATTATAAAATAGCTTTACGAAAAGCCGTGGGAAATATTTTTCCAAATGCGTCCTTAAGAGGATGCTGGTTCCACTACTGCCAGGCTTTGCGACGGAAAAGTCGAAAGATAAATAAGTTTGGCAGTTTCATTAGAAATAGCGAAGACTGCTATATATGGTACCGAAAATTTCTATGTCTGCCCTTAGTAAAGCCAGAGCAAATAGAGGAGATGTTCATAACTTTGAAAAACGATCTTTTAGAATTTCCTCAAAACCAACGAGAATGCTTAAATATTTTTGTAAAATATTTTGAGCAGCAGTGGATGAAAAAGGTAAGCTTAAATTAATAATGAGTCAGAAATACAAATTTGGTTGCAAAAATAATTTGATATTTCACTTCATATGTGTGCAAAGCTAATCGATATGATTGGTAAGAAATGGCAAGAAAAATAAAAATGTAAAGGTAATAAAAAAAATCGGCCGCCGATTTTTTCCAATCATATCGATTAACTTTGCACACATATGAAGTGAAATATCAAATTATTTTTGCACACATATGAAGTGAAATACCAACAGTAGAGTTCTGAAACTAATATTCATTTTCCATTTTTAAGATCTCACCTTTCGGATTTTCGGTTCACCTTGAAGCTGTTAGAACCACAAGCGCTTTAGAAGGATTCAATTCAAAATTATCAAGAAAACTTGAAAAACACGGACGTTTTTTCCAGTTTATTGAGATACTCCGCGATGAGGACTTCAATCATTCAGTATCTCTGGCGCAAACATCTGCTGGGGTTTTGAATGTTTTGCCCAGGAAACGTAAGCCACAAACAATGAAGGACAATAATATTACTCAGTTGACTCATCGGTTGAGCCAAGGTAATATTTCACTGTCGGATTTTTTCAACCACACTGTAAATAACACAAATTGTGTACTTCAAAATGATGAGATCATGGAAGATATCGATGAAGACGATTTATCCGATTCAGATGATTTAGAGGAAAGTAGCTCTCAGATTAGTCTGACAACAGAAGTTTTAAAGTGTATTATATGTGCCATGGAGCCAAGAAATATCCTTCTGCAGCCATGCCAGCATTTTAAAATATGTACCACTTGCTTAACAAAATTTAGTGAGAAATCGAAAACGAACAAATCACATTTGCTATGTCCCTATTGTCGCCAAATTGTTGAAAATTCTTTAAAAATATTTCAGTAAGACCTATGATTAATACCAAACGTTTTGCTGATTATATTGTTATATTGCTATACATTCTTTACACGTATATTAGTAAGATTTATTAGAAATACCAAATACATTCTGCTAATTATTTTGTACCTATTATACAAAATCTAAGTAATATTAATTATAAAATATAAATGCATTTTAAATAAGTGAGGTCATAATGTCCACGGATGTTAAGACATTTTAGAAAGTGTCTTGATGCCCATGGACCTTACGACACTTTCTTCTGTGTCATAACGTCCATGGACGTTACGACATTGGACGTTGTGGCATGCCACCACTAAAACATTTTATACGAAATTAGGGATACGATATATTACGGTTTTTATTAATGTTAATTTTTTTTCGCATGAAGTTTAAAATTCAATAACTCTTAAACGATATAAAATAAGTAATTATTTTAGATATATAATAGTTTGACATCTTTTTATTTGTGTTTTCCGCTTATCTTAAGCAATTAAATCTTAAATACTGTGTCAATTTATTAAAAAAAAACACAATTTTTTTATAGCTTAATTTTTCCCTACTTGCACTCGATAGTTGTAGAGGCGAAATACTGCATGTGTTCTTGCTTGCGTTAAAATCGCCACTAACATTCTTTAAATAAACTTAACAGCCTAATTTATGTACATTTTATTATTATTTATATTAAGTAAACCAATTAATAAACCATTTTTGTGTATTTAGTTTACTTATATAATTAATATTTAAAGAAATATTAACCCATTTACTTTTAAAAATTAATACACCTCACATAGTCTGAACAAATAAATTTCATGATAATTTTATAACTATGTATTTAGTAAACAAATAATATGTTTCAATACAAAATTTTGCATGGATACCAATAACATTTCTATAATAAACTGAGTAACTGCTCATAAAGTTAAACTTTAAATTTGGTAGCAAATAGAGGATTCAAAATTATTGTTATGCAAATAAATTTATTTCGTTTTTGGACTTGTAAGAATGCAAACCATAATAATTTTTAATGTTAATATTTAAGATTTCTATTTAAGATTACTATTACTTCAGTGGAAATGGAAAAAAAATATATTCATTAAAAACATACTAAAATTTTTGTTTTTTCTCTCTGTTTAGAATTTCTAATATCTCGGTACAGCAAAAAAGTACAGGACCACTGGACGATGTCAATTTACACTTTTAGCCTATTAGTATTTTTAAATCTTCAAGGTACATACTTATATGTAATTTTTCTGTGTAGAATACGAGTAGTGCATATTTTTATTTGTTAATGAAGGAATTCATAGTAAAAATAATAATTTTATATATAGTTTCTACTTTTTCTCACTGACTGATGTATTACTCTGGCTTTGGAATGGATATTGCGGATATTTCAAACAAAAACCGACAAAAAATAATGGTGCGTATTGAGTTTTATATAAAATAAATAAATATGAAATTGTAACTAACTAAAATTTCTTTTTTTCCAAGATCGTCCACAAATGCGAATGGGAATACTCAGAATGATTTATTTATTACATTATCTTATTTAATGTATACTACTGATTTTTTTATTAGCTTATTATGTCTTATTGTATTTGACTTAAACATTTTTACTTTAATTTTTATTATTTTTTTGTATAAATAAATTTATTTCAAATAAAACACAACTAGTATCAATTCGAGACACATCTTAAATCGAGAACATTTCAAACTTTATTTTAATAAAAAAAACTTACAACTGCTGATGCGGGTATACTTAAAAAATGCTAATTTTTCTTATATTGAGTAATTTTTTTAATAAATGATCTTGGAACAAGTTTTTGTCGAACTTCACTGTAGTAAATTTTTTCTTGTTGTTACGACAAGATTTTCTTACACCGAGGATTTTACATACTAGAATGAAGTAAATTTTTCATTAATCTTGTGACACCATGAACTAACTAATACGAAAAACATTCTTCCAAGAATGACTACTTGTACTGCAGAACAGCACATCATTACTAACATCTAGGAAAAACTAAACCATGTATACTGAAAATTTTTCTGCTTTATTTTTTATGTTGAACTAACATCAATAACCATGTCCTAATTTCAAAGAAAAATGTACATGGTTCAAAGACAAAAATTTTTTAAATTTCCTCGGTCTTAGTTCAACTGCACTAGCTTGTAGTAAATTTTTTCCTTACATTATGTAAAAACGTTATTGATTTGAAAACAAAAATAATTTACTATGAGGAAGTAAAAATAAACTATATGAAGTAAAAATAAACTAGAATCAAGTTCAACAGTGTCCTATATATATATATATATATATATATATATATATATATATATATATATATATATATATATATATATATATATATATATATATATATATATATATATATATATATATAAATAGGTCTTAGTTCAACTGCACTAGCTTGTAGCAAATTTTTTCCTTACATTATGTAAAAACGTTATTGATTTGAAAACAAAAATAATTTACTATGAGGAAGTAAAAATAAACTATATGAAGTAAAAATAAACTAAAATCAAGTTCAACAGTGTCCTATTTATATATATATATATATATATATATATATATATATATATATATATATATATATATATATATATATATATATATATATATATATATATATATATATATATATATATATATATATATATATATATATATATATATATATATATATATATATATATATATATATATATATATATATATAAATAGGACACTGTTGAACTTGATTCTAGTTTATTTTTACTTCATATAGTTTATTTTTACTTCCTCATAGTAAATTATTTTTGTTTTCAAATCAATAACGTTTTTACATAATGTAAGGAAAAAATTTGCTACAAGCTAGTGCAGTTGAACTAAGACCGAGGAAATTTAAACAATTTTTGTCTTTGAACCATGTACATTTTTCTTTGAAATTAGGACATGGTTATTGATGTTAGTTCAACATAAAAAATAAAGCAGAAAAATTTTCAGTATACATGGTTTAGTTTTTCCTAGATGTTAGTAATGATGTGCTGTTCTGCAGTACAAGTAGTCATTCTTGGAAGAATGTTTTTCGTATTAGTTAGTTCATGGTGTAACAAGATTAATGAAAAATTTACTTCATTCTAGTATGTAAAATCCTCCGTGTAAGAAAATCTTGTCGTAACAACAAGAAAAAATTTACTACAGTGAAGTTCGACAAAAACTTGTTCCAAGTTCATTTATTAAAAAAATTACTCAATATAAGAAAAATTAGCATTTTTTAAGTATACCCGCATCAGCAGTTGTAAGTTTTTTTTATTAAAATAAAGTTTGAAATGTTCTCGATTTAAGATGTGTCTCGAATTGATACTAGTTGTGTTTTATTTGAAATAAATTTATTTATACAAAAAAATAATAAAAATTAAAGTAAAAATGTTTAAGTCAAATACAATAAGACATAATAAGCTAATAAAAAGAATAAATAAATCAGTAGTATACATTAAATAAGATAATGTAATAAATAAATCATTCTGAGTTTTCCCATTCGCATTTGTGGACGATCTTGGAAAAAAAGAAATTTTAGTTAGTTACAATTTCATATTTATTTTATATAAAACTCAATACGCACCATTATTTTTTGTCGGTTTTTGTTTGAAATATCCGCAATATCCATTCCAAAGCCAGAGTAATACATCAGTCAGTGAGAAAAAGTAGAAACTATATATAAAATTATTATTTTTACTATGAATTCCATCATTAACAAATAAAAATATGCACTACTCGTATTCTACACAGAAAAATTACATATAAGTATGTACCTTGAAGATTTAAAAATACTAATAGGCTAAAAGTGTAAATTGACATCGTCCAGTGGTCCTGTACTTTTTTGCTGTACCGAGATATTAGAAATTCTAAACAGAGAGAAAAAACAAAAATTTTAGCATGTTTTTAATGAATATATTTTTTTTCCATTTCCACTGAAGTAATAGTAATCTTAAATAGAAATCTTAAATATTAACATTAAAAATTATTATGGTTTGCATTCTTACAAGTCCAAAAACGAAATAAATTTATTTGCATAACAATAATTTTGAATCCTCTATTTGCTACCAAATTTAAAGTTTAACTTTATGAGCAGTTACTCAGTTTATTATAGAAATGTTATTGGTATCCATGCAAAATTTTGTATTGAAACATATTATTTGTTTACTAAATACATAGTTATAAAATTATCATGAAATTTATTTGTTCAGACTATGTGAGGTGTATTAATTTTTAAAAGTAAATGGGTTAACATTCTTTAAATATTAATTATATAAGTAAACTAAATACACAAAAATGGTTTATTAATTGGTTTACTTAATATAAATAATAATAAAATGTACATAAATTAGGCTGTTAAGTTTATTTAAAGAATGTTAGTGGCGATTTTAACGCAAGCAAGAACACATGCAGTATTTCGCCTCTACAACTATCGAGTGCAAGTAGGGAAAAAATTAAGCTATAAAAAATTGTGTTTTTTTAATAAATTGACACAGTATTTAAGATTTAATTGCTTAAGATAAGCGGAAAACACAAATAAAAAGATGTCAAACTATTATATATCTAAAATAATTACTTATTTTATATCGTTTAAGAGTTATTGTATTTTAAACTTCATGCGAAAAAAAATTAACATTAATAAAAACCGTAATATATCGTATCCCTAATTTCGTATAAAATGTTTTAGTGGTGGCATGCCACAACGTCCAATGTCGTAACGTCCATGGACGTTATGACACAGAAGAAAGTGTCGTAAGGTCCATGGGCATCAAGACACTTTCTAAAATGTCTTAACATCCGTGGACATTATGACCTCACTTATTTAAAATGCATTTATATTTTATAATTAATATTACTTAGATTTTGTATAATAGGTACAAAATAATTAGCAGAATGTATTTGGTATTTCTAATAAATCTTACTAATATACGTGTAAAGAATGTATAAGCAATATAACAATATAATCAGCAAAACGTTTGGCATAGGTCTTACTGAAATATTTTTAAAGAATTTTCAACAATTTGGCGACAATAGGGACATAGCAAATGTGATTTGTTCGTTTTCGATTTCTCACTTAATTTTGTTAAGCAAGTGGTACATATTTTAAAATGCTGGCATGGCTGCAGAAGGATATTTCTTGGCTCCATGGCACATATAATACACTTTAAACTTCTGTTGTCAGACTAATCTGAGAGCTACTTTCCTCTAAATCATCTGAATCGGATAAATCGTCTTCATCGTTTTGAAGTATGATCTCATCATTTTGAAGTATACAATTTGTGTTATTTACAGTGTGGTTGAAAAAATCCGACAGTGAAATATTACCTTGGCTCAACCGATGAGTCAACTGAGTAATATTATTGTCCTTCATTGTTTGTGGCTTACGTTTATTAGTAACTTTTTCATTAATCTTGTGACACCATGAACTAACTAATACGAAAAACATTCTTCCAAGAATGACTACTTGTACTGCAGAACAGCACATCATTACTAACATCTAGGAAAAACTAAACCATGTATACTGAAAATTTTTCTGCTTTATTTTTTATGTTGAACTAACATCAATAACCATGTCCTAATTTCAAAGAAAAATGTACATGGTTCAAAGACAAAAATTTTTTAAATTTCCTCGGTCTTAGTTCAACTGCACTAGCTTGTAGTAAATTTTTTCCTTACATTATGTAAAAACGTTATTGATTTGAAAACAAAAATAATTTACTATGAGGAAGTAAAAATATACTATATGAAGTAAAAATAAACTAGAATCAAGTTCAACAGTGTCCTATATATATATATATATATATATATATATATATATATATATATATATATATATATATATATATATATATATATATATATATATATATATATATATATATATATATATATATATATATATATATATATATATGTGTGTGCTCTCCTGAACACAACTGGTTTTTACCCTTAGATCCCTTTCTATTTTGCGCGTCACATATACGGAATATGATAATCCAAACTCATAAAGTTAATGAGCTTTAGGTGTTTACGTTTATTGATTTGTGAGCGGTGCCACAGTAGCATACTGTTAACATTTCAAGTCGATTGGGTTGTTATTATTGAATTACCAGTTATTTGAAAAAAGCCGTGTCATTGCCCACTTTTCCGTCGAACGTATTTTGTTTCCCGCTAATAGTATGTGTACGGAATCTGATGCTACTAATTCTTATAGTTTATGAGTTTGAAATGTATTAAATTTTTGGAAATGGGAGTGGTGCCATGTCCCTTTTAAAATCGTTTCCGTTTATAGCTTGTGACAATCTCCTCGTCTACAGTAGCATACTATTAAAATTAAAAACCGATGGGCATATAATTATAGAAGCTACAACGCTTTTTAGAAAAAGACGTGGTTCGGCCTACTTTTCCCTGCGACTTTTTTATTACATAAGAACAACATATTAACCCTCTGCTGCGCTGCTCCGCCTCAAGATGGATCAGTTAAATTGTAAAAGCTCGCAAAGTTAATTTTTTCTGTTTTTAAACGCAATTCTGCCTGTAGACGATCAATTACTCTTCATTTTGTTGGTTGTCGTGTGGCTGTAGCACGTACAGTTTTTAAGTTACATCATATTGAATTGAAAAAAGACAAAAAGTGAAATAAATTATTTCAACGACAACACAATTTTCTAATAAGTTATCCTCTTCTGAATGAATCGAAAAATTATTTGGTAAGTAGTTAAGTGTGTTTTCTATGAAATAGTTTTATTGGTTTTGGCTGGTGGGAATTTTAACATAAAAGAAATAAATTTTCTCGTGACCGTCTAGAGGCAGAGTCGCGCAGTCAACCCAATTTTTTTTTGTACGCGTATGTTATGTTATTTCTTATATATACAGTATTTCGGGCACGTGTTTTCCGCGATTTTAACCTCATTTTTCGTCGTAAACCAGTCATGTCGAATGACGTATTATAATCTATTGAAGATGTCCAAAGATGAAGTCACCCAGTTAATGGGCTTGATATCCAGCGCTGAGGACACCGGCGATAAATTAAACGATAGCGATTTGGATAGCGATGATGAATGATGTTGCTGATCCCTATTTTATGTGTACGAAAGACGAGTTGATGATCGCTCAATATTTATTAGAATCAAGTGAACTCTCGAATGCAATTGAAGTGAGCATTAATATTAGTGGTTTGGATGATACCGTACAAGGTTCCTCTTTTTCGCAAATGCCATCGGCTCCGATTGCATCGCCAACACCACCAGCAGCGATTGGATTGCCGTCGGTTTTGACTTCATCGCCAATAACCTTTTACATCTTCGTCGCAAATATCATCGACTAACGATGTTACCACAGAGAAAACCTAAACGTGAGGCCAATCAAATATTGGAATTGCAAATCGAAGAAGACGCCCGGAACCACACATCTTAACTTCTGGGGAGTTCAGGGGTGTAGGTAATCAAATGCAAAACGATTGCCAAGAACTTAAAAATATCCTTTGGAAGAAAAAAAATTGCAGATGCATGTCAACGAAGTTGTTTCCCGCGGCTCGGAACAGCTACTAATTGAATTGAACGCGCTCAAGACAACATATGCGTGCTTCGATTTCTTCCTGACCGAAGAATTCGTACAAAATTTTGTTTGCCAAATCAATTTGTACTCTCTGCAGAAGAATTAATTAACTAAATTTTCCACCAACGCGCAGTAAGTAAGTACAGACACTTTTGTGATATGCAATTCTACTGTATTCGTTCGAGGTTTATTCTGGCTCCGGCGCCAACATTACGCCTGATAATGCACCAGATTTGGGGGCTTCGTCCAATGTTGTCATCCGTTTGTTAGTCAAAGTACCAAACCACATTAATCACGTAATGCACTTTGACAATTTGTGCACGTCGTTGGGCTTGCCGGCGTACTTCAGAAGCCGTGGGACCTACAGTTTGGGGACTATGCTGCCAAACCGCGTTCCAAATATAAAATAATCGAGCGACAAAGAACTGTCGAAGAAGAAAGTTGAACGCGGATATTCTGAGGAGTATGTGGGCGTTTGGCATTGCCCACCTGCTAGCTATATATATATATATATATATATATATATATATATATATATATATATATATATATATATATATATATATATATATATATATATATATATATATATATATATATATATATATATATATATATAGACCGCCCGAAATATATATGAAAAATGCAAAAGTGTTTTTTTCTTCGCTCCCCAGGATTTTTCTGGTAGGTAGGGTATAAAAAATAAGCTCCATTAAAAAATTTGACCTTGTTAGTTGATACTGTCCACCCGGTTTTGATTTTACGTCCTAAAATGGACCCTAAAGTGGTATACAAAGTAATCGGCCTATAACTTTGAAAATAACAGGTTTATGAGATCAGTTATGTATACCATATTTATAGAGAATCATATAATACACCTTTTTGTAGTAGATTTCATCGATGTCCGTTTGACCATTTAAGCAGAGGTGGGCAATTTTTATGAAAATTTGTGAAATTGAATTTTTAAAACATCCATAACTTTTTTGTGAATGCAGATATTTTTATATGCAAACTGTCAATTGATAGAGTATTAAATGAAGTTTAAACTGTATAAAAATGTTACATTATTTTCTGCCCTTAAATAGGCAAGAAATTGCAAAAAAAATTAATGAGTAAAAAAAATATAAAAATTTTATTAAAAACAAATACATAGAAAAGAAAAAACACACTCTACTACATGACGTTACAAACTAATTGACAAACTTAGTATACCCTCTACGAAAAGTATACCTGAAAGTTGCAACTGTGTTGTCAGAAAAAAACATCTGTTTTTGTTTATTAATTCAAAAAAATTAAGAGACATAAAATAAAATTAATTAAGTTTTGTTTTGTTAAGGTAATTACCGAACATAGATTTAGAGAAACTTTCTGATGGCAATGCTTCAAAATGTTCCTCCATTGTTTGCATAAGTAATTGCTTCTGATCTTCTTGGTGTGTTAAAATTGCGTTAAATCGTGTAATTAAAGCTATTCCACGCTCAGCAATATCGTTTACTACAAGTAAACTTTTGACAATTTTGCTAGCAGCAACATAATCTACGCTTTCACTCCATGTGACTGGATCGTCTTTTAAAAAGCTTTTATTAACTCCAGTGATATCTTGGTTTAATATAGTTTCAAAAAATAAATAAGTGTTATTACTAACGAAGTCACATAATTCAGCACTCATGATCTCGTTGACTGGCAAGTTAATCCGTTTTGGATTTTCTGGATGACCCTCTTTATTAAAGTTCAGTATCATTCTTCTTTTTATATTGATTTCAACTTCGTCGTCAAATAACGCAAGCGCGATGTTTGCTTCACTTAAATACCAAAGATGGTTTCGAAACTTATTTTGTACTGCAGTTGCCACTATATCATCTATGGATTTATATCTCTCGAGATCTTTCAAAAGTTGCAAATCATTGGCTGGTGCTTTTTGTGCCAATTGACATAGAAACCAATTTTTTATATAGATTGAAACTACGAAAACATTGAATCGCAGAATATTTTTCAAAAGTTGTGCTGAAATTAATTTAAATATTTTTAAATTTATTAATTTTAACACATTTAAGATTTTTTTAAATAGATGACAAATTAAATAGAAATAAAAATTATACTTACTTGATAATTCAAACTGATTTCTAAACAGGAAAATTTTAAGGGAATATAAAATTTTTGCCATCCATCTGGCATGACTGAAAGCACCTGGTTTCGCAATTTTATAGCCAGGAATTTCTTCTCCAAGGAACAGCAAACATAGTTTAAGCAGTTCGATGTAATCATGTCTGTCGTTCTTGACAACTGCAGTACAAAATAAGTTTCGAAACCATCTTTGGTATTTAAGTGAAGCAAACATCGCGCTTGCGTTATTTGACGACGAAGTTGAAATCAATATAAAAAGAAGAATGATACTGAACTTTAATAAAGAGGGTCATCCAGAAAATCCAAAACGGATTAACTTGCCAGTCAACGAGATCATGAGTGCTGAATTATGTGACTTCGTTAGTAATAACACTTATTTATTTTTTGAAACTATATTAAACCAAGATATCACTGGAGTTAATAAAAGCTTTATAAAAGACGATCCAGTCACATGGAGTGAAAGCGAAGATTATGTTGCTGCTAGCAAAATTGTCAAAAGTTTACTTGTAGTAAACGATATTGCTGAGCGTGGAAAAGCTTTAATTACACGATTTAACGCAATTTTAACACACCAAGAAGATCAGAAGCAATTACTTATGCAAACAATGGAGGAACATTTTGAAGCATTGCCATCAGAAAGTTTCTCTAAATCTATGTTCGTTAATTACCTTAACAAAACAAAACTTAATTAATTTTATTTTATGTCTCTTAATTTTTTTGAATTAATAAACAAAAACAGATGTTTTTTTCTGACAACACAGTTGCAACTTTCAGGTATACTTTTCGTAGAGGGTATACTAAGTTTGTCAATTAGTTTGTAACGCCATGTAGTAGAGTGTGTTTTTTCTTTTCTATGTATTTGTTTTTAATAAAATTTTTATATTTTTTTTACTCATTAATTTTTTTTGCAATTTCTTGCCTATTTAAGGGCAGAAAATAATGTAACATTTTTATACAGTTTAAACTTCATTTAATACTCTATCAATTGACAGTTTGCATATAAAAATATCTGCATTCACAAAAAAGTTATGGATGTTTTAAAAATTCAATTTCACAAATTTTCATAAAAATTGCCCACCTCTGCTTAAATGGTCAAACGGACATCGATGAAATCTACTACAAAAAGGTGTATTATATGATTCTCTATAAATATGGTATACATAACCGATCTCCTAACCTGTTATTTTCAAAGTTATAGGCCGATTACTTTGTATACCACTTTAGGGTCCATTTTAGGACGTAAAATCAAAACCGGGTGGACAGTATCAACTAACAAGGTCAAATTTTTTAATGGAGCTTATTTTTTATACCCTACCTACCAGAAAAATCCTGGGGAGCGAAGAAAAAAACACTTTTGCATTTTCGGGCGGTCTAATATATATACATATATATAGCTATCCCGGAACTTGTTGTTTTTATTTTATATTTAAAATCCAATGTTCCTAAATTTTATACTTTATAAGTTCAATGTGAGCGGTGTCATACCCCTCTGTAACCCCTCTGTAAAACATTTTAAATTTCAATCCGCTGTAGAAACAAGTATAAGTAAATTAAAGAGAATGTCATGGACGACATTTGGTTTCAACAAGACGGGACCACACGTCACACAGTCAACGCAACCATCGCTTTTTGAAGCACTGTTTTTGAAAATCGAATAATTATCCGAAATTGTGATGTTAATTGGCCGCCGGACAGTTAAGATTTTAGCCTTTTAGATTATTTTCTATGGGGAATTATTAAAAATAAATGTTACGTATAAATACTATAGGAATACAGTGTATATATCAAGACGATCTGGGATTAGCCCCATCCACTTTCCCCGAACTAGTTATTTTTACTATTTTACTCTTTATTCCAAAACCAATGTTCCTAAATTTAATACTTTATAAGTTCTTGCCATTTAATATTTATAAGATACTATCACTTTTACACTTGGATTTCCAAAGGCACAATTATTCATGTGATAACCCATTTCGTAGAATGTGGGCTGATTTTAACTCGTTATATCAAAAAACTTTAATTATTTTTTATTTTAACTGATTGTCTTCATAACAATTCAAACTATTTGCAATGTACAAATTTCCTAATTGTATACTTATAGTTTTTCTTTTGCTGAAGAAGGCGGTTTGAGAAACAGCTCTATAGCCTGCCTGGCAACCGCAGCCAATACATTTCACCAATTTTTAAATTTTTTTTTTAATTTTTTTTACTTTACCAGATTGTCTTCATAACAATTGAAACTATTTGCAATGTACAAATTTCCTAATTGTATACTTATAGTTTTTCTTTTGCTGAAGAAAAACCTTGGCGGTTTGAAAAACAGCTCTACAGCCTGCCTGGCAACCGCAGCCAATACATTTCACCAATTTTTTAGTTGATTCTGAAAAAGAAACAACAAAAAGGCCTCGAACCAGAATAAAAACTGTTCAAGTCATAATAATGTTAAAAGACCGAATAAATGTAAACAAAACAAAAGCATTTTTTTCTTTTATATTTTTATTTTATATTGTTTTCTAAGTTTGTAATAACTTTTATAGTGATTATTATAATATTTTGTACCGATTGGCGTTTGATAAATAAAAATTTACATATATGACGTTTCTTGCCATCTCTCCATTATGAATCGGTCAATGATTTGTAGTTTGTTCCTACGTCATGGGGACGTGGGCCCCTTTGGTCGGGGCAGGGGCGAGTGAGAGGCGATGGGAACATTCGTAGAAAAAATATGCACGATTATGTTTAATTGGCGTTGTTAAGAGTATAGTAGAAATTTTTAATTATCAGTAGCTTTTAAAAATTTTTTTATTGTAGCTTGAAAGATATGTGTACATTTAAAACGATCTATCTATTATTCAGTTATTAAAGCGCTTTAAAAAAAGCGGTAAGGCATTATTTGTCCACACACTAATATTATATACTCCAAATCTGATGTTCCTTACATAAACACTTTGCAAATTGTATTCGTGTATACTCAGTGAAAAGCGAATTTCGAATATATTCTCATAAAGTATAAAGAAATAAGTTGAAAGAAATAAATTGGGCCGTAAATTTATATTTATCAAACGCCAATCGGTACAAAAAATTCTAATAATCACTATAAAAGTTATTACAAACTTAGAAAACCTTTAGCTCGTTTGTTTTATTTCGGTCTGTTGCTTTTACACATTGAACAGGGATTAAACAGGCTCAAGACCTCTTGCTTCTATATTAAATAGAGTTTTTAACAAAATGGCAAAGTGACATTGATTATTGTGGCTGCACACTACTTTTATCATGATTTCGGGTGCGTGACAACCCTCTTCAGAAAGCCTTGATGCAATTGTTGAAAGTAAAACCGAACTCTATAAGGCCAGGCTCTCCCCAAACGAATGAGAGCTATATATATATATATATATATATATATATATATATATATATATATATATATATATATATATATATATATATATATATATATATATATATATATATATATATATATATATATATATATATATATATATATATATATATATATATATATATATATATATATATATATATATATATATATATATATATATATATATATATATATATATATATATATATATATATATATATATATATATATAAACATAATATTGTGATGTTAATTGGCCGCCGGACAGTTGAGATTTTAGACTTTTGGATTATTTTTTATCGCGAACCATTAAAAATAAATGTAACGTATACATACTATAGGAATACAGTGTATATTTCAAGACGATCTGCTATATTTATACTCATAATATTTCTTGTAAAATGCGGGATTAGCCCCATCCACTATCCCCGAACTAGTTTTTTTTTTACTATTTTACTCTTTATTCCAAAACCAATGTTCCTAAATTTAATACTTTATAAGTTCTTGCCATTTAATATTTATAGGATACTATCAGTTTTTACACTTGGATTTCTAAAGGCACAATTATTCCTGTGATAACCCATTTCGTAGAATGTGTGCTGATTTTAACTCGTTATATCAAAAAACCTTAATTATTTTTTATTTTAACTGATTGTCTTCATAACAATTCAAACTATTTGCAATGTACAAATTTCCTAATTGTATACTTATAGTTTTTCTTTTGCTGAAGAAAAACCTTGGCGGTTTGAGAAACAGCTCTACAGCCTGCCTGGCAACCGCAGCCAATACATTTCACCAATTTTGTAGTTGATTCTAAACAAGAAACAACACAAAGGTTTCGAACCAGAATAATAACTGTTCAAGTCATAATAATGATAAAAGACCGAATAAATGTAAACAAAACAAAAACATGTTTTTCTTTTATATTTTTATTTTATATTGTTTTCTCAGTTTGTAATAACTTTTATAGTGATTATTATAATTTTTTGTACCGATTGGCGTTTGATAAATATAAATTTGCATATATGACGTTTCTTGCCATCTCTCCATTATGAATCGGTCAATGATGCGTAGTTTGTTCCTACGTCATGGGGACGTGGGTCCCTTTGGTCGGCAGGGGCGAGTGTGAGAGGCGATGGGAACATTCGCAGAAAAAAATGCATGTATAGTAGAAATTTTTAATTATCAGTAGCTTTTAAAAATTTTTATTGTAGCTTGAAAGATATTATGTGTACATTTAAAACGATCTATCTAGTATTTTGTTATTAAAGCGCTTTAAAAAAGCGGTAAGGCATTATTTGTTCACACACTAATATTATATACTCCAAATCTGATGTTCCTTACATAAACACTTTGCAAATTGTATTCGTGTATACTCGGTGAAAAGCGAATTTCGAATATATTCTCATAAAGTATAAAGAAATAAGTTGGAAGAAATAAATTGGGCCGTAAATTTATATTTATCAAACGCCAATCGGTACAAAAAATTATAATAATCACTATAAAAGTTATTACAAACTTAGAAAACCTTTAGTTCGTTTGTTTTATTTTGGTCTGTTGCTTTTACACATAGAACAGGGATTAAACAGGCTCAAGACCTCTTGCTTCTATATTAAATAGAAATGGGAAAGTGACATTGATTTTCGTGGCTGCACACTACTTTTATCATGATTTCGGGTGCGTGACAACCCTCTTCAGAAAGCCTTCCTGCAATTGTTGAAAGTAAAACCGAACTCTATAAGGCCAGGCTCTCCCCAAACGAATGAGAACTACTGTTGTAAACCTTACTTTTCAAGTTTTCTTCACACAATTGCCCACGAAAATACAACTCACTTTTGCCAACTCTAAAGAGACTCCACATCGAGAGCCGTCAAAAGATTTCTTTTACAACGTGTGTGTGTTGTAAAAAGAGTTTAGTTGAATAAGTCAACTTGTGTGCCGTGCCGTGCATGTATGTATGTTTAGCTCGTTTCCCAATAAGCACATCGGTTCCGAATCTGATCCGAATCGGATCCGACTTCTCTGATTTGGTTTCGAGAACGGGTCCGATTTCGGTCCGAGGTCGGACACGAGAACGGGAGCAATTCCCTCTTCGATATCGGACCGAGAATTGAGTCCGATTTCGAAATGATATCGGACCCGAACTCAAAACGATGTCGGATCCAACATCGAAGTGAGTTCGGATCCGATTTAGATATGAGTTCGGACCCGAACTCAAAACGATGTCGGATCCGAAAACGAAATGAATTCTGATCCGTGGCAACGGATTGCAGAACTTTCGGATCGTTAAATAACTTCAGTGCCTTTAAATTTGAAAACTATTTGCAAGAGCTCAAACGCAAATTGAAGAAAAAAACTCAATTTGCGAGTCAAATATATAAAAGAATTGTGGCAATTTCAAAAAATGTCTCAGTAAAGATACTACAAACATTGTTCTTGGTGATTTTGAAGATGGTTCTTATACATACATTAAAATAACAATAAATAAACAAACAGCAAAATATTTTTCATTGAAGCACCCAAATAACTATTATTACTATAATGATAAAATATTTAAAATAAAATATATCAAACGAGTTGATCAGGACTATATTGTGCATGGCTATCCATTGAAATCAGTCGAAGACATTTCTTCTTCAATTACCATTAATATAAACTGTATATTCAAGACTAATAATATTGAGTTTGAAGATTTGCCCAATGAGCACAACATATTACATATAAAAAAGGTTTTCAAAATTAAATTGACAAACGAATTGTATTTTGTACCACTTATACACTAATATGATGTCTGTTACATATGAGTCATATACTTATTAATATATTAAATTTTAATGTCATATTACTTTTCATCTAATTGTTGCTTATTTCACCACATATAAACTAAGTAATAAATTCAAAATAAATTCATTAATAAATATAAAAATAAAACTCCAAATTTTTACTGCAAACCTGAATCGAAAGCGGAGTCCGACATCTCGGACTCAAATCGGATCCGAATCGGAACAGAGAAAGCGGAGTCTGTCATATCGGACTCAAATCGGATCCGAATCGTAACAGAGAAAGCGGAGTCCGACATCTCGGACTCAAATCGGATCCGAATCGGAACAGAGAAAGCGGAGTCCGTCATATCGGACTCAAATCGGATCCGAATCGGAACAGAGAAAGCGGAGTCTGTCATATCGGACTCAAATCGGATCCGAATCGGAACAGAGAAAGCGGAGTCCGACATCTCGGACTCAAATCGGAACAGAGAAAGCGGAGTCCGTCATATCGGACTCAAATCGGATCCGAGTCCGACTTTGTGCTTATTGGGTTGTTTTATTTCGGTCTGTTGCTTTTACACATTGAACGGGGATTAAACCGGCTCAAGACCTCTTTAAATTTAAATAGAAGACAAGTTTTTAACAATATGGCAAAGTGACATTGATTTTCGTGGCTGCACACTACTTTTATCATGATTTCTGTATAAAATAAAAATATAAAAGAAAAACATGTTTTTGTGCAACATGACATGACTTGAACAGTTTTTATTCTGGTTCGATGCCTTTTTGTTGTTTATTTTGCAGAATCAACTAAAAAATTGGTGAAATGTATTGGCTGCGGTTGCCAGGCATGCTGTAGAGCTTTTTTTCAAACCGCCAAGGGTTTTCTTCAGCAAAATAAAAACTATAAGTATACAATTAGGAAATTTGTACATTGCAAATAGTTTCAATTGTTATGCAGACAATCAGTTAAAATAAAAAATATTTAAGGTTTTTGTATATAACGAGTTAAAATCAGCACACATTGTACGAAATGGGTTATCACATGCATAATTGTGCCTTTGGAAAGCCAAGTGTAAAAACTGATAGTATCCTACATATATTAAATGGCAAGAACTTATAAAGTATTCAATTTAGGAACATTGGTTTTGGAATATAGAGTAAAATAGTAAAAAAAAACTAGTTCGGTGAAAGTAGATGGGGCTAATCCCCCATTTTACAAGAAATATGAGTATAAATATTGCAGATCGTCTTGAAATATACACTGTATTCCTCTAATATATATTTGATATTAAATATTCAGAAGCCACAACCCCACGGATAATTTGATATACCATCATCGTTTTCATCATAGTTCGCCTACTCTTCAATTGGGGCAATTTTATACGATGTAACCTGCATCTGTAAGAAGAGAGTTCATAACGAGAATTTCATTAGAATTTTATTTCTTAAGCAGAAAATTAAAAATTAACAAAATTCTACACGGACGTAATTTTATTAAAATAGTTATCATTTTGGGGATCCCAAACCACTGCTCCATATTCCAAAAATGGCCTGGCTAGAGAAATATAAAGCTGTTTCGAAGTATATGGATCAGTAAACTATTTTACCCAGCGTTTCATAAAATAGAAGACACCATACGGATTATTTATCATGATAGTGATATGGTTATTAAAATTTTACTTTATGTCCATAAAAAAAACAAAATCAATAACTGAATCAAACCTTGTCAATTTAGAGCCACATAATTTAAATTCATTAGCCAAAAATCTACTTCTAGAGAAGCACAAACGTATGCTTACACTTTTTTATGTTCAATTTCCAGCATGTGACAATACGCAAAACTTGCAAAAGAAGAAAATAATTTTGCGTCGTCTGCAAACAGTAGTAAATTAGAATTGATAGGAGAATGGGGCAAGTCATTAATGAATAGTAAAAATAGAATAGGTCCAAAGGAATGTGATTTACTTTATTAAATGCCTTACTTAAATCAGTGTATAAGTATATAACGTCGGTTTTCTTGCTACAAATAAATGCATTTATAATTTCAGGGGAGAACTAGAGTAGATTAGAATTAGTACAGGGTAAGCGATTTAACATTTTAAATTTAAATATGGTCTAAAAAAGTTCTGATAATTTTTTAAAATTTCTGGTATTTATTCGAGAGGTTTAACTTTCTCATTTAATAATGGTATACAATATATGACTACCACAATTGGCTTGACAGTACCCCATCAGATCAATCCAATGTTTTAGTACATTTTCGATTGTTTCGGGTCGAATATCTTCAATGGCAATTTTGATTTCGTGTTTAAACCCTTCAATTGTCTTGGATGCTTTGCGTAACATTTATTTTTAATGGTTCCCATAGAAAATAGTCCAAAAGGATAAAATCTCAACTGTCCGGCGGTCAATTAACATCACAATTTCGGATAATTATTCGATTTTCAAAAACAGTGCTCAAAAAATCGATGGTTGCGTTGACTGTGTGACATGTGGTCCCGTCTTGATGAAACCAAATGTCGTCCATGACATTCTCTTCAATTTACTTATACTTGTTTTTACAGCCGATTGAAATTTAAAATGTTAAATCGTCCACCCAATAGAATGATCCTTACGACGTCCATGTTGGCATGGATGGTGTATAGGGGCAACAGTATGTGAAACAAAGATTGTTACAATGTTTTCAAATAACTGAAGAATTGCTCTTAATTTAGCAATCCCTCTTTAGTTCTATACATCCAACATACTACCTGAGCTATGAAGTGGAAACAAGTAAGACCTTTTCCATAAATCAGGAAAGTACCCCAATTTCAATGATTATTTAAATAATAAGTTTAAGGGTAAGGCACTGTCTTTCAATAATATATTCGGAATACAATCGGGTACACAAGTACTAGTGGGTTTAAGACGATGTAAATTTAATTCAAAAAGTGAAAAATCGAAAATTGGACGAACTATCCGATTTACTGAAGAAGTTGTGTAAGGGTACGGAATTGCAGGCTTAAATGAGCTTATAGAATATGTATTTTCGAAAAAGTCAGCAAAAAGTTTGCAATGGACAGATTGCTTGAGAATCTGAATCGGTGACTTAGAAGATAAAGAAATCTGTAAAATGAGTTATGGTCCTTTTAAAATTGTTCCTAACTTTTGACAAGTCCGACCCATAGCATCGACGAGACTCGATATTGTATCGTTGTCTCGCCAAGGAATATCTACCATAATCAGCAGTTAGACCTGTTTTTGAAAGTCTTAGGCAGAGTTTTTTCTACAGCAATGGGTTCCATAGGCACTGTTTTAGATACAAATTCATTTCATATGTCATACAATTTTTTAACAGCAAAACCAAATTCCTAATAATACTACAACTGAAGATAGCCTTCCACTCGACAAATAATATAAAGGAACTAAGTCGACGAAAATCACAACGTTTGAAGCAAAATCTAAAAGATTCGCCAGAAGGACTTGAAGATGGTGATTGGTGAGGTTATATTACTGAAAATAAAATACATATAACGGGTGATCAATCGAGAGGTATTTTTTCAACACACTACGCGTAAGTTGTGTTAAACTTTAATTTTTTCTTTTCAGTTTTATTTGCCATTTCATCATGGAAATATTTACACCGCGAAAACCAAGGTTTGGTGTGGTTTATTGGCTTCGGTTTAACGTGTGATCAATCTAGAGGTATTTTTTAATTTAACGGGTGATCAATCTAGGGGTATTTTTTCAATAGGGATTTTTTGCAGATGACTCGTGAGTTGTGTTAAATTTTCATTTTTTTCTGTATAGTATGCCATTTCATCATGAAACGACTTACACCGCGAAGACTAATGTTTGGTGCGTTGTATGGGCTATGGCTTAACAGGTGTTCAATGTAGAGGTATTTTTTCAATAGGGTTTTTTTTCACAGATTACTCGTGAGTTGTGGTAATTTTTTTTCTTTTCAGTATTGTATGCCATTTCATCATTGAAAGACATGGAAAGACCGCGAAAACCAAGGTTTGGTGGGATTTAAGGGCTGCGGTTTAAGGTATTTTTTAATAGGGTTTGTTTTTCACAGATAACGCTTGAGTTGTGCTAACCTTAATTTTTTTTAAGTACATTTCGTCATTTCATCATGGAAAGACTTATTAAGAAGTAATTTCGAAGAGTAGCTAATTTCACGTTTTAGTCCGGTGAATTGACCGCTTAGATCGTGTGATATCCTGTTTTTTTAGAGACTACGTAAAGTTCAAAGTCTATACCGACAAACCAGTCATGACTGCCAAAATGCTCGAACGAGTCATCCAAATGTCCTTCGGCATAAAATGTCCTTCGAATGAACAATAAAAACTCCACACTTAAT
This sequence comes from Hydrotaea diabolus, assembly GCA_963513945.1. Classification (NCBI taxonomy): domain Eukaryota; kingdom Metazoa; phylum Arthropoda; class Insecta; order Diptera; family Muscidae; genus Hydrotaea; species Hydrotaea diabolus. The sequence goes on along the minus strand of OY740717.1, from coordinate 99,456,272 downwards.
TAAAATTTTTGTATTTTTTTTTATTTAAAAAAAGATTGATTAGCCAATAGATATAGTGGTTGTCATCCGGAGAAGAAATAGGACATACTTAAAATTGGAATGTACGCATTTGATTGGTCAAAATCAAGTCACAAATCCTCCCATTCAGGTTGAGAATATTATTAATCTGAGACAAATTCATTTTTGCCATTAGTTTAGCACTCCTCTAACTCAATCGCTGTGAGTTAGAGGAGTAAATCATTAAAATCATTAAAATCGGCCGAAAGAGTAATGTATGTACTGTTTTTTCGTTCCCAATATAACACAAACTGCAAAAAATTCCACAACATTCAATCTATCAGAAAAAATACGCTCAGAAGATAGACAACAGAAAATCGTATTTGATACAGCACCACCGATTCTCTCAATTCTATCTTTCCTATATATCGTGTAATTATTACACAGAACCTCAGAGTTCAAAAAATCATTTGTTAGCCATGTCTCAGAACAACAATTTAAAAATCGATGTCATTGCTATCACCAAAGAAGACAAAGACAACACAAAGCTCTAATACTCCGCTGCAATAAGTTGAACTAAACAGAAGTGCGTTACTGTGATATTAGTGTTAAGTTTTGCTGTGATTTTTACATTTATTTATTTTTTATTATTTTATTATTAAATTGTTTCGTGATGTCCAGTTTTTTAATAGTAATAAGAAATTATGACGAATGAAATGTAAAACTAATTGAAAGTAAAACTAACATATCATAAGAAACTATAAATAACAACACTTTTTGTCGACAGGATTTTCAAATAAACCCCTGAAGAAGTTAGAAAAAAGCTAACGAAACGTTGGGAAAATATGAAATAAATTAGTTTTATTTAATTCATGAAGGAATCAATCAAAAACGACATAAACAAATAAAATAAATACCGATTTGGTCAAAGAAGAAGAATTGAAGACAACGGAGGGCCCGCCGTATGCACAAGTAAGAAAATCCAGAACAACAAAAACGACAAAAAAGCCATCAGCATGAAGAACTTTTTTCAACATATAAAATACAAACACAGCTTAGAAACAACAACAACACTTAAACAATACTGCAGAACAATAGAAAAATTAGCGAAACAAGTGGAACGATCAAAATTCTTACAACAGTGTAGGAAATTTGGAATTACACCACCACACATAACCCACACAACGCAACATATTAGAACACTATTCAGACTACAATAAACACGAAGAGAGGCAGAAAGAGCAGAATACAATTTTCAAGTCAAGTTACTCAACATAGAAATAAAGGAGACGCACACGAACATCAACATAGTAAAAGAGAAATTGAAGGATTAGAATCGAGTGTTTAAATTTTAAAACGGAACAGTGGAAACGATATAAAAACATAAAACAAAGAACAACAAGTACAAACTTATTCAAATTTGAGAAGTTAGAAAGGGAAAAGTTTAGGAAATTAAAATTAAGATACAATGAATATTGGTTTATCAACCATACACACGTAAATTTTACAGAAGAAAGCAAATGGCTTCTGTCAATGGGGAAAAAATTTGCTTTACCAATAAATAGGAAAAACATCGACCCAATTCCTCTAATAGCAGACATAGAACAATGGGTACAAGCAATTAAAGACGACACGGAAAAGGAGATAATACGATCAAAAATAGCAGGAAGAATATCAAATCAAAAAGGATGCTAAACCACAACGAAAAGGACAAATTCATATTCGGGATTTACGAAGACACGAAGACTCGCATTATGGAACTTAAAGGCACAATCATGGTAACAACGGCGGACAAAGGAAGAAAAACAGTAGTTATGTACAGAGACGAATTTATGAAGAAAATGGAGAAACTATTGGAAGACAAGACAACGTATAAGAAAATCGGGCTAGATCCAACAGAAAAACTCCAGAAATTAAACAACACAATAGTATTAGATTTATTTAAGAGCAATTACGTCACAAAATGGAAAAAAATGAAACTTACCTGCATCGCGGCAGAAGCACCAGAACTCTATGGACTACCGAAAATACACAAGGAAAACCTACCAATGCGACCAATTGCATCATCCTAAAAGTCCCCTGCTATAATCTTTCTCAGTATATTGGAAAAATACTAAAACAAATCATCTCACCCACATATAACATTAAAATTTCTTCTGAACTAATGGAGAAACTAAAAGAAGTAAATTTGGATAAGGACGACATACTAGTTTCATTCGACGTGGTATCGTTGTTTACCAACATACCCACACACTTAGCAATTAGAAATATTATGGACAAATGGGAAACATTAAAAGAATATACACCTATATCAAAACAAAAGTTTCTAAAACTGCTTCAATTCTGCTTGACAGACAATAACTACTTCAAGTTTGACAACAAGGTATACCATCAGACGTATGGTATGCCAATGGGAAACCCCTTATCACCAACAATAGCAGATATAGTTCTAGACGCATTAATTGACGACGTGACTACAGAAATCAAAAAACGTAGAAATTAAACTACTATCGAAGTACGTGGATGACATATTTGCTATCGTTGACAAAAATAGCATAGATACAGTACTAAAACTACTCAATGCATACCACAACAAGATCCAATTCACCACGGAAATAGAAGAGGAGAAAGAAATCGCATATTTAGACATGATAATAATAAGAGACAACGGAAAACTTCTAACAAATTGGCACACAAAAGAAACTATATCTGGGCGTATGATAAATTATTACTCCACACAACCACAAAACATGAAAATAAACACAGCATCAAACTTAATACAAAAGGTTTTAAACGTGAGCGACAAAAGATTTTACGACCAAAATTTGAAAAAAGTTACACAAACACTAATAAAAAATAATTACCCAAAATGCACAATAACCAGTTTAATGAAAAAATACACAAAAAATGACAGAATAATACAACCTTCACCAATGGATCAAAAAATATTTCACAGTGTACCATACATACCAAGACTTACTGAGAACAGATTACTTAAGAGAATAATACGGGACAACAACACATCCATCGCCTACAGATCCAATGAAACACTGAGAAACATTTTTACAAGAAAAACTAACAGACTAAGGGAAAACAACGTTGTGTAGGAAATAACATGCATGGGGAATGAAGGGGAGCAGTGCAACAAAGTTTATGTTGGCACAACAAAACGAATGCTACGTGTGCGAATAAGCGAGCATGAGGCCGACATAAGAAAGGGAAAAGAAAACACTGCTTTGTCACAACACATAAAAGAGAACCAATACTCAGCTGACCTAAAGAACGTGAAAATACTAGACAGAGAAAAAATTGAAAATAAGAGATACACTTTAGAAAGTTTAAGATTTCAACAGAGAATATCAAAATCAATAAACACCAAAGAAGACAAAGACAACACAAAGCTCCAATACTCCGCTGCAATAAGTTGAACTAAACAGAAGTGCATTACTGTGATATTAGTGTTAAGTTTTGCTGTGATATTTACATTTATTTATTTTTTATTATTAAATTGTTTCGTGATGTCCACTTTTTTAATAGTAATAAGAAATTATGACGAATGAAATGTAAAACTAATTGTAAGTAAAACTAACATATCATAAGAAACTATAAATAACAACACCTTTTGTCGACAGGATTTTCAAATAAACCCCTGAAGAAGTTAGAAAAAAGCTAACGAAACGTTGGCAAAATATGAAATAAATTAGTTTTATTTAATTCATGAAGGAAGACTGACCAATCAGCCCAGTCAAAAACGACATAAACAAAAAAAAAAAAAGCGGCTTAATTTATTATTTAAACCTCTCACGTTTTGATAGGCTTTTTGTAAAGAGTTTTGAGGCTTTGCTGGCAATTTGGCTAAACTTCTGCTATTTATTTGAACAAACTGCTTGGCAAGCGCCCTATCTGTCAAAAATTCAGGCTCAAAAACCTTTGGGAAGATATCTTTTGACACATTTATCTTAAACGAAGATAAATGATTACAAGATGATTAAGGCTTATTTATATTTAAATCGAGGTCAACTTCTAACTTCGACTTAATGAAATGTTGAATTTCGGCAATTGTGGTATCAGGGGCAATTCAAGAAATAAAGACAGTCTTTCTTGCTTGAATATCAGTCAATTTTCTCGGTCTACTATTACTTGACGAACAGGATAAATCATCCGTTTGAATAAAATATTTGTCTTTGGTCTCAAAACCATTAAACACCTCGCTGACATTAGCAGGACAACTAGAGGAGGTTCACATTCAATACTTGAATATCAGTCAATTTGCTCGGTCTACTATTACCTGACGAACGGGATAAAACATCCGCTTGAATAAAAGATTTGTCTTCGGTCTCAAAATCATTAAACATCTCGCCGACATTAGCAGGGCAACTAGAGGCCGGTGTTTGATGGTTCACATTCAATGCTAATAACTTCCTAGATAATTTCCTACCAGAAGATGTCTTTTCTCTCGACTTGGAGGAATTTTTCCTCGACGTTTTTCTTCGTTTTGGTGTCGGGGTCGTCGTCTGTGATACGACAAACGTATCCATGTCCGGAAAGGTATTTAATAATTCAGAAAATTTATTCTGCTATCCCATCTCGGCAATTAAACTGATTAAACTCCTGGACCGTGTTGTTTGAAAATTTTCTTTTTTGTGTTCGGTGGTGAAACGAATTTTTGATATACAGCTGCTGGAAGAAAAATAGCATCATAGAACCTTAATGTGACGGTTTCTTTAAAATTTGCTGTGCTGTATACTTTCCAAATTAAAATTATAACATACGTTTAAGAAAATATGTTGTAATAGATTAAAATTTAAGGAAAACAGCTTTATTTATTGAGTTTAAAACAAAATATAGCTAAATTTCCAAAATTTAGCCAATAGGAACAATAGCACTGTGGCTGAAAAATGATACTAGAAAGAAATTAATACAAAAAAGTTAAGTTTTTAACTAAAACATAAAACAATATATAAGAAATCCTTAATATTTTGTTGTATGTCCCTTGTTGCCAATAAGTTGACATCGTTTTTTGGAAATTTTTTGCCACGATTTTTTAACAACAGCCCAAAGTTATTTATTATTTGTTGATTTTGTATCAGACACGTATTTCTTAACGTCATCCCAAAGATTAATTGGGTTAGGTCTGGCGACTGTGCCGCCCACTCCATTACGTTAACCCCATTGTCTACAAACCATTGTCGTGCTCTTCTGATTGTATGTTTGGCGTCATTATCCTGTTGGAAGACAAAAATTTCATTTTCTCATCCGCGTAAGGTAACATTACGTTTTGTACGTGAACATGTTTATCTACCACGATGCTAGAACCCCAGTGCTTGAAACAAATTTTGACTCATTTGTCTACAAAATATTTTTCCACTCGTACTGACCCTTAATTAACGTGCGTTTTGTAACATGTCTTGCATTTAAGGGTGGAACTTTTCGCGGACTGCAGGCATTAAAATTATGTTTTCGTAATCGAGCTCGAACAGTTTCGACCCAAACCTCAATTTGGAGTTAATTATTTAGATCCGTGGCAGGCTTAAATGGGTCTTTCTTGCATCCCCGAGTCAACCTATCTCTATTGAATTCGAGATGGCTGGTTTTCATCCGCAGGTTTCTACTTTTTTTCTCATAAATTACAGCACTGCGTATAATTTTTTTGGAACAGTGTAGCAATGGTCCTATTTCAGCGTATGTTTTGCCTTCTGAAATCATATTTTTAATAATTTCTCTTTTTTCCAACGGACAATGTTTTCCAAACAATGTTTTTAGTTTGCAACAAATTAATGTCAATATTAGTTTAATGTTTTTCGACGACTTTACTAATCCACTGTATAAAAGAGACATGTTTGTTTGTACGCTGTAAACTCAAGAACTACTGTACCGATTTTGACTAAATTAAATGCATGTGTTCTATGTGTCGTGAGTCGTGTTTGTATAAATTTTGGCGTTTGTCAGATGGCTGTGTCAAGTTTTATAAAAAAAACACGTTGTTTTAGCGGTTTTTGGGAACACAGCTTTATAAAATATTTACTATTATAAAATATCTACTTTATAAGTTATTGTTTACCGGAAAACTGTCGTGAGCTAAATTAATCCTCTTTTGGGCAGCCACAATTATGAATGTAGTCATATTATAAATTCTGGTGGCCTGGTATTTAACTATCAGTAAATAGTCCGTGGATTTAATTCCCACTACCGGCTTGGCATGTAGCTATGAAATGAATAGTAATATTGTTCCAATTGTTATTCTGGAACACAGAAAAAATATGAATGACATAATTCATCGAAATAAAATATTTTATGTACTAAAATCAGTATGACACGACCACGGAGAAATATAGGCCGCAATACGAAGTTAATAGATATCGAATATCTCTTTTACGTCGCAGCTTAGCAGCAGAACTGTGTGTAAGGGGGCATCAGAAATAACGTGCTCGAAGTGGACTGATGAAGGCAATTGTGAACACTATATGTGACAGCGCATAGAAAAAGGAAACTAAGGGTAAAAAAATAAATTTTCTTTTTTTCTTCTTTTTTTTTTGATGTGGACAACATCTGAGCATCGAATGAGACTGATCCCATGCCCCAAAAGTGTTCCCTCCCAGAGATATACGCGTTTTATGAAAGTGAAGTCGAACATTCTAAGCGTAAATACAAAAGGGCCTAATCTTTAAAATGGCTCTCCTGAACAAAACTGGTTTTTAACCTTAGGTCCCTTTCTATATAAGTACACTACACTATTTACACTGTGACGCCGAAAGTCACAACGTTCGTTTTCGGTCACACCTAGTGACAACAGTAACAGGGTTTTAATAAAATCAAAAATAAATATGAATTTAACCCCATTACTAAGTGTACCTCGTTGTTTTTTCCCGCCTGGCACATCCTTGTTGTTTACCAACTAACTACCACGTACAGTTATCCTAATGCGACAACACGTGGTAATGATCGTTGTAAACAACAAGGAGACAAATTACATTAGAACATAACAAATATACACAAACACGCTGTATGTTAGATTGGGCTCTCGGACTTGGTTCGAATAGACAAACGAACATGTTGCGTATGAGGCAGAGGATCACGGCAGAACATATATAAGGGCGAAGACAATAGAAAACGGGATCAGTTGGTCAACAACACAGAGAGCAGCGAACCTCAGGACTTGGTGAGTAACAGAGTGGTGAAAGTGGAAAATATAAAGTGCAGTGCCCTTACGCTAGATCGTGTGCTTGGAGTACTTACGCAGGTCTCCAAATCGTTTTCGCCCGCAGTGTCCTTACGTTAGATCGAGCCTCCTGGAGTACCTACGCAGGTCTCCAGACGCCGCCTATTCGCCATACGCGTTCTTTTTGTTTATCCGTGAGCCTACTGGAGTACTTACGAAGGCCTCCAGACGCCGCATATTCGCCAGACGCGCCTCTTTGTTTATCCGCGAGCCTCCTGGAGTACTTACGCAGGTCTCCAGACGCCGCATATTCGCCAGACGCGTTCCTTTTGTCTATCCGTGAGCCTCCTGGAGTACTTACGCAGGTCTCCAGGCGCCGCATATTCGCCAGACGAGTTCCTTTTGTCTATCCGTGAGCCTCCTGGAGTACTTACGCAGGTCTCCAGACGCCGCATATTCGCCAGACGCGCCCCTTTTGTTTATCCGTGAGCCTCCTGGAGTACTTACGCAGGTCTCCAGACGCCGCATATTCGCCAGACGCGCCTCTTTTTGTGTATCCGTGAGCCTCGTGGGTTACTTACGCAGGTCTCCAGACGCCGCCTATTCGCCAGACGCGTTCTTTTTGTTTATCCGTGAGCCTACTGGAGTACTTACGCAGGTCTCCAGACGCCGCATATTCGCCAGACGCGCCTCTTTGTTTATCCGCGAGCCTCCTGGAGTACTTACGCAGGTCTCCAGACGCCGCATATTCGCCAGACGCGCCTCTTTGTTTATCCGCGAGCCTCCTGGAGTACTTACGAAGGTCTCCAGACGCCGCATATTCGCCAGACGCGTTCCTTTTGTCTATCCGTGAGCCTCCTGGAGTACTTACGAAGGTCTCCAGACGCCGCATATTCGCCAGACGCTCCTTCTTTTGTTTATCCGTGAGCCTCCTGGAGTACTTACGCAGGTCTCCAGACGCCGCATATTCGCCAGACGCCGCGTGTCTCCTAGTTTTCTCCAACTAAGGGATTAGGTGGTAGGACCCAGCATCGCCGAAGACGCCCTCGGAGTACTTACCCAGGTCTCCCTAGAGATAGCCCCGGAGTAAATATCCAGGTCTCCCCATAGACAGCGAGCGTAGAAGCAGTCCCGGAGTACTTACCCAGGTCTCCCCGAAGGTCGCGGGCACAGAAGTCGCCCCGAAGTACCTTATTAGGCCGCCCCGAAGTACCTTATTAGGTCGTCCCTAACACAGAAGGCTGGACGAAAGCCAACCGGAGCAAACCGACAGGTCTCACCAGAGACAAACTCTTATTTTAGTACTTTACATATAAGCGGAACCCTTCCTTGAATTCTACATAATAAAACCTGAAAGTATCTTAAAAACATACACAAACGCCTTTCTCTTACTCTCTGTCAGTAGTCTATAAATTTCTGTACGAACCCTACCCCCGCGAGCTATACCCCAGCAACCGGAGGGAACTTGTCGTTACAGTGGCGCCCGAGCAGGGACAGAGAGTAGAGAACTTGGCTATTGGCGACCACAAAGTGGTAATTAAAAACCAGGTATTCAGGGTAAATTCAGGAAAGAAGGGTCTCTTACCCACAATACTGCTAGACATCCCAGCGATATGGCAACCACACTTCGTGCATCTTGGGCGTACAGTCTACGCAAAGAGGACCTTGTTGCGTACCTCAGCGAGTTTGGCTGCGAGATTAGTGGTACAGTAGAGGAACTGCGAAAACGGTTCGCGCAGTTCCTGGCAGAGAACCATGAGCTCCGTTGCTTACAGCGGTTGATCCACCTACAGGATAAACACGAGCAGTCAGGACTAGAAACTAAGCCCACAACCCCGAAGAAAATACCCGCGATCATGATCACTGAGGTAGAGTGCAAGGGAGCCCACGCCCCATCGGATTCCTCCACGACAAGTCGACCAGAAGGGACCAGCTCATCGGTAGGAAGACTGGTACCCGCTGCAGCCCAGGACGTTTGTCCGGAACCCCCAACTACCAGGGATAGAGGGCTTAGGAGAGCCGTATCTTCAACCCTGGATGTTGGAGCGATCGCAGATCAAGTCCGGAAATGGAGCGTCAGCTTCAACGGCGAACATGAACCGCTAGAGCTCGTTGAACGTCTGGAGGAATTGGCCAACATGTACGCGATGCAGATTGACGTCCTACCTACGATGATGCCGGAGGTGTTGACCGGGAGAGCATTGCTGTGGTACCGGAACAACAACCGGTTTTGGACCAACTGGAAGTCCTTCAAGGCAGACTTCCTGAAATTTTTCCTGCCAACACGGTATTTTGAGCAGCTGGAGGATGAAATTCGCAAGAGGAAACAGCGACCAAGGGAGACACTTAAGAACTACTCTTTAGCCATGCAGAACCTCATGCGACACAGCCACGACACGGAGGAGCAGCAGCTGGAAAGGATATTTCGTAATGCGCTCCCGGAATACCAATGGTACATTCGAGGAAAGGACTTCGCCACATTACCAGACCTTCTGGAGATGGCGGAAGACCTCGAAAACCTACCGCCAATAGCCACACCCTCAAGAGAGCAGCATAGGCGAATGGATCCCGGAGATAGCCAACGAATGCAGCTGCCCCGCATCAACCCCCGAACAGCATGTAGGAGGTGCGGGCAGGATGGACATTTCGCTAGCAAATGCCAGAACGAGTCGATACTCTTTTGCTGGATTTGTGGAGCGCGGGATGTTCGCACGATCCAGTGCTGTCGCCAGCAACCGGGAAACGCCAATCGGACCCGTATCGAACGAGGGGTTACGGGTCCCCAGTAGGAAAATGCAACCCTCCACCAAATACAACTCTTCGGGTCGACCCTACACGGCTGGTGGCCACGATCCGGTTGAGATGACGGATGGTCGACGCCACCATCGACACCGGAGCCACAAGTCGTTTCATCAGCGAGCCATTGGCCAACGCCATACAGGAAACAAGTCCCCGAATACCCTACATATCTGAGGTAACGCTAGCGAATGGATCTAAGAGACAGGTCAAACATGCTGTAGAGACCTCCATAGAGCTGGGAGAGCTGCACATCCCGCTGCGGATGCTGGTGATGCCGGATGCCACCGAGGACATTATACTAGGGCTAGATTTTCTAACGAAAGGAGGCGCCCGTTTCACATGTGCAGGCCTCTCGTGTACTTTCCGGCGGGCTGTCACCAGTCTTCCCTCTCAACCGACCACCGATTACCATAGACATCTCTATGACGAGGTCGGAGATCGAGTGTTAGTCCGTCAGCACTCCCTATCAAAGGCGGATGGCGGTTGCGCCGCAAAGGTAGCACCAAAATACGACGGGCCGAATGAGGTCTTATGTTTTACGTCACCGGTGATTGCGTGCATTCGCGGCTGTGAGAAGGGCGAGTTACGGACCGCCCACCTCAGTGATCTTAAACCGTCATTCTCTTCCACCACATCGGACAACCGAATGACTAACCCCTTAACCTACTCCGTTTACAAACCATCCTTTTCTCCCCCAGACTCTACCGTAACCTGCAAATTAACGAAGATGAGCAAGAACACTATGGGCATGCACACGAAGGCGTACTACAAGCAGCAGTGGCAGAAACATCAGGCTTGCGACACGAGCACCTCACCCGCCATCAAACCGTGTGTCGTCCGGCTCGAGCGGCTGCCGAAGCAGGGAACTCGGCAAGACGGGATAGGCAGACACCAGCCAGCACAGACAAGAAGAGTACCTAGCCTGGAGTTGGAAACAATTTCTATTTCCAGTGACAGCGATGGGCATGTCACTCCACCCAGGCCTCGGAGAAGACGTCAGTCTAATCCGATGACCCCTTCCCCAACGGTGTCCGCCTTCCTGGTGTCAGACGACTCTATGGACGGGCCTCCAGTCACCCCTGGTCGAAATTTGATGCGGGCAAACACGCCAGAGGTTTCCTCCATGTCGCCCGATCACGAGGAGAGCCATGCACGGCAGAACATCCGGCTAACCCGGACACGAGACACGACGCCGCCACCTCAAATGCCGCTTCGAGTGCAGAGCGTTATTGTTGTCCCGACCGAGACGCGAGAGGACCCTACGACAGCGGAACAGCCGGGTTTCCAGTGCCGTGAGGAACTGTCCAGCGAGGTTAGACAGGGTCTGCAACCTCATATTGTGGCCGCCCTTGCTGCACACCGGGCTCCTACCCAATACAAACGGGTTGTGGAGGTGGCAGGGCGGAAATTCCGAATTTTGGTCGGCCGCAGGGGGCACGTCGTGGTTATGCCCCGCTGAACCGACTCGTATTGGAGGGGGGTAGTGTGACGCCGAAAGTCACAACGTTCGTTTTCGGTCACACCTAGTGACAACAGTAACAGGGATTTAATAAAATCAAAAATAAATATGAATTTAACCCCATTACTAAGTGTACCTCGTTGTTTTTTCCCGCCTGGCACATACGGGCCTCCTTGTTGTTCACCAACTAACTACCACGTACAGTTATCCTAATGCGACAACACGTGGTAATGATCGTTGTAAACAACAAGGAGACAAATTACACGCTGTGTGTTAGATTGGGCTCTCGAACTTGGTTCGAATAGACAAACGAACATGTTGCGTATGAGGCAGAGGATCACGGCAGAACATATTTAAGGGCGAAGGCAATAGAAAAGGGGATCAGTTGGTCAACAACACAGAGAGTAGCGAACCTCAGGACGTGGTGAGTAACAGAGTGGTGAAAGTGGAAAATATAAAGTGCAGTGCCCTTACGCTAGATCGTGTGCTTGGAGTACTTACGCAGGTCTCCAAATCGTTTTCGCCCGCAGTGTCCTTACGTTAGATCGAGCCTCCTGGAGTACTTACGCAGGTCTCCAGACGCCGCCTATTCGCCAGACGCGTTCTTTTTGTTTATCCGTGAGCCTACTGGAGTACTTACGCAGGTCTCCAGACGCCGCATATTCGCCAGACGCGCCTCTTTGTTTATCCGCGAGCCTCCTGGAGTACTTACGCAGGTCTCCAGACACCGCATATTCGCCAGACGCGTTCCTTTTGTCTATCCGTGAGCCTCCTGGAGTACTTGCGCAGGTCTCCAGACGCCGCATATTCGCCAGACGAGTTCCTTTTGTCTATCCGTGAGCCTCCTGGAGTACTTACGCAGGTCTCCAGACGCCGCATATTCGCCAGACGCGCCCCTTTTGTTTATCCGTGAGCCTCCTGGAGTACTTACGCAGGTCTCCAGACGCCGCATATTCGCCAGACGCGCCTCTTTTTGCGTATCCGTGAGCCTCCTGGGGTACTAACGCAGGTCTCCAGACGCCGCCTATTCGCCAGACGCGTTCTTTTTGTTTATCCGTGAGCCAGACGCGCCTCTTTGTTTATCCGCGAGCCTCCTGGAGTACTTACGCAGGTCTCCAGACGCCGCATATTCGCCAGAAACGCCTCTTTGTTTATCCGCGAGCCTCCTGGAGTACTTACGCAGGTCTCCAGACGCCGCATATTCGCCAGACGCGTTCCTTTTGTCTATCCGTGAGCCTCCTGGAGTACTTACGCAGGTCTCCAGACGTCGCATATTCGTCAAACGCGTTCCTTTTGTCTATCCGTGAGCCTCCTGGAGTACTTACGAAGGTCTCCAGACGCCGCATATTCGCCAGACGCGCCTTCTTTTGTTTATCCGTGAGCCTCCTGGAGTATTTACGCAGGTCTCCAGACGCCGCATATTCGCCAGACGCCGCGTGTCTCCTAGTATTCTCCAACTTAGGGATTAGGTGGTAGGACCCAGCATCGCCAGTTCTCACCCGTGAAATCGCTAAACACCGCCGAAGACGCCCTCGGAGTACTTACCCAGGTCTCCCTAGAGATAGCCCCGGAGTACTTATCCAGGTCTGCCCATAGACAGCGAGCGTAGAAGCAGTCCCGGAGTACTTACCCAGGTCTCCCCGAAGGTCGCGGGCACAGAAGTCGCCCCGAAGTACCTTATTAGGCCGCCCCGATGTACCTTATTAGGTCGTCCCGAACACAGAAGGCTGGACGAAAGCCAACCGGAGCAAACCGACAGGTCTCACCAGAGACAAACTCTTATTTTAGTACTTTACATATAAGCGGAACCCTTCCTTGAATTCTACATAATAAAACCTGAAAGTATCTTAAAAACATACACAAACGCCTTTCTCTTACTCTCTGTCAGTAGTCTATAAATTTCTGTACGAACCCTACCCCCGCGAGCTATACCCCAGCAACCGGAGGGAACTTGTCGTTACAGTGGCGCCCGAGCAGGGACAGAGAGTAGAGAACTTGGCTATTGGCGACCACAAAGTGGTAATTAAAAACCAGGTATTCAGGGTAAATTCAGGAAAGAAGGGTCTCTTACCCACAATACTGCTAGACATCCCAGCGATATGGCAACCACACTTCGTGCATCTTGGGCGTACAGTCTACGCAAAGAGGACCTTGTTGCGTACCTCAGCGAGTTTGGCTGCGAGATTAGTGGTACAGTAGAGGAACTGCGAAAACGGTTCGCGCAGTTCCTGGCAGAGAACCATGAGCTCCGTTGCTTACAGCGGTTGATCCACCTACAGGATAAACACGAGCAGTCAGGACTAGAAACTAAGCCCACAACCCCGAAGAAAATACCCGCGATCATGATCACTGAGGTAGAGTGCAAGGGAGCCCACGCCCCATCGGATTCCTCCACGACAAGTCGACCAGAAGGGACCAGCTCATCGGTAGGAAGACTGGTACCCGCTGCAGCCCAGGACGTTTGTCCGGAACCCCCAACTACCAGGGATAGAGGGCCTAGGAGAGCCGTATCTTCAACCCTGGATGTTGGAGCGATCGCAGATCAAGTCCGGAAATGGAGCGTCAGCTTCAACGGCGAACATGAACCGCTAGAGCTCGTTGAACGTCTGGAGGAATTGGCCAACATGTACGCGATGCAGATTGACGTCCTACCTACGATGATGCCGGAGGTGTTGACCGGGAGAGCATTGCTGTGGTACCGGAACAACAACCGGTTTTGGACCAACTGGAAGTCCTTCAAGGCAGACTTCCTGAAATTTTTCCTGCCAACACGGTATTTTGAGCAGCTGGAGGATGAAATTCGCAAGAGGAAACAGCGACCAAGGGAGACACTTAAGAACTACTCTTTAGCCATGCAGAACCTCATGCGACACAGCCACGACACGGAGGAGCAGCAGCTGGAAAGGATATTTCGTAATGCGCTCCCGGAATACCAATGGTACATTCGAGGAAAGGACTTCGCCACAGTGCAATATTTATTAAATAAATTGTATTTTTTGTAGTCTACTGCTTTCTTGTTGTCTTTACTTTTGCTTTATAATTTCGACGACTTCACAGTACACCGGTTTACTTAAAATGAGGGGTGCTTGGCGTCATGTGCATCCAACAATGTGCGTGCGAGATTAAATACAATTATCGCAATTTTCAACAATGCTTGAGGACTATTCAACAAATAATGTGTAAATTTGGTACATACATATGTTAATTTTAAACAACACTTATATTAAAATTAAACAAGATATGCTTAATTTTACACAACGAAAGTTTAGAAATGCAAAAATAGTGTATGAGATTATGGGCCAATTTCGACTCATTTTTGGAATTCGATTTTTTTGCAGAATTTAATATTTAATTCAGGTAGATGTCTTAGTTCTAAGAAAGACTAGTCATTTTTAAAAGGTACACATCAAAATTTTAATTTTTAATGGAATCATGCAACAATTTAAAAATATGACCTCCAGGGTAATGACTCGTTGAACATAAATGACGAAGACAACAAAATATATAGTATTTTTTCTTTAAAATCAACAAATTCATTTTAATTCAGTTCTTTTGTAAAAAGAATAAAAGAAAAAATCAGTTAATCGTCATTCCCCTCTGAAAATTTTTGGCAGAGGAAAGATGAATTTCTACAAAACTCCTGAAATGTTTATTTAAGTGCATATAAGTACTTACCCTTACAAAATTGACTTGAGCTGGAAATTTATACTTGCAATAAACACAAAAAACACTTGCAAACAACACAGGGGAATGACCCACTTAAGTGTGAACGTTCGTAACGAGTGACAAAACACGACTTACTTAATTTTAATAAGCCTGTTGACGAAAAAACTATTAGATGTGCACCCACTTCAAGTAATGTTCAATCATATTTGAGTTGCTTGAAATCAGGATTGGTTTGGAAATTCAAATTTTGGCGAATACTAGATTTTACAGGGGAATACTGTGTATTTTCAGGGACAGAAAATAAACATCCATAAAAATATAAATTGAATAAAAAATTATAATCGTTAATAGCAACAAAATTAATTGAATATTATTTTTTACTATGGACTGGTTTTATTAAATAAATAATTAATATTTTTGTAAAAAATTGAGAAAATTTCAATTGAAAGTAGTGCTAGGGACAAACAGGGTAATGATATTTGAACACTTTGGTAGGAAATTTTTTGAAGAACAAATAATTTTTTTAAAAAACAATTTTAAAGACTTTAAAGGTCCTATAATGATTTATTGTATAGTAAATAATAAAGTATAATATATTTTATTTTTCACGCTTAAAACAACCAAGAACAACAATGTGGCCCATAATCTCAGAATCAACCATATGTACATGTTATAAAATGCAATATTGTGCAAAAGTTGTCTAAACCGTTTTTTTTACACACTCAATGAGTATAAGTCAACAAAATTTGTAAATTTACACTTAAAAATACACACTTTTTCATAGTAATTTTAAACGCACTTTTTACAGTGTAACAAAACTCAAATCCAGTGACTTGCATCTCCCTTCCCAGTATTTATATTGGTGATATGATTCAAGTGTATGCGCATTGCAAAGCAAATCAATTCACTAAGTAATCGTCTGGATTCTGTTGTCTTAATTTCAAAATAAAGAATTAAATCAACCTCCAAAACCGTTAAGGACCTTAGTTTCTAAAACCACGCCGCAATCCAAATACTTTCCAATATACAAAAGTACAACACGCAGTGCGGAATTACTTCTTAACTACGCCGTGATATTGTACAGTCGCTACAAAATTTATTTCATTAGCATATTGAACTGGTGCAACTTAATCATAAAATAGTATCAAGGCTGATAAAACTCCTTCAGGTGAGCATTCAAGTCGATTTAATGCACCAACAATGTACGAAGTAGAAATTGTAATTTTTGGTGATCATTTCGAATCAAGAGATATATAGAGAGTATTTTGTTACATCAGCGAAATTACCAACTGCAACGTGTTTCAATTCCACGACAGCCGGTTCTATGTACCGGATTGACCTGAATCAACGATCTTCGGCCAAGGGCTGTCAACCTGGCACTACGTGAGCCGTTACGACGACAACATTGCAACGTGTTTCCGCAACACATCTCTCTTATGACGCACTTCAATATCCAATACCGTTTTGGCAAGGAAACGATGGTAATCATTTTTGACTGAATATGATAAATCCCACAACTGGTAAGATTTCACACTAATTTCTTGAAAAACATATTTAAACGAATAGCAGTTATAAACTGTGCCGTGCTGAATCTTATTTACTTGCAAACTTGGACTGTGGACGAAATAGTTTATTTTAATGCATAATCTCATGGACTAATATAATGCATAATCTCATATGGATTAATATGGTCCAACCCATGTGTAGCTACTACGATTATTTAATGGATTAATATGGTCCAACCCATGTGTAGCTACTACGATTATTTTTTTTATCAAGATCAAAGACTATATAAAAATACTAGTTGGAAAGCCATTATCACTATTTGTACACACAAATGAATGCATAACAAAAAATGTTGTTCATCAGAGAGCATGCTGATAAAACATGATTTACATATTTAACTACTCATTTATTCAGCTAGTATTTAATAAAGTAATATTTAATTATAGTATGTTAAGCCGCAAAAATACAAATATTTAGACATTATCTTTCTAGATTTTCATGTATTTTGCTGTCGCATCAACTTTCACATAAAGTGACAACAGCACCTCTGCGGCTTCGGGGCTTCTACTTCCTGTCTCTAAATTCACAGATACTTTTTAACCAAACGTTTTAAACTAGGCGCTTCGAAGAAGGCACATTTAAAATAAAGTTTGAGAAACACAAAAAGGAGAAAGGAAATAAATCGATAATAAAAATTATACACAAAAAACAAAGTGGGTGTGACACCGCTCACAGACGTCAAAATTTGAAATGTCCATATCTCATAGCCATTTAGAAGTAGGAATGTGAGGTTTTGTACATATACTACTGATATTAGGTATGCTAAATGTATGGATGAAAAAAAGGGTAAGACCACGCTCCTTTTAAAAAAAACATAGCGTATGCCCGATGGTCCTGATTCCACAGTTAACTACATTTGGCCTAGAGAACTAAACACACTATTTACAACCAAGTTTGAGAAAAGGGTCGTGGCTCTGCCCACACACGTCACTATTTGACTTTTGGATATAGAAATGTGAGATTCAGTACATATACTATTGATATGATTCCGGACCACGAATAACTATGAATATCTTTTAGATTCGGCTACTATATTAACGGAAAATTTACCTTCATAAATGATCTTCGATTAAATAAGATTCCATGTTCCGTTTTTGTTGGCATTTGCGATGACCATTAATTGAACTGGTGCAACTTAATCATAAAATAGTATCAAGGCTGATAAAACTCCTTCAGGTGAGCATTCAAGTCGATTTAATGCACCAACAATGTACGAAGTAGAAATTGTAATTTTTGGTGATCATTTCGAATCAAGAGATATATAGAGAGTATTTTGTTACATCAGCGAAATTACCAACTGCAACGTGTTTCAATTCCACGACAGCCGGTTCTATGTACCGGATTGACCTGAATCAACGATCTTCGGCCAAGGGCTGTCAACCTGGCACTACGTGAGCCGTTACGACGACAACATTGCAACGTGTTTCCGCAACACATCTCTCTTATGACGCACTTCAATATCCAATACCGTTTTGGCAAGGAAACGATGGTAATCATTTTTGACTGAATATGATAAATCCCACAACTGGTAAGATTTCACACTAATTTCTTGAAAAACATATTTAAACGAATAGCAGTTATAAACTGTGCCGTGCTGAATCTTATTTACTTGCAAACTTGGACTGTGGACGAAATAGTTTATTTTAATGCATAATCTCATGGACTAATATAATGCATAATCTCATATGGATTAATATGGTCCAACCCATGTGTAGCTACTACGATTATTTAATGGATTAATATGGTCCAACCCATGTGTAGCTACTACGATTATTTTTTTTATCAAGATCAAAGACTATATAAAAATACTAGTTGGAAAGCCATTATCACTATTTGTACACACAAATGAATGCATAACAAAAAATGTTGTTCATCAGAGAGCATGCTGATAAAACATGATTTACATATTTAACTACTCATTTATTCAGCTAGTATTTAATAAAGTAATATTTAATTATAGTATGTTAAGCCGCAAAAATACAAATATTTAGACATTATCTTTCTAGATTTTCATGTATTTTGCTGTCGCATCAACTTTCACATAAAGTGACAACAGCACCTCTGCGGCTTCGGGGCTTCTACTTCCTGTCTCTAAATTCACAGATACTTTTTAACCAAACGTTTTAAACTAGGCGCTTCGAAGAAGGCACATTTAAAATAAAGTTTGAGAAACACAAAAAGGAGAAAGGAAATAAATCGATAATAAAAATTATACACAAAAAACAAAGTGGGTGTGACACCGCTCACAGACGTCAAAATTTGAAATGTCCATATCTCATAGCCATTTAGAAGTAGGAATGTGAGGTTTTGTACATATACTACTGATATTAGGTATGCTAAATGTATGGATGAAAAACAGGGTAAGACCACGCTCCTTTTAAAAAAAACATAGCGAATGCCCGATAGTCCTGATTCCACAGTTAACTACATTTGGCCTAGAGAACTAAACGCACTATTTACAACCAAGTTTGAGAAAAGGGTCGTGGCTCTGCCCACACACGTCACTATTTGACTTTTGGATATAGAAATGTGAGATTCAGTACATATACTATTGATATGATTCCGGACCACGAATAACTATGAATATCTTTTAGATTCGGCTACTATATTAACGGAAAATTTACCTTCATAAATGATCTTCGATTAAATAAGATTCCATGTTCCGTTTTTGTTGGCATTTGCGATGACCATTAATAAAGCGCTAGCGCGTTTGCTTGTAGTCTGTGGTTTAATTTGACAAATCTGTGTTTTTCCCACGGAAACTACAACTGTTGCATGTTTACGTGATATACCACTTGTTATATAACCTGTGGCTAAACGATATTTCGTTACCGTTGAAGGTAACGGCGGCTGCTTGCTCGTTTTCGAAGGATAATTGCTCAATGATGCCGCCAGCCTAAAATCCAAACAGTGACTCGTTGTGGATTCATTGGCTTCGTGTGGGATCTCTAAACCCCATATGCTGCAATTGTGTTATTGAGATAGTCACCGAGATTAAAATGAGATTCATTTGAAAACACGATTTTTCGGTTAAATTCTTCATCTCCTGCCAAACGATCCCGCGACTGCCGGTTCTATGTACCTCAACAATATATGTTTTTTGTTCGTCCATTTTTTCGTCGTGGGAGAAGCACGAATGCCTGCTCCGAATACTACTGGTCCGAGCCGGGAACGAACTAAACCCCGACCTTAGATCTGCTCGATTTGTCAGAACCGTATACACCATGGGGCTACGTCTGTAAGGTGTAATCGTTGCATGGAGTGGGTTCTTCACTTCAGGAGCTGTTCAGGTCTGAACCACATCAGCGAGTACGAGGGCGACCGCAAAAGTAACTGGCCTAACATAAAAAGAACCGTTTTTTTTTGGAATTATTATTATTTATTTTTCAACATAATCCTCTTCCAACTCAATACACTTCATCAAACGCTTTTCAAGTTTTTTAATTCCATCCGAAAAATAAGATTTTTCAAGACATTCAAAATATGCCTCAGTTTTAGCAATAACCTTGCTATTGGACGAAACTTTTTGCCACCGAGAAATGTTTTTAAATTTGAAAACAAGAAATAATCAGAAGGAGCTAAATCTGGACTGTATGGTGGATGCGGAGCAATTTCAAATCGTAGTTCGGCCAGTTTTTGTTAAGTTAAAAATGCAGTGTGTGAAGGAGTATTATCTTGATGAAAAAGAACTTTTTTTCTAAATGCGGTCGTTTTATCTTGATTTCTTCACTCAACCGATCCAATAATGCACAATAATATTCACTATTTATAGTTTTTCTTTTCTCAAGATAATCAATAAATATTATACCCCTTGCATCCCAAAATACTGTGGCCATTACTTTTCGTGCTGTCTTAACAGTTTTCGCATTCTTGGGACCACTTTTACCAGCTTCTACCCATTGTTTTGACTGTTCTTTGCATTCTGGGATGTAGCGATGGATCCATGTTTCATCAACTGTTATGAATCGGCGCATGAACTGTATTGAATTACGATGATAAATCGCTAAAAGCTCCTCGGTATTGGTCCAACGGACGATTTTTTGGGGCAAAGTCAACAAACGCGGCACCTTTTTCGCGGATAGCTTTTTCATATGGAGTTCATCATGTAAAATACTCCAAATTTGTTTTTCGTGTATTTTAACAATATCAGCAAGTTCTCTGAGCTTTATTCGTCTATCTTTAGTCACTTCATTAAATATTTTTCTAATATTTTCAATAGTAGCAGCAGTTTTCGGTCTTTCAGAGCGTTGTTCATCTTCCGTACTTGAACGACCCATTTTAAATTGTTGAACCCAGGATTTCACGGTGGAGTTTGATGGTGAATTATCACCATGAACAGAATCCAATTAATCTTAGATTACTTGTGGCGTATAACCTTTCATATAAAAGTGTTTAATTACCGCACGAAACTCTTTATTTTCCATTTTTCAAAAATTATAAAACTTGTTTACAATCACCTGTAACAAAGAAAATAATCATTAAATATTTCGGAAATTATGACAGATGGCTTATAAAAGATTGCTTTTAAAAAACAAAAAAAAAGTTGCTAGTAAAACAGAAAATGTGCCAGGCCAGTTAGTTTTGCTGTCGCCCTCGTATAGCGAAGCAGACTTTGTTGCCTCATGCTGTATCAACGAAGTCAGCAGTGGGTCTCTGGATTTGGTGTTATCATCGCCGTCTACATTTTTGTCGACGTCATCATCATTCAACTACGAGACTCCCCCGCAGTCGCCCTCGCAACAGCAACAACATAAACAGGATCTTACACCACATATTGCTGTTGCCACTCCTGACAGTGCATTAATTTTGCAATTTAATTGCAATGCCAATGGTGAGGTAATAGAATTTATGAGTCGGAGAAACATAATGGTCGCTGCGATCCAAGAAACAAAGCTGAATGCCACCTGCAGCCTGCACAGTTGTGACGGATACAACGTGCTACGTAAGGATCGCACCAGATGTGGGGGACTTGCTTTCCTGTTACACCATTCTGTGCAGTACAGACGTATTTCGCCTGAGCTTGACTCTAGAGACCCATACATGGAATGTAACAGTCAAGTCTGGAACTGCCGAAATAGAGCTGTACTACGTATACATCCCTCCGGTTGGTAGCTGTGCCCCGCGTTATCTGCCTGACATTAGCAATTTGCTACAAGGCAATAACCACTTGGTCCTAGGAGACTTTAATGCTCTCCACGAACTGTGGCATTCTCTCCTAGACAACGACCAGAGGGGCATAGCTTTAACAGAGAAAATTGATAGCTCTACGTTCTGCACAGTGAATGAGGACGCCCCCACGCGAATTATGGGCGATTGCCATAGCTCGCCATACATCACTATGGCATCGCCTGGCCTGATCAACGACGTCACCTGGCAACCCGTCTTCTCACTGGGATCCATTCCCTTCCCATAATTCTCTCCATAAATAGACCACCCGATTTCATAACCTCTGAACGCCGTACGTTTCTCAATCAAAAAAAGGCTAATTGGGAGGCCTTCAGAGAAGCCACCAAACGCAGCTTTAATTATCTAGCTATTCCGTCGGATATTCAGGTAGCCGATAAAAAGTTCCGGGCCATCATTAACGCAGCAGCCGCTCGCCATATTCCTGCTGGTCGAATACCCGAAGTACGACCCAGGGATACGCAGACGAGCGTGATGACCATTCGTCGCTCCAGCCCTACTAACCCTAGAATAAGGGATCTCAACTCCGATATCAGTAGGTTGATCAACGAATATAAGCGGAACAAATGGCTAGACCACTTAAAGCAGTGCAACTTGAGTTCCGGAATTGGTAAGTTGTGGACAACGGTCAAATCGCTCTCTTACCCTGTAAGGAAGGATAATCGGACAGCTGTCACGTTCGGTGATAGAACAGTGACAGATCCGAAGCGGTGCGCGTGTTATTTTAACCGGCTTTTTATTGAGCACCCAGAGAGTGATAAGGTGAAAAGAAGTACTGCGTCGTATTCGCGCTCTCCGAGTCGAAGAGGGACCACCACAATTTACCGTTGGCGATGTTGCCCATGTCATCCGCACCGCAAATTCATCAAAGGCGCTGGGTCCGGACGGAATCTCAATGCTTATGTTAAAGCACTTGGATACCCCGAGAGTAGAGTACATGACCAAAGTGCTCAATCTGTCGCTAGCCACTCACGTAGCTCCCGATGCCTATAAAATGGGCAGAGTGGTCCCGCTACTGAATCCAGGCAAAGACGCAAGTAAAGGAGATTTGTAAAGGCCGATCTCCTTGCTTTTTCTAGTAGCAAAGACGCTTGAAGCACTGCTCCTCCCCAGCTTGATCGAACACATTCCTAGTGCTGATCATCAGCATGGATTCCGCAAGCAGCACAGCACAACAACTGCTTTATACGCCATCACCACACGTATAAGTCGCGGCCTTAACCAGAACAAGCCTAACGACAGGACGGTCCTCGTGGCTCTTGACCTTACAAAAGCCTTCGACACGGTCATTCATGCCACTCTGTTCGAGGACATTGAAGAAACGACCCTTCCGGCCAGTTTGAAACGTTGCGTCGTAAACTATATGTGTGGGCGCCAGTCATATGTAGAATTTAGAGACCAAAAGTCGAAGCCCCGTAGAGTTAAACAAGGAGTTCCTCAGGGTGGAGTTATATCCCCTGCTCTGTTTAACCTCTACCTCTCTAAATTTCCTGCACCACCAGATGGCGTTGAAATTGTGTCGTACGCTGACGATTGCACAATTTTGGCGTCAGGACCTAAAGTGGATGACATTTGCGAGAAAATCAACTGTCACCTCACTGACTTAGCACGTATTTTCACTGCGAGGAATATGAAAATATCCGCCTTCAAATCATCAGCCACACTGTTTACTGCATGGACCGCAGAGGTGCGGGTGTCACTCAATGTGAAAGTCGATGACGTCAACATTCCGACTACCAACTACCCCAAAATCCTTGAGGTCACATTGGACAGCCTATTTAGATCCTCTGCATATGCTACAGCTATCTGCGATAAACTCAAAAGTAGGAACAAGGTCCTCAAGTCACTTGCCGGCAGTACTTGGGGAGCCGACAAAGAAACCTTGTTGACCTCTTACAAAGCGATAGGTCGGTCTGTAGCAAACTACGCAGCACCTGTATGGTCAGCGAACGTGAGTACGACGCAGTAGAAGAAAATTCAGACTTGCCAGAATGCCGCCCTCACAACATCAACAGGGTGTCTTATGATGTCTTCTGAGGACCATCTACATGAGGAGACGAAGGTCCTTACCGTGCGCAGACACAATTTCCTGTTGTCTAAGCAATACCTGCTAGGGTGTTTTCGCAGTAGTCATCCTAACCACTATATTTTCCAGCGGTATAAGAGAGAACCTTTAGATCGTCGAAACTATCAGGCAGGACTGCACAACATTCACGCCGATGAAGTCGCAGCAGCAGTATATAGCTACCGTGTGAATGTAGTGCTAGGGGAACATCCCCCGGAGATTTCACCTGAGGAGAAGGTAATACCTCGGCAGACGCGCGTGGTTCTGGCGCAGCTGAGATCTGGATGGTGCAGCCGCCTCAATTCTTACTGGGCACGAATTAATGCTAACGTTCCGGACATATGTCCCGCCTGACATCAGGGACCACATGATGTGCTGCATCTCTTCAATTGTCCGACCAAGCCCACTCATCTGACGCCCAGGTCTCTGTGGACGCATCCAGTTCAAATGGCGCGTTTCCTCCACCTGGATATCGAAGCAGATCCCCCATAGACGAACAAGACTTCAAAATAAATATATTGTTGTTACAACAACAACATCTCTTGCCAAACAATCTTCAGCCCATTGGCCGAAGCGAAAACGCATCAGATGGTGTTTCATTATTAAAGGTCAAAGTTCAAGGTTTCCAATAAAACTAAGCTGTATACTTGTGGTACTTCACGCCAACACTAGTTAAGTAATCTTTAAATTCTTTCGATGAAAAGTTGGTACCGTTTTCAGATACCACCATCGCGGGTACATCGTATGCTGCAAAAACTTCGTCGATTAGTCCAATTGTTGCAGCAGCTCAAATTGATTTGGTGATTTTAACATCCAACCACTTACTGAATGCATCCGTAACTAAGAGCAACATCATTCCTTCAAAGGGCCCGGCACCCTTTCCCAGGTCCCTTTAGGGTATTCCCAGTGGTGGTCACCATTCGCCTTTGGTTTATTTGCCACTTTTGAGCACTTTTCGCAATCTTTGGCCAAACGTTTAATGCCTGCGTCTATCTTCGACCAGCATACGAAGGAGCGAGCCATTCCCTTCATCTTCACAGTTCCTAAATGCGCTGCATGTTAATTCGCCAGGATGTCCTTTCGAAATTTACTGGGGATCGCAATTCTATGCTCGAAGGTTAAGCATCCCCCTGCCAATTGATAGTTAGATTCTGGCGACTTGTATCCACGTTTGAGTAAGCAACGCCCTTTCTCTAGCAGTTGAAGTATTTTACCAAGTTCAATTCTCTCCTTGTCTCCTGTTCTATTCTCTCTGCCGGCAACTGGTTTATCTGTAGAATAATGAAACTGTCAAATTCATCATATTCTGTATATGGAGTGAGGTTGTCGACGGGTTTCCGAATTGCAGGTATTGCCCGTGACAAATAGTTGGCATTACTATTCTGCTTCGAGGTCTTGTATATTAAGTCGAAATTAAAGTTTGCCAAAAAGTCTGCATAATTTGCCATGCGTGAAATACATAAGATCGGGAGTGATTTGTTGGAATGCAGAATCTGGGTTGGGGGTTTATGATCTGTAATCAATGTCCATCGCCGCGTATCAAGATACTTAAAAAATTCCGTCCGCCCACACAATAGCCAACGCTTCTTTGTTGATCTGCGAATAACGCCTTTCAGTGTGGCTCATGGCTCGACTTGCGTATGCAATTGGTCGCTCCGTGCCATTTTCCAACCTGTGGGACAACACCGCACCTAGACCCGTACTGCTGGCATCCGTTGCTAAGGGCAAAGGAAGTCTGGGGTTATATGGCATAAGTACCGGTGGCGAAATTAGCGTTATATGCACTATTGGCATCTTTTGTCCATATCATACTTTTCGTCCTCATCATATCACGCAGAGGTCTCTCTCTTGTAGCTAAATCTGTAATAAAAGCGCCGTAGTATGAGGCCTTGCCTAGAAATAACTGCAATTCATCGAAGTTAGATGGCTTACTTTTCCGAAGTTATATTGGTGGCGACCATTTAATTGTTTGTCAGTCAGTCGGTCAGTTCGTGGTTTCCCTGTAAGTTTTCTATGTTCAGTGTGTTTACACATTTTTTGTTTAATATTAATGTTGTTGTTAGCGCTGTCGGTTGAAAGTTTTTTTGTCTTGGTAACAAAAAGAACTCATTGCTTACGTCTGCACTTAACGCGTAGTAAGCATTTCGCAAACTTACGGTGCAGAAAGAGCGTCTGCGTTGCTCTAGCTCTTGAATGCGACGATGGCGCATCAAGCTGTGTGTTTGTACCTGTTATTTTGGTTGTTTTTTTCACTGATTTCTTACACTAATTTATTTGTTATTTGACTTAAAGTTTTGTCTTAAACTGTTTGAATTCCATAAAAAATAGCACTCATAACAACTTCAAACAATCGTTCATTGCTCTTTCCCTACTTTTTTTAATGAGGAGTGGATGTTTAGACCAAGTATGTTTTTGGGCCAAGAAAGCACGTTGGTAAAATTAAACAAATTGGTCCAAGTTAATATATAGCTCCCATTCATATACTCGTATGTTCATCTGATTTAATGCCTTAAGCGATTAAAGCCACATATAGCATCCAATCATGATGCAATTTGGCACACGTTCAAGTTTATTTTTTGAAGTTTGTTAATAAAATGGAAGAAAATCAGTTTAGATTTAAATCCAATATATTTTCAACCCAACTTTTGCGCTTTTGCATTAGAAGCCGCGTTTTACTTTCAATCCTGATACAATTTAGCACGATTAGGTTTTTAGGAAACGGAAGGATGTGAGTAAAATTGGAGAAAATCAGCCAAATTTTAGGATAACTCATATATGTTCATCCGATTTAATATCTTCAGTTTAAGAAATTTATAAAATTTCGAAAACGTTTTTGGCCCAACACTCAGAAAAATATGGTTTACATTTTTTAGTACAATCCATACTTAATGTAGTATAAGAACATACAAACGTACATTTCTTTGAATCTGGGAACCTAATATATTTATATATTTTATTTTTATATTTTTTCAGTACAACCTAATACAAATGTATGTATGTACTCGTATTTATAGATTTTAAAAATAATTAACAAATAATTTCTATTGTTGATACAAAACTTAATCAAGCAAGAAGAGATATTATCGGCGGATGATATGGGTTTTTTGTTTATATTATCAATCAACACATTGCCGTAATATATCTTCTGGATTAATTCTTTTTGTTTGAAACATACTATTTTATTAAGGCGGTATAGGAAAACTGAAACTAAAATAAATTAATCATTTCATATTTATATGTATTTTTGATCAATTTGACACTCTGAAAATTTTACAAAAATAACATTGTTATGAAATGCTGAATATAGTTTTGTAAAATTCAAAGCTTCAAATTGATCAAATCAAAATAAACGTGAAAACAAAGTATTCGCCTCTTGAATGTAGCCCGAGCTTTAATCTGGTCGGTATTTATCAATTAACTTAGGTGCAGCTTCCTGGTAAATAGCTATTGGGTCATCACATCCGCTTACGCATGGAAAACTATGACATACGGACTTATGTATGTCATAGTTTTCCAGGCGTTACCAAGGTCGCTTTGGATTACATCAAGTCTCTGTTGACTAAAGTTAAGGATAGCTCTGATCATATTGTATATATCCATGTGCTCACTCCAGTTGCTATAATTGGAAATATTCTTCCGTGGAATTTACCAATTATTCATTGGATTTCGAAGTAATAGTATTTCAGCTTTTTTCAACACGTGGAGTTCTAATTGTGGTAATGTTAAAAGATAATCTGGGCGATTCAATAATGTGGTTTTCAACAAAGATATGATTCCAACTTTCTATTTAAAATGTTGATGAATGTTCTTCTCCTTCTAAACATATCTATTTCTGCATAATCAATATTAGATCTGTAGGATTTTAAAAAATACTTCGTCCCCTAGATTATCATGTGCAAACTCCAAGTGCTATAATTGAATATATAGTTCCATTGAATTCTACCCAATATTCAAAGGATTTCAGTGCAATTGTACTTATTTAATCTTTTTCAACTGTTATGTTCCAAATCCAAAGCGACTACTTTTACTTTAATTCTTATTACGTCTTTATTAATTGTAACACAAAAGCTAATGCGCAATATGCATTACAATCAGAGAGGATAAAAGATAAACTACAATAATATGAGTGAATAGTCGTTATCGATAATAGAGTCCGATAGAAAGATCTTACCGATCTGTCAGACATATCATTTCTCCCCTCCTTCAGCGAAAAGTTCATGGTGAAAACAGCACTTTTTTACGGGGTCTTGAGGTTCGACGAAGAGCTTCACGTGGTTGGGATTGCGATGTACTCATATCCTGCGTGCTCTCGCCTTCTATCTGATGAGCTGCAGGGGTTTGAGACTGGGATGATGGCGTCTGGAAGCCTTCAAATCCACTTGATGCAGGCGTTATAGCACCTTGAAATAACGTTGCTTCGTATGAATCTTCCATTGGATGACGTATTAACAAAGTAGTCAGATTTGGTTCGTTTCAGGCCTCTTCTTCGCCGCGTCATTGTTGGTGATACGGTCTGTTTGGAAGTATAAACATGGAAGATGATGTGTTGTCGAACTTTTTATTGCCGCGCCGAATTTGATTTACATGTCTCTTCAGGAATTTTCCATCATAATCAATTCCATAATGCAAATCTCCCATTCGGCGTACAATCGTTCCTCTTAACCATTTTGTTCTTTTCACATTGCCAGTTAGGAAAAAGACATTGTCACCAACATTAAAAATCCTATAATCAGGTGAATTTTTTAGAAATTGTCTGGATGTCACTTTTGTATGCATTTCTTCAGATCGTAATAGGTCCAATCTAGTTCGCATCTGCGTTGGTGGTGCGTTCTTATATTGTCGTAGGAATTCATTAATATGCTGTCTTAATGTTTGTGTTGTTGTACCCACTGCCTTTAGTGCATTCTTAACTTTTTAAACGCTGCGCTCAGCTTGGCCGTTCGTAGCTGGGTGATACGGAGCTGTATACTTGTGGTACTTCACGCCAACACTAGTTAAGTAATCGTTAAATTCTTTCGAAGAAAAGTTGGTACCGTTGTCAGATACCACCATCGCGGGTACATCGTATGCTGCAAAAACTTCGTCGATTAGTCCAATTGTTGCAGCAGCTCATATTGACATCCAACCACTTACTGAATGCATCCGTAACTAAGAGCAACATCATTCCTTCAAAGGGCCCGGCACCCTTTCCCAGGTCCTTTTATGGTATTTCCAGTGGTGGTCACCATTCGCCTTTGGTTTATTGGCCACTTTTGAGCACTTTTCGCAATCTTTGGCCAAACGTTCAATGTCTGCGTCTATCTTCGACCAGTATACGAAGAAGCGAGCCATTCCCTTCATCTTCACAGTTCCTAAATGCAATTCTATGCTCGAAAGTTAAGCATCCCCCTGCCAATTTATAGTTAGATTCTGGCGACTTGTATCCACGTTTGAGTAAGCAACGCCCTTTCTCTAGCAGTTGAAGTATTTTACCAAGTTCCATTCTCTCCAGTGACCGGCAACTGGTTTATCTGTCGAATAATGAAACTGTCAAATTCATCGTATTCTGTATATGGAGTGAGGTTGTCGACGGGTTTCCGAATTGCAGGTATTGCCCGTGACAAATAGTCGGCATTACTATTCTGCTTCGAGGTCTTGTATATTAAGTCGAAATTAAAGTTTGCTAAAAAGTCTGCATAATTTGCCATGCGTGAAATACATAAGATCAGGAGTGATTTGTTGGGATGCAGAATCTGGGCTAGGGGTTGATAATCTGTAATCAATGTCCATCGCCACGTATTAAGATACTTAAAAAAATTCCGTCCGCCCACACAATAGCCAACGCTTCTTTGTTGATCTGCGAATAACGCCTTTCAGTGTGGCTCGTGGCTCGACTTGCGTATGCAATTGGTCGCTCCGTGCCATTTTCCAACCTGTGGGACAACACCGCACCTAGAGCCGTACTGCTGGCATCCGTTGATAAGGGCAAAGGAAGTCTGGGGTTATATGGCATAAGTACCGGTGGCGAAATTATACTTTTCGTCCTCTTCATATCACGTAGAGGTCTCTCCCTTGTAGCTAAATCTGTAATAAAAGCGCCGTAGTATGAGGCCTTGCCTAGAAATAACTGCAATTCATCAAAGTTATTTGGCTTAGGTGCATTTAAAATCACCTCGATATGCTTTGAATACTTGTGTATGCCCTTTGCGTCTATTCTATACCCCAGGAATTCGACCGAAGATGCAGCGAATATGCACTTCCTCCTATTCAGCTTAGGACCACACGATTTCACCCTTTCTAACGTGAGTTCTAAGATTTTAATTAATTCCCCAAAGTCCTTGGCAAAAATCAGGAAATCGTCGAAAAATATAAGAACATTTGGAATTCCCTGGAATATTGACTCCATCTGCCATATCGCTGGAATATTAGCTGTAGACGGCATGCTTTGGTCGAATAAGTCCGTGTGTAATAGTATTGAGGGTGAGAACCTTTGCAAATTCATCGTCGATGGTCAAATGCAAAAATTGTAGCGCCTTGCATTCTATTGAACAGATCCTCTGCCCTAGGTATAGGATGTTCGTCGATAATTATTTGGGGATTCACTGTAGGCTTATAATTTCCGGTGATACGTATCATGCCATTCTTTTTAGTTACTACATGAGTTGTAGACGCCCACTCTGAATACTCAACCCTTTCATACACACCCGCAGCAATCTTCGCATCAATATCTTTATCATACGCGTCTTTCAGTGGCAGCGGTACCTCCCTAGCCCTTGCAAAAACGGGGGTCGCATCTGGCTTTAAATGGATCTTTGCCGCCGGGCCTATGAGTCTTCCAGCCGAGTCCCCGAAAACTTCCTCGAATCGACCAATGGTACTTTGCAGTCTTAATTTCTCCGTAGTATACGATACAATATTATCGGAACATACGATACAATACTATCAATTTTATTCAGGTTGGCGTGCACGCCCTCATCATGTCGGCCTGAAATAAATAAATATCGTGTGCAAACTGAGCGATCCATTCCCGACCGCAAAGCGTATCGAAATCATCCTCCACCACATATAGGTTTAATGAACGAGTAGTGTTTCCCACTGTCACACTCACAACAACTCTTCCAATGCAATTAATTCTGTGCCCAGTGTAACTAGAAAACTTTCTTTCCGACTTTATCTGCTTCCATTTGTCCCGAATGTCAAAAAGATTTGCTTATAACACTACAAGGCGCACACGTATCCAGCTCCATTTGTTATTGCCTACCATTAATCAGCACATCGATCATTTTACGGTCCACTGATCTCTTTGTTGATATGCTTCAGTTGCTCAATGGTCTCGTCGTCGTCATCATCACACGATACCTGATCGGACCTGCCACGACATACCTTCGCGATGTGTCCAGTTTTCCCGCACGAGTAGCACTTCGCATTTTTAAATTTGCATTCTCTTCTCAGATGGTTGCCACTACAGCCGTAGCACTGTATTTTATATTTCCTGCTTATTGCCTTTCGTTTTGACGGGTGCAAATGCTAATTTACACGTTTGTTCTGAATGCTCGTAAGCCTCAGGCTGATGACAGAGTGAGCGCTAGAAGCGTTGCTATGCTTGAAGCTTCAACCGTTATTGCTATGTGAATCTTTGACGTGTCAGAGTAAGCGCTACTTTGTGTGCTACATTATGTGTTTTTTGAGAGAGAGAATGTGAGCGCATACATTTTTACGCTCTTTAGTGCATTTATTTTTCATTTCATTATGTTTTGTGTGTCTTATTTTGTAATGAGATGTAGTTTTTTGTTTGAGCTCATTTGTTTAACATGGATTCGGACGAAGAATTTTTTATGTCAACCAATACTTATAACGTATTTTTTGCCAAAAAGGAAGGAATACATGAAATAAATAAAAATAGAGAAAAAGGAGAATTTCATAGCTTATATCAAGAGCTGAGGAAACATCCTGAAAAATTTTTTAATTATTCGAGAATGTCAATAGAGACTTTTGACTATATTTTATTGAAAATACAGTGCAAGCTTGAAAAGCGTTGGACAAATTTCATAACAAATCCTATAGTACCTTGCGAAAAATTAATAATAACTTTAAGGTAGGTATTTATACAGTAGACGTCCAAAAGTACGAATTGTGTATGGCCGATTATTGTTTACAACAATAACATTTTTATGACAGATTTCCGTTTGAAAAAATGTATATTTCTAAGGTTTATTTTACATATTGTGTTTGTCACAGTATGTTGTTTTAATTGCAATGCAAATAAAATTGTCATGGAAAAGTCCAAAAATTAAGTCTTGTAAACCCTACTGGCAGTTCTTTTTTGAAAACAGATTTGTTTCTCTTTTTACACCAAATAAAACAAATGCAGTATTGGAAATTAACTTTTTTTTAATTCAAAACAAACAAAATAAAAATATTCATATTCAGTTCTATCAATATATCAAATATTTGTACATGTACAGGTATTTAAAGCATGGAATGCAAAACTCAAAAATTGGTATAAACAAAAGTACGATCTATAAAGTTAAATCCAGAGAGACCGGCGACACTGGGGACGTACGGGGCTCGTACGTTGTAGTTTGTAAGTTTGATGCATCTGCTAAAAGTGCGCTGTTGTAGCAGGATGATGTACCATCTAAATTTGCACTCTTGTAGGCACTTGAAGTCGATGGACCCGCCATAACATCACTGTTGTAGTCATCCATGGTGTTGTAGACGCTTCTGCTGTTGTATCCCCTGTTGTAGCGGCTTGTGTTGAACTCACTTACGCTTTTGTAGCCACTTGGACATTGGGTTGCAGAAGCTGTATTTGGCGGAATTGGAAATGCATGATTATATACCACTTTTTGTATTTCCATTCGGCATAACATTTTCCGGTTCAAGTACATTTTCTTCATAAAGGGGATTAAGCTGTTAAAAAAATCTTCATCGTCGTTGCGCTCCTTTTGGTTGTTGACTTTTGTTTCCAGCAATTCCAATTTTTTTCGCTCAATAGCCAGTATTTCAGCTTGGTTTGAGTTCGGTTTTACCTTTTTTTTTATTTGCCAAACTGTTGCCTCTTCATCTTGAGAATCGAGATATCCTTCGGTATTAAATGTATCATCAAGGTTCTCATAACTCGGCATTTCTTCTGATAATGAATGTGATGATGCTGTCAAATTTCCACTAGACTTTCTAGGCTTCATTTGATCTTTGACGAAAAGTACTACATGCGGCCATGTAGTATATGTTACGAATTGGTCATCTGTCATGCCTGGATCTCCTGATCGTGGCACTGGAATTTTTTTGCATTCTGATCGGAACTGATCTCTTAAAGATTTCCATTTCTTCTTTAACAGCTCTTC
Source organism: Hydrotaea diabolus (assembly GCA_963513945.1). Classification (NCBI taxonomy): domain Eukaryota; kingdom Metazoa; phylum Arthropoda; class Insecta; order Diptera; family Muscidae; genus Hydrotaea; species Hydrotaea diabolus. Next base: position 99,423,051 of record OY740717.1, on the reverse strand, counting down.
TGAAATTAAAGCAGATAATTTGTACAAACGTTAGCAATGTACTTATACAACAATTATACAATTTCAGACATCTCGCCACTGGTGCATCCTTCTCATCGTTGGGATATTCATTTCGAATCGGAAGAAGTACTATTTCAGTTATTGTAAAGGAAACTGTAACAGCTCTTTGGGAAGAATTGCAGCCAATTCATATGCCTCAACCAACAAAAAATTCTACTAAACAGACAGCGGAACAATTTTGGAGGTTATGGAACTTTCCAAACTGTGCAGGCGCTATCGACGGAAAGCACATTCGAATTCGCTGCCCAGCTCATTCGGGATCTATGTTCTACAATTATAAAAAATACTTTTCGTTGGTTCTCCAAGGAGTGGCAGATGCCAATTGTAAATTTATAACAATTGAAGTTGGTGGCTATGGCAAACAAAGTGATGGTGGAACGTTTAGTTCGTCGCAATTGTATCAACAATTGAAAAATCGACAATTTCTTCCAGCTGATACTCAACTTCCGAATTCGGATGTTTTGGTGCCCTACGTTTTAGTTGGTGATGAGGCATATCCATTGTTGGATAATCTTTTAAGGCCATACGCACGAAGAGATTGCACCACAGAAAATGAATATTTCAATAGTCGGCTTTCTCGAGCTAGGAAATGTATTGAATGCGCCTTTGGAATAATTACCGCAAAGTGGCGCTTACTTTGGAAGCCTATTGAAACTGAGCCATCGTTTGGTGATCTACTCGTTAAGGCTATATGTGTCCTTCACAACACCATTATTGACCTTGAAGGAAATGCAAATGCAATGCAAGAAGCCAATAATTTAAATAATAATCGCAGTACTAGTGAAAGAGAACGAAGATTTAACGCGATCAACATGACAAGAGGACGTGTGGTTAGAGATGCTTTTCGCGATTTTGTATTCACACACAAATTATAAATAAAATACTTACTTGGTTGCTTCATTACAGCTTCTATGTTTTTCCAACTGTTGTCAACAATTATTCTGTTGTGATAGTGTTTATTTCTTTGGTCCCAGACAACAGGGCGGGTAAACACTTCCGTAATAAATGTTTCGGTATCAAAATCCATTTATTTTCACAATTTTTTTAATTTAATTTCACAAACAAAAGGAATAATAGACGAGTCCGGTTGCAATAGAAAATAAAAAGCAATGCGAAAAACCGCTTAAAAAACAACGCACGCATGCACCTACACACACACTACACACTCTCTCTCACTGTTTTTATTCTTTCTCTGTTTTTACTGCCTCTCTCTCACTTCAATATGGCGCTGCTATTAATCATTTCACTACCTGCTTTATAGCGGCCAAGCGTTGAAACTAGCTTGTAGCTCTGCTCTCACTCTGACAGCATTTGAGCGAGTACATAAGAAAACACATGCAGAGTTCTATAGCAAGTTGTAGCGACATATCATAGCAACGCTTCTAGCGCTCACTCTGTCATCAGCCTCAGAGAATGTTGCCGGCTTTTTTTGCTATTAACTCGTCACTGATTGCTGCAGACTCTAACCCCAGTAGCAGTTGCTCAATAAGCATGCGGTCCAGAAACGTACCGTAGTCACAAAATGCTGCCCCTTTTTTAATCGCAACGTAAAATTAGGTATGGCTTCACCTGGCTCCTGTTTGAGTGCTCTGAATCGTACATTTTCTGCATATTTTTTCCGCTTGCCGTGAAAGTGAGCCGTAAGTGTGGTCTTGATTTCTGCGTATGTCAACTTCCCTGGATCCCTTGGACTTACCAAAATTGAGAACTGCGGCCGTTTTGGCGACACATTCCGGCAAGTTGCTGTAGAAGGTGCAGATGACCCAGCCATTGCAGTCCACATCGCTTCTGCCAGTATCTCTGCAATTGTTTTTCATCTGTTCCGGTGAAATACTCATTAATCCCACTTCTGACACCAATGTTGTGTTCCAAGAGGTTCAATAACAAATCTAAAGCGACTACTTATACTTTAATTCTTATTACGTCTTTTTTAATTGTAACACAAAAGCTAATGCGCAGTATGCATTACAATCAGAGATAATAAAAGATAAACTATAATAATATGAGTGAATAATCGTTATCGATAATAGAGTCTGATAGAAAGATCGTACCGATCTGTCAGACATATCATCAACACTTGAAGTTCTCATTATACAATGGTTATAGATAAACATGGTGATTAGAAGAAATTTTTTCAGCAAAGCTTTAATTCGTACTTTAAGCTCTTCGTTCGTATCCATTTCTGCATGATAAATATCAGATACGCTCTGTTTTGAAAAATTTTCTTTTTTAAGGGCGATTAGATAAACAAAGATACTTTTTATCAGAATCATTGCATTTTTTCTTCTTCGTCTAAACATATCTATTTCTGCATATTCAATAACACAAGGGAACAAAATGGGACTTCTTGTGTGTCGCTGATCTCCATTTTTCTCCACCAGCTCATATTTTTAAGTTAAAGATATTAAACGTATTTTCGACTATTTTTCCAAAAATTTAAAGTTCAACAAATCATAATTTTTGATTTCTAAAATTATGTGTTTTTTAAAGATGTAGTCGTTACCTTTGATTAAGATCAAATTTTTTAATATCACAAAAAAATGACTGAGTTTTATTAAAAAAAGACAAAAAATTACACATTTTAATTTTCTTCACGCTCAAAGTTACCCTGTTGGTAGCAAATTGTGCTATTTATTAGCTTTATTGAATATCTTATTAAAGTAGTTTCTAAAACATACATACACATGCATAAAAATCGATTGAAAATTTAATGAGTTATGCTAAGTTCGGTGATAACAGATTTTTTGATCCTAACTATAAATAAATAGAACAGCAGCAAACACATACATTTTCATAAATGTTATTTCTGTACGAAAATCGCGATTTTGTCAATTCAGATTTTTCAGTAAATTTCTGACAAAATCAAAAGTTATGAATTTCAATGAAATAAAGCTCATTTGATTCAAATTATAATAACCAAATGCTTTTAGGCCAACACTGTAATTTTTGTCTATTTATTTTTTTTATAAATTTTTAAAGAATTTTTTTTTTCAAATCTTCAACGATATATCTGAAACTACTGGCCCAAATTAAAAACATTGTTGGAACGGATTAAAGATAATTTTGTTGACAAGTTTGGTTTGTTTTACTGAACATGGTGAACCGTTTTCAAGTACTTTAAATATTTGTAAGTGAAGTGCCTTAATTTTGGACATAACGGTTTATCGCGAAAAATCGAGAAATTACCGTAAAAACAACATTCAGTTCTTAAAAAAGAAATACCTTGTTCCCTTGTGTAAGTGATCTGTAGGATTTTAAGAAATATTTTGTTTCCTAGATTATTAAACCGGTTTTCATATGAAAACTCCAGGTGCTATAATTGGAAAACTAGTTGCATTAAATTATTCCAAATGTTTAATCCTAAACCCTGTTTTAAATACGGTTCCAACACTGATAATTAGCAGTGTACTTTAATCCTTTTTCTACTCGTTGAAATCTATTTACTCCTTTAATTACAACCTTGTATGAGTACTTGCATAGATTTCAACGAGTAAGTAATCGCTTTCTTTCGGAGTCGCCGCCACTTTCTCCATCTTGGTTGTTGTTTACTTACTCGTTAAGTTAATCGTTTACGATCTCCTCCTTTGATCGCTCACGTTCGCTGTCGTTTGTACTATAAAAAGGTAATATTGCTTTCTAATAAAGCTTCCAACATTTTGGAAATAAATTTATTACAACCCTTTTTTTCGACTTTTTATTTTCATAAATTCCCTCGCTCACGGCCAAACATTTGGTCCATTCGAGCCCGATTTTTTTGGAACTTCACGAGCGCCTACTAATCGGTCTTTATTTCCCTTATTTACAAAGCTAACTTTGCTTGGATTACGTCCGTCCACATCAACAACAAAGTTCAACATTTATACTCGTACATATTTAAATAACAACAAATTCAAGGTACGTATAGTGCAGTTTATGTTATTAGTGAGCTCGCGTTATTTAGTGCTAAAAAACAACGTTTATTTATTTACAAAATAAATAAAATATTAAAAGGTCGTTTTACAACGCTACGCGGTATTTCGATTACATATATACGTTTTGTTCTCGGGTTTATTGACCTACGTACATATGTTATAACAAACGAAAATAATAAACCAAACAAACAAGAATTCCAGTGCAGTGAGCAGTGAAGTGAAATTAAGTGTATTCTCATTAGTTGGTAAATTGGTGGTGTAAAGAATTTTATTCCGTGTTGCTTTACGAAATTTAACGGCGGTGCGTGAATATCTCTGTCAAATATTGGCTATTAATTTGTCGCCTTCAATTGACGAGTGCGCCCTTATAAATATATATACATACGTCCATACGTATATTCGCGACCATCTGCAACAACAACAAAAAAAAAACCACCACCAATTCCACACATTAATTTCATCTTCAGCGGCGCTCAAAGTGACTGCACTAGGTGGTATACACACGTACCTACCTACATATACCTACCAACGTATATACATATTTACACACATATTTTTCTTCATTTCTTTGTGCCTTTATTTATTAACCCTTACAGGTACAAGGGGGGTCTTCGTGCGCGGTATTAATTTTTCTGGAAATAGTTTTTTTTGTGTGCGGATTTCGGTAAAATTGAAGGTGCGCTACACCTACGAACGTGTAAAATTTTTCGAAAAAAAATAGTCACCCTACAGTCGGTCGATCCGACACTTAGAATCGAACATCGATTTTAGTTAAATTTGCGATCGGTTTTCAATACATTCGAATATTTAGAGATCCGAGGGGGGTTAATTGGAATTTTGAAGTGTACCCTACAGTCAGTCTATTTGACAATTTTTTTTGGAAAGTGAAATTTTGCTTCTTTTTTGTTACAAATTTTGCTTATTATTTGTCACAAAAATTGCGTGGTAGATAGGGCTTTGCCATTTACGTTGTACCGACGAGAGCACCCTACATTCGGTCGACCTTGCAAGTCGTCTCCCTGGTAACAGTAGTGTTTCAAATTACAATATTTCAAGTTTAAGAGTTCAAAATCCAAACTTGAGGTGTTTTTTTTGGAACATAACTTCTACTACCAGGGTTTTGTCATTCTCTTTGATATATTTATATTTTAGCGTCTTGACACATTTACCGGTTTAATAGAGAGAAAAACATTTACAATGCCCCTCACTCCGCTAGATTTCTTTATCAGGGCTTCCGATGCTCTGATAAAATTTAACGCGAACTTTAACGCATTAAATGAGGAGGATATAGATGTTTATACGCTAGAAGTGCAAAGTTCGGAGTTGAAGAAATTATGGGATAAGGCGAAGGAAATGTTCGACTCATGTCTTACCTACCTTCAAACCACCGAGCAGGCAACTAAAGACGATATTGACTCAGCCGACAATAAATACGATGCTGCTTATCGAGCTTTCGTACATTGTCTTTCCGCGATAAATCGCAAACTAGATCAAAACCGCGGCCCTCGTCAGTCGTCTTCCAATTCGGTGGCCAGTAGTCGCATTAGTAGGGTATCAGAAAACTCAGTGCAGACTTCTCGAGGGATAAGATCGGGTATGCCCGCGTTGCATGACACTGAATCCCTGGTAGAAATCGCCGGAAGTGTGACAGCTAACCTGGTCGAAAATCGTACTGAGGACAAGATTGCAGCTCCACCCGCCATTGACAGCATGCATAATCTTTCACTGCCGCCATGCGATACCGATGTCTTTAAAGGTGATTTTCTTTCATGGCCAACGTTTCGGGGTATGTTTAGCGCGTTGTACCTGAACAATTCACGGTTAACAGACGTCGAGCGATTGTGTTACTTAGTTCGCAAAACAAGTGGGGAGGCGCGAGAAATCGTTTCTAGATATCCACTGACCCATCGAAGCTTTGTTCTTGCGTGGAAAGCTTTAAGGGACACTTATGATAACCCTCGAATCTTGGTTCATAACCAACTAAAGGTACTTTTTTCCCTTCCGGTCCTAGACAGTGAGACAAGCGCTGGGTTGAAATCGATTCAACGCGGGATCAATACGTGTCTGTCTACAATGTCCGTTTACGATGTGGCAACAGATAATTGGGATCCAATTATAGTTTTTATGTGTCTGCAACGGTTGCCAAATCTTACAACGACTTTGTGGGAACAGAGCGTGAAAAATAAAGCCGCAATTTCTGCGTGGAAGGATTTGGATCACTTCCTTACGGAACGAATCCAAACACTTACCTGTTTGCGCGATCTAAAAGGAACCGAATCCGCGAAAAGGCACAATGAGAAAAATATTAGTGCTGCGCAGTCTGAAGCATTGACATCGGGAAACTCGCGTGGCTCGTCAAATCACGCTTGTCCTATTTGCCCCAAGCAAAGTCATTTGCTGCGCTTGTGCTCGAAGTTTCGTAAGCTTTCGGTCTCTGAGAGATTTTCTTTTGTAAAACGACATCATTGCTGTGTGAATTGCCTTTCACGCGGTCATGAGTTAAAAGACTGCGGCAGTTCACATACTTGCGCAATTTGTCAAAAGCCTCACCACACAATGTTGCATCGCGATTCGACGCCAGCAGTAAGTGCCAACTCCGCCGCAAGTTCGAGTAATGTTCGTAACCCACCACCTTCGTTAAATGCTGATGTTCGCCCTTCCACGTCAGCTCAGGCAACTTCCGCAGCTATAAATAGACAGTCCTACCATATCTCACAGAATCGTGCGGTCTTACTCGGGACAGCTATGGTAGATCTGTTTCATAACGGTATTTCATACCCAGCTCGTGCGTTGGTTGACCCGGCTTCAGAAGCCTCGTTCATTTCGGAACGACTTCAAAATCGTTTGAAGTTATCAGTGCATTCCACGAATGCTACTATATCGGGTATTAATCATTTGGTATCGGCTACATCGAGAAAGCTGTGTCATATCCAAATAGGTACGCCGATGGACTCTTCGATTCACTTAGAGACAGTGGCCTTGGTGCTACCTTCTATCTCTGGGAACTTGCCATCGTTTGTTGTCCCAACCGAACTTAGATCAAATTTACCTAACTTCCATTGGGCAGACCCTAACTTTTATGACAGTCGTCCGGTTGATCTACTACTGGGTGCAGATCTGTATCCCAATATTATTTTAGAAGGTACTCAGCAAGGGTTGTTAGGATCTCTGCTAGGTCAAAATACAATTTTCGGGTGGTTGATAACGGGTCCGATAACCTCGCTCCATGTCAGTACTTTTGTGACAACCGCGGAGATCTCAGAAGAAGATAATCTCAATAGAAATCTTCTCAAATTCTGGGAGCTAGAGGAGACTCCAAAGCGCAAAATGCTCTCCCCCTCTGACAAAATTTGCGAGGAAATTTCGTACGGACCACGCGCAGAAATGGTGATGGCCGCTACGTTGTGACCTTGCCCATTAAGTTCGAGGGTGGCCGGCCGCTTTGCCTTGGAGAGTCGAGAACGAATGCTCTGCGGCAATTTTTTCGTAACGAAGCTTCTTTGCTTCGAAAACCCGACGTAAAGTCAGTTTATGACAGAGTGGTCCAGGAATATTTGGAAATGGATCATATGCGACCAATTTCCCGTCCTGGCATCGATTTGAACTTATCCTGCTATTTACCGCACCACCCAGTTATTAATATGGAGAAGCAGACCACGAAGTTACGCGTCGTTTTTAACGCGTCGAATAAAACTTCTAATGGGAATAGTCTAAATGATATTCTTCACGTCGGGCCCACCCTACAGTTGGACTTAGTCCTTTTGATATTAAGGTGGAGGCTATTCAAGTTCGTTTTTAATTGCGATATTACGCAAATGTATCGTCAAATACGAGTTGATCCTACACATACGCCCTTGCAAAGAATACTGTTCAGGGATTCACCTTCTGAAATCGTCCGTGACTACGAACTGCAGACCGTGACATTTGGCGTGAATTGCGCCCCTTACCTCGCGATACGGACGCTTCTGAAATTAGCTGATGACACGGAAAATGAGTTTCCCCTTGCAGCACAGATTTTACGCCGGTGCATGTACGTTGATGACGTTTTAGCGGGGACTCATGATGTGGACTCTGCACTAAAAGCTCGTGATCAGTTAATCATGGCGCTCAGCACAGCTCAATTTCAGCTCAGAAAGTGGACGGCTTACGACAGAACGATACTAGATCGGTTCCCCCCCGAACACTTGGTCGATGCCAAGCTTTTGGAATTCATCGAAGCTAGCAGTTCCAAGCCTCTGGGAATACGATGGAACGCTCAATTAGATATGTTCTATTTCGCCGTTAGCCCACTCGAACGAAAATCTAGGTATACAAAGCGGGAAGTACTTTCTACGATCGCGAAGCTGTTTGACCCGGTAGGTTGGTTAGGCCCAATAATAGTCGTTGCAAAAATAATCATGCAGAAAATTTGGCTTGACAATATTGGTTGGGACGACAGCCTTGCGCAGTCTACCCGAATTGAATGGGACAATTTTGTTGACACATACCAGGACGTAAATGCAATCAAAATCCCGAGATGGGTTTGTTTTCGTCCGGAGTGTTCTGCCGAACTGCATGTTTTCTCGGATGCTTCAGAAAAAGCATACGCGGGGGTGGTATACCTTCGGGTTGAAAGTCCAAACGGAGAGATTTTTACGCACCTACTGTCTTGCAAGACAAAAGTGGCTCCCTTAAAGTCCATATCATTACCTCGTCTTGAACTGTGCGGTGCCACATTAGCATCTGAGTTGCTAAAAATGATTTTAAATGAAATTGATATTCAACTTCAGCAAGTTTTCTGTTGGACTGATTCCACGATCGTCCTGGCCTGGCTGAAGAAGACGCCGTGTACTTGGACTACGTTCGTTGCCAATAGGGTATGCAGAATCCAAGAAAATGTCGGTAAGCATAATTGGTATCACGTTAGGTCGGAAGATAATCCCGCCGATCTAGGCAGTCGAGGGATTACGCCTGCTGGATTGGCTTCTTCGCGGCTTTGGTGGCACGGTCCGGATTGGCTTAATTCTAGTAAAGACAAATGGAATATTCGTGATCTGGCAACCCTCGACACCGATGTCGAAGTGCGCCCTGTCAAAACTCATGCATCATTCTTTCAAGGGTTTGAAGATGTACTTGAGCATTTTTCGTCGCTTGATCGCGGGTTACGAGTTATTTCGTATATTTTTAGATTTTTCCGCCAAACACATCGCGATCATAAAGGCCGGTTTACTTTTGGGTCTTTGGTCATATCGGCTGATGAAATAAAAGCGGTAAGATTGCGATTGGCAACGCTGGCTCAAAAAGTCCACTATGCAAAGGAATATCGCTGTTTGCTGGACAACAAGCCATTGGAGCCGGGAAGTTCGCTAGTACCGTTAAATCCGTTTCTGGATAGGGATGGGGTTATGCGACTAAATGGCCGTTTGGTACGGGCTCCGACTCTTTCTTATACCGAACAGCATCCAATAATCTTACCCTACCACAGCCGTTTTGCTAGACTAACAACGGAATTTGTACATCTCCTGTCGGTTCACGGGGGTAATCAGCTTATGTTGCGTATTCTCCGCATAGAATACTGGATGCCCCGTATGAAGACGCTTATTCGGGCGGTCGTTAATAGCTGTAAACGGTGTATAATGGACAAAAAAAGGTCATGTAGTCAAATTATGGCTGCACTCCCACCGGAAAGGACCACCCTTGACAGACCTTTTGCAACAAGCGGCGTGGATTTCGCAGGTCCATTTGATACTAAGTCCTTTACAGGCCGCGCCTGTAAAATCACGAAGGGTTATGTTTGTATTTTCGTTTGCTTTTCTACAAAAGCAATCCATTTGGAAGCAGTTTCTGATCTTTCTACTTCTAATTTCCTTGCCGCTTTCCATCGTTTTGTTGCTCGCCGTGGATGTCCTCATACGATATTTTCTTGGATTCTGCATACCCTATTGGCAACGAACGTAGTCCAAGTACACGGCGTCTTCTTCAGCCAGGCCAGGACGATCGTGGAATCAGTCCAACAGAAAACTTGCTGAAGTTGAATATCAATTTCATTTAAAATCATTTTTAGCAACTCAGATGCTAATGTGGAACCGCACAGTTCAAGAAGAGGTAATGTTATGGACTTTAAGGGAGCCACTTTTGTCTTGCAAGACAGTAGGTGCGTAAAAATCTCTCCGTTTGGACTTTCAACCCGAATTAAAATAAAAAGTCGAAAAAAGGGTTGTAATAAATTTATTTCCAAAATGTTGGAAGCTTTATTAGAAAGCAATATTACCTTTTTATAGTACAAACGACAGCGAACGTGAGCGATCAAAGGAGGAGATCGTAATCGATTAACTTAACGAGTAAGTAAACAACAACCAAGATGGAGAAAGTGGCGGCGACTCCGAAAGAAAGCGATTACTTACTCGTTGAAATCTATGCAAGTACTCATACAAGGTTGTAATTAAAGGAGTAAATAGATTTCAACGAGTAGAAAAAGGATTAAAGTACACTGCTAATTATCAGTGTTGGAACCGTATTTAAAACAGGGTTTAGGATTAAACATTGCCGGCCACCTTGCAACATCATGGGATGTTGTAAACAGTATATCTTAACCTAAAATAAGACGGTAGTATAGTGCAGTTTTTTTCCCTTTTGTGAGCTTTTATTTATATTTCCTTTTTATTTAAAGTGGGCCAGTAGGGACCCTGGAAACGCAGTGGAGCCAGTAGGGACTCCTGGGAGCCAGTAGGGACTCCAGCGAAGGGCCAGTAAGGACCCTGTGAACGGGCCAGTAAGGACCCCAGATGTCTCATATACTTAATTGCATACGCCCGACAGCACCCAGCCAAAAATTGTGTAGTGGGCGACGGGGCAACCAGGGTTCGCGACGACCTGCGACGTCACGATCTGTGCATAAACTTCCGGTCCAAACACCAAAGCAACGCGGCCCACCCTGTAGAATTGCGGATCCGTCAAGGGAAAGCCAACAAAGGCGTCTTTTATCCGCTCGGACACCGATTCTAGTGGGGTGGACACTCGCCGCAGGTCGTTGACCGTAGCCGTCAATGTCAGACGCTTGTCTGGGTCGTACGTCGACGCAACACCAAACCGACACACTCTAACTCCACCCAGCAGTGACACCGGAAGCCGAAGATGCTCCACCATTGAGGCGCAAATCTGGCTCTGCCTACCGCAGGGATCCAACACTGCCCTCACCGGCACACGCTTTGAGGACGCCAGCAAGTGGACCACGAGACTGGGAGAGAGCGCCACTACTTGTTGTAACGGCAACGCCAATCCCAGACCAGAGGCCGCAGTAGCCGGCGCGAGACAGTGTGAATCTGCAGTAGCGCGCGAACGCGATATGGGCGCTCGAATGCGGGGGAACTTCTCTTTCGGTGTCACCGGCTTCCCAGTCGCAGAGTGGAGCAGATTGTTATGGTCGCCGCCGCAAATCCGACACTTCTGGGTGCTGGTACAGTCCCGAGCCTGATGAGACCTTGCAAGACATCGTGCGCAGAAACGGTACTGAACGACCACCCGAAGTCGTTTTTCAAATGGCATTGACCGGAACTTTCGACAGTACCGCAACGGATGTGTTCGCTGACACACTCGGCATTTTGTGTCGCTCTGGTCGCGAACCGTTTCAGCAGCGACGCCCACTCTCTTTATCGCGCTCGAGTATGGCGGAGGCGACTCCTCCATGGATGGCAACGCGATAGCCGAAGAATCCGAAGAGGTAGCAGGAGGGACGAGATGATCTACAGCGGGTGGCACCTCTATTGAAGAACCACCAATCTGTTCTTCAACCGCTGTAGCCGGGGGACCAGTCGCCGAAATCATGGCTGCCGCCGATGTGCGCGCAGACTCCTCTTCAGATAACTCCATAACTTCGTCGAAATCGGACAACTCATCGGCAAAAAAGCATAATTTATCCATGGCCCTGTGAGGAGAGACGAATAGGTGTAGTAGTTTGCTAGTTTTTCAAGACTACTAGCTTGGTGACAGGTCGCCTTACAACGCCGTTTTCCGTACGAACATCCGCAACCCGGACACGACCGTCACTTCCCGGAAAAACTTTCACGACACGACCTAACTTCCACGCTGTCGGAGGTAGCTGCTCTCTCCTAATGACGACAATGTCCTCTTCGTTGACATCGCGCTGAGGAAATTGCCATTTATAACGTTGGTGCAAATTTTTTAAATATTCCTCTTTCCACCGCGCGCAAAACTGCTGGCTGAGGGCTTGCATTTTCCGATACCGATTTATCAAAGACAACGGTGCCTCAGTAATAGCGGGTTCCGGAGGGGCTAAGATCGGCGATCCTACTAAGAAGTGTCCCGGAGTAAGTGCTAAGGTTTCATTCTGATCGTCATTCACGGGACTAAGTGGGCGAGAATTTAAGCATGCCTCTATGCGAGCTAACACCGTAGACAGCTCCTCAAACGTGAACTTAATATTCTGGGCATGTCTGCGAAAGTGAAGCTTAAAACTCCTCACCCCGGCTTCCCAGAGGCCACCTATGTGAGGCGCACCTGCCGGAATGAAGCGCCACGTAACTCCCTAAAAACCAAAGGTCGAAACGACAGAATTGCAGCTCTGTCTTAAAAACGCCTTGAAATCTCGTTCCATTTCACGAGAGGCGCCTACGAAGTTGGTACCGTTATCAGAAAATATCGTATGAGGACATCCACGGCGAGCAACAAAACGAGCAATTAATTATGTAGTAGTATTTCATCATTTTTCAAAACTTGGCGTTCTCATTTTGACAAGGTTATTAGTTATTCAGGGCGTTTAGAAGTTGCATTTTTCAGAAAACATTATATTTAAAATATTCGACCAACAGTTAATCACATTTGATATTCTTTATCTATATTAATTTTTGGTAGGGGTTTAAATTCATTGGATATCTATACAGTAGTAAGTGCAAGAAATTTGTAATTTTTCCCCTTATAAAGACCCAATTCTACAACAAATAACTAAAATGATAGAAGAATAAGAAATAAGCGAAGGTGAATTGAGCTCGCTGTCACTTTTCTGGCTTTTTGTTTTTTTTTGCCTTAACTATTACGGTTTTTGCTATCCAGTCTTAATTATCAAGGCTTAACCAAAATCATCACAAAAGCTTGTATTAAAACGGAATTTTTACCAAAATTCAAGTTCGATCATTCAAATTAAATATGCATGCAGTCACTTTGCAGGAACCACCAGTATTCTGAAATCATATTTATGGTGTTATATCTGGCTTAACATTTCAATTCCAATCACATATGCGAAATATAAAAATTCAAATCAAGTGTGGAATCTTAATTGGTAATTTGAAAGGACATTTTATGGCATTTGTTTTTTGAAAATAATTACCTTCAAATGTTGGCAACTATTTTCGACCAAAATTTTGTTCAGTGATAAGGCCCATTTCTGGCTCAACGGCAAAGTCAATAAACAAAATTGCCGCATTTGGGCTGAAGAGCAACAAGAAGAGGTTCAAGAGGTGCCAGAGAAAACCACGGTTTGGTGCGGTTTATAAGCTGGTGGAATCATCGGTGCAAATTTTTTCAAAACTGATGATGGCCGGAACGTAACAGTGAATGGTGCCATGATATCGATCTTTATGCTACCTAAAATTAAAGCCCGTAAACTTGACGATACTTGGTTTCAACCGGACGGTGCCACTTGCCATACAGCTGCTCAAACAATAGATCTATTGAGAGGTCATTTCGAAAAGCAGCTTATTTCACGTTTTGGACAGGTGAGTTGGCTCCTAGATCGGGTGATATCACACCTTTAGACATTTTTGTTTGGGGTTACGTAAAGTCCAAAGTCTATGCGGACAAACCAGCAACGATTCAGGTTTTGAAAGCCAACATTACGCGCGTAATTAAAGCCATACCGGTCGAAATGCTCGAACGAGTCATCCAAAATTGGACCCTCAGAATGGAAACCCTGCGGCCAACATTTGAAGGAAATTATATTCAAAAAATAAATGCCATAAAATGTCCTTTCAAATAACCAATAATGATTCCACACTTGATTTGAATTTTTACCCTTTTTTTCACCCTATATAAAAGATTTTTCATTTTGTACTTTTCGCTCTTTAAAAATGCACTTTTTCGAAATTAATTTTATTGAAACAGAACAGTAAAACAATTTAAAGAATTTGAAGCCGGACGAGGCTGACTATAGTAGAAAAGTTTAGGCAATACCTGGAGTTTAGGCAATGTCGGACTTTACATATGAATATTATTAGAGTGGAAGTGAAATATTTCGTTGTGGCTATATGAAAATAGCGATAGGTATTAATTTCACCAGAAAAAGTTTTAGGTCACCCGCTGTAAGTTTCAGGTATTACCTGAATTACTGTTGACCGTTAGTCACATATTACGCATGGTCTATTTGATGACAGGGAACGATATGTACCAGATATGTTTAGTCGTCCTTGGCTCCAACCTTAACAACATATCAAGTTTCATCGGAACCAGCTCAAAAATGTGACCTGTATTCCGATTACATGTAGGGGTGATATAAGGAAGGACGGACATCCCTCCATGGAAACAAATAATAGTCCTGAATCGATCGGTATAATAAACATAGGAACGATTGTAGATATAATCCATATTCGACCTTTTGTATCTAAGTATAAAATGAACTAATTAAGTATTCAAGCTCGAGGTCGTGGTTTTGTAATTATAATCTTATTTAGAACGATCATTATTCTTAAAAGGTGTTAAAAGATCAGCACTAAGTCAAAATTCCCTGTACAACAGTGTGGAGTAGGATATAAAAGGACAACAGATCGGAACATTTTTAAAATGTATCAAATTAGCCCCCAATGGGTCGCAGTTGTATCACGGTTCTTTCGATGCAAAAATGTGTCAGAAAAGTACAATTGTATAAATTTTTGCTTCTCTGGTATACATGTACGAATTGATTAAAATAAATACTTCGGGTTTGGTAGGCATAGAATAAATTAACGGAAAATGGTATCAAACTTGAAAGTTTTGATTATTTTATTTGGTACCAGCAGAACCGACAAACGTTGTTTTGCCTTCACATTTAATTTATTTAGTTATTGAAATGTGCAAAAATAAAAGTGTGCCATTTAAAATCGTAGTATTCTTACATCGTTGTTTATCGCGTTTTTCGAAACAATCCGCGTGCCGTTACAAAGACGTGTTTGATTTATGTTTCGAAACATAATGACTATCGACCCGACTTTCAGTTGGAGATTTTAGATGGCAATCCAGGTTATTCCAACGAGTTTAAGAACTCGACTAGATAGTTGACTACATCATAATGGGAAGTAACGGAATCCACCGAATTGTACGTTACCAATCCTCGAGTAGTTTCACTTATATAAAGTTTATTCGCAGCCAATATAGCACGTTCGCTCAACCACTTGAAAATATATCTCCGGATTGGGCGTTTTAACAACGACTTTAAACATACATTAAGTCCGTCGTCTAGCGTCGACCGTGGCTATGTTTGGCGAAAATCACCTGCCATCGGAATCATCGCTCCACCAAACCTCTTTAATTATTTCGTAAATCTTGCATCATCGGATCGTATGCCTCTACCCTAAATGATAAGTTTGATTTGCTGAAAAGCGATTCTGGGAAACGTTATATTTTCAAGTTTCACCGGGAGCGTCCGAAAAAAAAAATCCTCCCAAGTCCCTCACTAACTACTTTCAACAGTGGAATGTTCGTTCGAACAGATTCCCTCCACACATCGCACTCTTATGTTTATTCGTGTCGCAACTCTTGATTAAATGCGTCGTTCATCGGACGATTGTGAGTTGTCATGCCTAAGTCAGTTTAATCGCTTAATTTTGAAACTTCTTCAGTGCCATAACTAACAAAATAAGATAAATGAATCGGCGCCCCCATCGTAAGAGCCACCCCACCAAACCATGACTGAAGCTGGGTGATGGCCCTTTTCCGCCCTTGGGATCAGTTCAGATGCTTCCTTAGATGACCGCGCATACACGTTATCATTTTGCTTGTTAAACTTTTCCTGAACGGTAAAAATGTTTTCATCGGTGAACAAAATTTTTCTTTGCAATTTATCAGCGTGCTTCACCAAAAGACGTTTGAATTATTCAATCCTATTTTTTTACAGATGCAGTCAATAAATGTCCGGTACGTCGTTTGAAAGTCCCAAGTCTTTTTTAATGATTCGACTCATGGACTTTTGCGTGATATTCATCTCACGGGCCATGCTTTTCCGATTATTTTATTTCGTTTGATAGGTCTTAGACTTTTCTTTGTTAATCTGTCGAGGAACTAATAACACTGGGCAACAAAATTTGCGACAGAAGGTTTGATAGTAAACTTTAGTTGATTTGGGGCTGATCAAGAATCTGTCCAGATTCGCTCTGGTTTAGGAGACTTTCACATAAACCGTTATTTTCGGCTTTTCTGTATAAATTGTACCCTAACTGCTTTATTTTTGAACACTTGAGCACGGTTGTAAGAGGAAAAATTGACGTTTTCAACGATATACAACGCTTTTATATCGGATAAGAATTGATGAAGATATAAGCACAACTCTACAGGAATTTTGAATTTTCCTTACAAAAATATACTTTTAGCTGTCAACATTTTTTTAATCCATTGTTGTATTTTCTTAATAACTTCGTTATAGCGTATTAAAATTTGCGTCCAACAAGCTAATAAACCTTACAATCCGATGTTTTGACTCCTTGTTCGCAGAAATGCAGGTCAGTGCCCCATCGTAGGAGACACCCCACCAAACCATGACTGAAGCTGGGCCCTTTTCCTCCCTTGGGACCCTTTTCCACCCTTGGGATCAGTTCAGATGCATCTTTAGATGCCCGCGCATGCGCCCTTTCATTTTGCTTGTTAAATTTTCCCTGAACGGTTAACATTTTTTTATCGGTGAACAAAATTTTTCTGTGCAAGTTATCAGCGTGCTTCACCAAAAGATGTTTGCATTTTTCAATCCTATTGTTTTAAAGCTGCAGTCAATAAATGTCCGGTACGTCGTTTGAAAGCCCCGAGTCCCAAGTCTTTTTTTAATAATTCGACTCAAGGACTATTGCCTGATATTCATCTCACGGGCCATGGTTTTCTGTTTTAGGAGCGGATTTCTGTGAATTCTTGATTTAACGGGTTTGATGACATGCGGTGTTCGAACAGAGCGTGGGCGGCCCGACCGGTGGCGGTCTTTTACATCTCCAGTCTCCTCAAACAGTTTTATGCATCGGTAGGCGAACATGCGGCTAACCCCTAGTGGCCGGAGCGTTTTGAAAATATCGTTTATTTTCATTTCACACTTGAAAAGCGCTATTACAGCGATACGGTTCTCATTATCTGACCACTCCATGATGAAAGTTCAAACAATTTTAATATCCCGTTATAGACTAGCGCTATTGAGGTTAGCTTTCAAAACCCATATGAAATTAACGGGGTATGTTCAGTTCCACTATTGAAATTGGTGTGTTCAATGTTGTAACAGTATTTATGTCTCTACTAAGTATATATTCATGTTCTCTAATACGTTTTATTGTCTTCCTTTGTGTTGTAAAGTATATGCAGTAATTACTGCAATACACCGTTTTTTCTATGAAAATCTACAAGAAGTAGCACCCTTTTTATGACAGCGCCATTAAGCGTGAGTTTTAGGTACAAATAAATTTAAAAAATAAATTCCTCGACCCCAGAAACAGTTAGATAACACTGTGGAACATTTTTGGGGTTATTGTCTGGGGGGTGAGAAATTCCAAGTCAGGGTGATGGTACTAGGTCAGTATATTAAAATCCTCAAAGGGTTTTGCGTTCGTATGTGCCAGTTTTTTTATGACCTTTTACAATTTTTCCTTATCTTGATGTTTTTTTGCTTAGTTGTAAAATGTTGGCAAAAACGTAGTTTGACATAACTCGAGAACGACTAGTTCGATTTTGCTGAAATAAATTGAGAAAAATTAATAATTACATTTTCTTTAATCCATTAATATACTGTTTCTCTACCAAATCAACATTTTTGCAATTAGAAATAAATTTATGAAGAAAATTTTGCCGAAAAAATTTTTTTTTTTTTTTAAACATATAAATCCCAAACGGAAAAACGTGTAGTCTTATAACTTTCACTTTAAGTCAGATAACCTATAAACAAAATGCGACATAGATCATAGAAATCGATTAACGCGTTCTGCTTTTATTTACAATTAAGTAACTTCACTTCTCACCCCCCAGATTGGCTGTTGTACTGTGTAATCGTACCACAACCTTCCAGGATAATAAAATTAAATAAGCATTATTTTATCAAATTTTCAATGATCTTTTCTTGTTGGACAGCGATCCAAAATCACCAACTTGAAATGCGTGTATGGATAATGTCAACTTTCATTTGCAATTGGTCTCATCCCATTTGCATTCGGAAAGTTCGATTTTGTATCTGTGTAATCAACTAAGTTACAATCTTATAAGTGGGCAAAATTGCTTATTATTGTACTCAACAAGACCTACTAAAAAAATAGTATCTTTCCTAGAAATTTGAACTTCATTCGTTTTTCTCGCATTCTGTTATTGGTCGACTAAGACCAATAACAGAATGCGTTCGGAAAGTTCCGAACGGTCATTCAAAATTTTGCACAATGATGGCTAATACTTAAATGTACAGTGTACAGGCCACAGTTAAGAACCGATTTCGATGAAACTTGGGCAAAGGAACAAAGCTTATGGAAATTAGTCCAAATCGGTCCATCTTCTGATATTATACATAAGGTATCCCCAATTTTAGAACGTACAGCTTATTTTTGACATATCGAATTACATATATATATATATATATATAAATATATATATATATATATATATATATATTAGACCGCCCGAAAATGCAAAAGTGTTTTTTTCTTCGCTCCCCAGGATTTTTCTGGTAGGTAGGGTATAAAAAATAAGCTCCATTAAAAAATTTGACCTTGTTAGTTGATACTGTCCACCCGGTTTTGATTTTACGTCCTAAAATGGACCCTAAAGTGGTATACAAAGTAATCGGCCTATAACTTTGAAAATAACAGGTTAGGAGATCGGTTATGTATACCATATTTATAGAGAATCATATAATACACCTTTTTGTAGTAGATTTCATCGATGTCCGTTTGACCATTTAAGCAGAGGTGGGCAATTTTTATGAAAATTTGTGAAATTGAATTTTTAAAACATCCATAACTTTTTTGTGAATGCAGATATTTTTATATGCAAACTGTCAATTGATAGAGTATTAAATGAAGTTTAAACTGTATAAAAATGTTACATTATTTTCTGCCCTTAAATAGGCAAGAAATTGCAAAAAAAATTAATGAGTAAAAAAAATATAAAAATTTTATTAAAAACAAATACATAGAAAAGAAAAAACACACTCTACTACATGGCGTTACAAACTAATTGACAAACTTAGTATACCCTCTACGAAAAGTATACCTGAAAGTTGCAACTGTGTTGTCAGAAAAAAACATCTGTTTTTGTTTATTAATTCAAAAAAATTAAGAGACATAAAATAAAATTAATTAAGTTTTGTTTTGTTAAGGTAATTAACGAACATAGATTTAGAGAAACTTTCTGATGGCAATGCTTCAAAATGTTCCTCCATTGTTTGCATAAGTAATTGCTTCTGATCTTCTTGGTGTGTTAAAATTGCGTTAAATCGTGTAATTAAAGCTTTTCCACGCTCAGCAATATCGTTTACTACAAGTAAACTTTTGACAATTTTGCTAGCAGCAACATAATCTTCGCTTTCACTCCATGTGACTGGATCGTCTTTTATAAAGCTTTTATTAACTCCAGTGATATCTTGGTTTAATATAGTTTCAAAAAATAAATAAGTGTTATTACTAACGAAGTCACATAATTCAGCACTCATGATCTCGTTGACTGGCAAGTTAATCCGTTTTGGATTTTCTGGATGACCCTCTTTATTAAAGTTCAGTATCATTCTTCTTTTTATATTGATTTCAACTTCGTCGTCAAATAACGCAAGCGCGATGTTTGCTTCACTTAAATACCAAAGATGGTTTCAAAACTTATTTTGTACTGCAGTTGCCACTATATCATATATATATATATATATATATATATATATATATATATATATATATATATATATATATATATATATATATATACCCACCATTATTTTTTTGTATTTTAGTTTTTAACTTAAAATATCTTGCATAGCAGGATACATCAGTCACATAGAAAAAAACCATTTATTGAATTTATAGACTCCATTATAAACAAAAAAATATGCACCATTTTACACAGAAAAATCACATATACCAGGTTCTTAAGTATGTATGTAATTCGATATGTCAAAAATAAGCTGTACGTTCTAAAATTGGGGAAACCTTATGTATAATATCAGAAGATGGACCGATTTGGACTAATTTCCATAAGCTTTGTTCCTTTGCCCAAGTTTCATCGAAATCGGTTCTTAACTGTGGCCTGTACACTGTACATTTAAGTATTAGCCATCATTGTGCAAAATTTTGAATGACCGTTCGGAACTTTCCGAACGCATTCTGTTATTGGTCTTAGTCGACCAATAACAGAATGCGATAAAAACGAATGAAGTTCAAATTTCTAGGAAAGATACTATTTTTTTAGTAGGTCTTGTTGAGTACAATAATAAGCAATTTTGCCCACTTATAAGATTGTAACTTAGTTGATTACACAGATACAAAATCGAACTTTCCGAATGCAAATGGGATGAGACCAATTGCAAATGAAAGTTGACATTATCCATACACGCATTTCAAGTTGGTGATTTTGGATCGCTGTCCAACAAGAAAAGATCATTGAAAATTTGATAAAATAATGCTTATTTAATTTTATTATCCTGGAAGGTTGTGGTACGATTACACAGTACAACAGCCAATCTGGGGGGTGAGAAGTGAAGTTACTTAATTGTAAATAAAAGCAGAACGCGTTAATCGATTTCTATGATCTATGTCGCATTTTGTTTATAGGTTATGTGACTTAACGTGAAAGTTATAAGACTACACGTTTTTCCGTTTGGGATTTATATGTTTAAAAAAAAAAAAAAAAATTTTTCGGCAAAATTTTCTTCATAAATTTATTTCTAATTGCAAAAATGTTGATTTGGTAGAGAAACAGTATATTAATGGATTAAAGAAAATGTAATTATTAATTTTTCTCAATTTATTTCAGCAAAATCGAACTAGTCGTTCTCGAGTTATGTCAAACTACGTTTTTGCCAACATTTTACAACTAAGCAAAAAAACATCAAGATAAGGAAAAAATTTAAAAGGTCATAAAAAAACTGGCACATACGAACGCAAAACCCTTTGAGGATTTTAATATACTGACCTAGTACCATCACCCTGACTTGGAATTTCTCACCCCCCAGACAATAACCCCAAAAATGTTCCACAGTGTTATCTAACTGTTTCTGGGGTCGAGGAATTTATTTTTTAAATTTATTTGTACCTAAAACTCACGCTTAATGGCGCTGTCATAAAAAGGGTGCTACTTCTTGTAGATTTTCATAGAAAAAACGGTGTATTGCAGTAATTACTGCATATACTTTACAACACAAAGGAAGACAATAAAACGTATTAGAGAACATGAATATATACTTAGTAGAGACATAAATACTGTTACAACATTGAACACACCAATTTCAATAGTGGAACTGAACATACCCCGTTAATTTCATATGGGTTTTGAAAGCTAACCTCAATAGCGCTAGTCTATAACGGGATATTAAAATTGTTTGAACTTTCATCATGGAGTGGTCAGATAATGAGAACCGTATCGCTGTAATAGCGCTTTTCAAGTGTGAAATGAAAATAAACGATATTTTCAAAACGCTCCGGCCACTAGGGGTTAGCCGCATGTTCGCCTACCGATGCATAAAACTGTTTGAGGAGACTGGAGATGTAAAAGACCGCCACCGGTCGGGCCGCCCACGCTCTGTTCGAACACCGCATGTCATCAAACCCGTTAAATCAAGAATTCACAGAAATCCGCTCCTAAAACAGAAAACCATGGCCCGTGAGATGAATACCAGGCAATAGTCCATGAGTCGAATTATTAAAAAAAGACTTGGGACTCGGGGCTTTCAAACGACGTACCGGACATTTATTGACTGCAGCTTTAAAACAATAGGATTGAAAAATGCAAACATCTTTTGGTGAAGCACGCTGATAACTTGCACAGAAAAATTTTGTTCACCGATAAAAAAATGTTAACCGTTCAGGGAAAATTTAACAAGCAAAATGAAAGGGCGCATGCGCGGGCATCTAAAGATGCATCTGAACTGATCCCAAGGGTGGAAAAGGGTCCCAAGGGAGGAAAAGGGCCCAGCTTCAGTCATGGTTTGGTGGGGTGTCTCCTACGATGGGGCACTGACCTGCATTTCTGCGAACAAGGAGTCAAAACATCGGATTGTAAGGTTTATTAGCTTGTTGGTCGCAAATTTTAATACGCTATAACGAAGTTATTAAGAAAATACAACAATGGATTAAAAAAATTCAAAATTCCTGTAGAGTTGTGCTTATATCTTCATCAATTCTTATCCGATATAAAAGCGTTGTATATCGTTGAAAACGTCAATTTTTCCTCTTACAACCGTGCTCAAGTGTTCAAAAATAAAGCAGTTAGGGTACAATTTATACAGAAAAGCCGAAAATAACGGTTTATGTGAAAGTCTCCTAAACCAGAGCGAAACTGGACAGATTCTTGATCAGCCCCAAATCAACTAAAGTTTACTATCAAACCTTCTGTCGCAGTTATTAAGAAAATACAACAATGGATTAAAAAAATGTTGACAGCTAAAAGTATATTTTTGTAAGGAAAATTCAAAATTCCTGTAGAGTTGTGCTTATATCTTCATCAATTCTTATCCGATATAAAAGCGTTGTATATCGTTGAAAACGTCAATTTTTCCGCTTACAACCGTGCTCAAGTGTTCAAAAATAAAGCAGTTAGGGTACAATTTATACAGAAAAGCCGAAAATAACGGTTTATGTGAAAGTCTCCTAAACCAGAGCGAATCTGGACAGATTCTTGATCAGCCCCAAATCAACTTAAGTTTACTATCAAACCTTCTGTCGCAAATTTTGTTGCCCAGTGTTATTAGTTCCTCGACAGATTAACAAAGAAAAGTCTAAGACCTTTCAAACGAAATAAAATAATCGGAAAAGCATGGCCCGTGAGATGAATATCACGCAAAAGTCCATGAGTCGAATCATTAAAAAAGACTTGGGACTTTCAAACGACGTACCGGACATTTATTGACTGCATCTGTAAAAAAATAGGATTGAAAAATGCAAACGTCTTTTGGTGAAGCACGCTGATAAATTGCAAAGAAAAATTTTGTTCACCGATGAAAACATTTTTACCGTTCAGGAAAAGTTTAACAAGCAAAATGATAACGTGTATGCGCGGTCATCTAAGGAAGCATCTAAACTGATCCCAAGGGCGGAAAAGGGCCATCACCCAGCTTCAGTCATGGTTTGGTGGGGTGGCTCTTACGATGGGGGCGCCGATTCATTTATCTTATTTTGTTAGTTATGGCACTGAAGAAGTTTCAAAATTAAGCGATTAAACTGACTTAGGCATGACAACTCACAATCGTCCGATGAACGACGCATTTAATCAAGAGTTGCGACACGAATAAACATAAGAGTGCGATGTGTGGAGGGAATCTGTTCGAACGAACATTCCACTGTTGAAAGTAGTTAGTGAGGGACTTGGGAGGATTTTTTTTTTCGGACGCTCCCGGTGAAACTTGAAAATATAACGTTTCCCAGAATCGCTTTTCAGCAAATCAAACTTATCATTTAGGGTAAAGGCATACGATCCGATGATGCAAGATTTACGAAATAATTAAAGAGGTTTGGTGGAGCGATGATTCCGATGGCAGGTGATTTTCGCCAAACATAGCCACGGTCGACGCTAGACGACGGACTTAATGTATGTTTAAAGTCGTTGTTAAAACGCCCAATCCGGAGATATATTTTCAAGTGGTTGAGCGAACGTGCTATATTGGCTGCGAATAAACTTTATATAAGTGAAACTACTCGAGGATTGGTAACGTACAATTCGGTGGATTCCGTTACTTCCCATTATGATGTAGTCAACTATCTAGTCGAGTTCTTAAACTCGTTGGAATAACCTGGATTGCCATCTAAAATCTCCAACTGAAAGTCGGGTCGATAGTCATTATGTTTCGAAACATAAATCAAACACGTCTTTGTAACGGCACGCGGATTGTTTCGAAAAACGCGATAAACAACGATGTAAGAATACTACGATTTTAAATGGCACACTTTTATTTTTGCACATTTCAATAACTAAATAAATTAAATGTGAAGGCAAAACAACGTTTGTCGGTTCTGCTGGTACCAAATAAAATAATCAAAACTTTCAAGTTTGATACCATTTTCCGTTTATTTATTCTATGCCTACCAAACCCGAAGTATTTATTTTAATCAATTCGTACATGTATACCAGAGAAGCAAAAATTTATACAATTGTACTTTTCTGACACATTTTTGCATCGAAAGAACCGTGATACAACTGCGACCCATTGGGGGCTAATTTGATACATTTTAAAAATGTTCCGATCTGTTGTCCTTTTATATCCTACTCCACACTGTTGTACAGGGAATTTTGACTTAGTGCTGATCTTTTAACACCTTTTAAGAATAATGATCGTTCTAAATAAGATTATAATTACAAAACCACGACCTCGAGCTTGAATACTTAATTAGTTCATTTTATACTTAGATACAAAAGGTCGAATATGGATTATATCTACAATCGTTCCTATGTTTATTATACCGATCGATTCAGGACTATTATTTGTTTCCATGGAGGGATGTCCGTCCTTCCTTATATCACCCCTACATGTAATCGGAATACAGGTCACATTTTTGAACTGGTTCCGATGAAACTTGATATGTTGTTAAGGTTGGAGCCAAGGACGACTAAACATATCTGGTACATATCGTTCCCTGTCATCAAATAGACCATGCGTAATATGTGACTAACGGTCAACAGTAATTCAGGTAATACCTGAAACTTACAGCGGGTGACCTAAAACTTTTTCTGGTGAAATTAATACCTATCGCTATTTTCATATAGCCACAACGAAATATTTCACTTCCACTCTAATAATATTCATATGTAAAGTCCGACATTGCCTAAACTCCAGGTATTGCCTAAACTTTTCTACTATAGTCAGCCTCGTCCGGCTTCAAATTCTTTAAATTGTTTTACTGTTCTGTTTCAATAAAATTAATTTCGAAAAAGTGCATTTTTAAAGAGCGAAAAGTACAAAATGAAAAATCTTTTATATAGGGTGAAAAAAAGGGTAAAAATTCAAATCAAGTGTGGAATCATTATTGGTTATTTGAAAGGACATTTTATGGCATTTATTTTTTGAATATAATTTCCTTCAAATGTTGGCCGCAGGGTTTCCATTCTGAGGGTCCAATTTTGGATGACTCGTTCGAGCATTTCGACCGGTATGGCTTTAATTACGCGCGTAATGTTGGCTTTCAAAACCTGAATCGTTGCTGGTTTGTCCGCATAGACTTTGGACTTTACGTAACCCCAAACAAAAATGTCTAAAGGTGTGATATCACCCGATCTAGGAGCCAACTCACCTGTCCAAAACGTGAAATAAGCTGCTTTTCGAAATGACCTCTCAATAGATCTATTGTTTGAGCAGCTGTATGGCAAGTGGCACCGTCCGGTTGAAACCAAGTATCGTCAAGTTTACGGGCTTTAATTTTAGGTAGCATAAAGATCGATATCATGGCACCATTCACTGTTACGTTCCGGCCATCATCAGTTTTGAAAAAATATGCACCGATGATTCCACCAGCTTATAAACCGCACCAAACCGTGGTTTTCTCTGGCACCTCTTGAACCTCTTCTTGTTGCTCTTCAGCCCAAATGCGGCAATTTTGCTGAACAAAATTTTGGTCGAAAATAGTTGCCAACATTTGAAGGTAATTATTTTCAAAAAACAAATGCCATAAAATGTCCTTTCAAATTACCAATTAAGATTCCACACTTGATTTGAATTTTTATATTTCGCATATGTGATTGGAATTGAAATGTTAAGCCAAAAGTACAAAATGAAAAATCTTTTATATAGGGTGAAAAAAAGGGTAAAAATTCAAATCAAGTGTGGAATCATTATTGGTTATTTGAAAGGACATTTTATGGCATTTATTTTTTGAATATAATTTCCTTCAAATGTTGGCCGCAGGGTTTCCATTCTGAGGGTCCAATTTTGGATGACTCGTTCGAGCATTTCGACCGGTATGGCTTTAATTACGCGCGTAATGTTGGCTTTCAAAACCTGAATCGTTGCTGGTTTGTCCGCATAGACTTTGGACTTTACGTAACCCCAAACAAAAATGTCTAAAGGTGTGATATCACCCGATCTAGGAGCCAACTCACCTGTCCAAAACGTGAAATAAGCTGCTTTTCGAAATGACCTCTCAATAGATCTATTGTTTGAGCAGCTGTATGGCAAGTGGCACCGTCCGGTTGAAACCAAGTATCGTCAAGTTTACGGGCTTTAATTTTAGGTAGCATAAAGATCGATATCATGGCACCATTCACTGTTACGTTCCGGCCATCATCAGTTTTGAAAAAATATGCACCGATGATTCCACCAGCTTATAAACCGCACCAAACCGTGGTTTTCTCTGGCACCTCTTGAACCTCTTCTTGTTGCTCTTCAGCCCAAATGCGGCAATTTTGCTGAACAAAATTTTGGTCGAAAATAGTTGCCAACATTTGAAGGTAATTATTTTCAAAAAACAAATGCCATAAAATGTCCTTTCAAATTACCAATTAAGATTCCACACTTGATTTGAATTTTTATATTTCGCATATGTGATTGGAATTGAAATGTTAAGCCAGATATAACACCATAAATATGATTTCAGAATACTGGTGGTTCCTGCAAAGTGACTGCATGCATATTTAATTTGAATGATCGAACTTGAATTTTGGTAAAAATTCCGTTTTAATACAAGCTTTTGTGATGATTTTGGTTCAGCCTTGATAATTAAGACTGGATAGCAAAAACCGTAATAGTTAAGGCAAAAAAAAACAAAAAGCCAGAAAAGTGACAGCGAGCTCAATTCACCTTCGCTTATTTCTTATTCTTCTATCATTTTAGTTATTTGTTGTAGAATTGGGTCTTTATAAGGGGAAAAATTACAAATTTCTTGCACTTACTACTGTATAGATATCCAATGAATTTAAACCCCTACCAAAAATTAATATAGATAAAGAATATCAAATGTGATTAACTGTTGGTCGAATAGTTTAAATATAATGTTTTCTGAAAAATGCAACTTCTAAACGCCCTGAATAACTAATAACCTTGTCAAAATGAGAACGCCAAGTTTTGAAAAATGATGAAATACTACTACATAAGTAATTAATTTTTGGAATAATTTAATGCAACTAGTTTTCCAATTATAGCACCTGGAGTTTTCATATGAAAACCGGTTTAATAATCTAGGAAACAAAATATTTCTTAAAATCCTACAGATCACTTACACAAGGGAACAAGGTATTTCTTTTTTAAGAACTGAATGTTGTTTTTACGGTAATTTCTCGATTTTTCGCGATAAACCGTTATGTCCAAAATTAAGGCACTTCACTTACAAATATTTAAAGTACTTGAAAACGGTTCACCATGTTCAGTAAAACAAACCAAACTTGTCAACAAAATTATCTTTAATCCGTTCCAACAATGTTTTTAATTTGGGCCAGTAGTTTCAGATATATCGTTGAAGATTTGAAAAAAAAAATTCTTTAAAAATTTATAAAAAAAATAAATAGACAAAAATTACAGTGTTGGCCTAAAAGCATTTGGTTATTATAATTTGAATCAAATGAGCTTTATTTCATTGAAATTCATAACTTTTGATTTTGTCAGAAATTTACTGAAAAATCTGAATTGACAAAATCGCGATTTTCGTACAGAAATAACATTTATGAAAATGTATGTGTTTGCTGCTGTTCTATTTATTTATAGTTAGGATCAAAAAATCTGTTATCACCGAACTTAGCATAACTCATTAAATTTTCAATCGATTTTTATGCATGTGTATGTATGTTTTAGAAACTACTTTAATAAGATATTCAATAAAGCTAATAAATAGCACAATTTGCTACCAACAGGGTAAGCGAAAAGTACAAAATGAAAAATCTTTTATATAGGGTGAAAAAAAGGGTAAAAATTCAAATCAAGTGTGGAATCATTATTGGTTATTTGAAAGGACATTTTATGGCATTTATTTTTTGAATATAATTTCCTTCAAATGTTGGCCGCAGGGTTTCCATTCTGAGGGTCCAATTTTGGATGACTCGTTCGAGCATTTCGACCGGTATGGCTTTAATTACGCGCGTAATGTTGGCTTTCAAAACCTGAATCGTTGCTGGTTTGTCCGCATAGACTTTGGACTTTACGTAACCCCAAACAAAAATGTCTAAAGGTGTGATATCACCCGATCTAGGAGCCAACTCACCTGTCCAAAACGTGAAATAAGCTGCTTTTCGAAATGACCTCTCAATAGATCTATTGTTTGAGCAGCTGTATGGCAAGTGGCACCGTCCGGTTGAAACCAAGTATCGTCAAGTTTACGGGCTTTAATTTTAGGTAGCATAAAGATCGATATCATGGCACCATTCACTGTTACGTTCCGGCCATCATCAGTTTTGAAAAAATATGCACCGATGATTCCACCAGCTTATAAACCGCACCAAACCGTGGTTTTCTCTGGCACCTCTTGAACCTCTTCTTGTTGCTCTTCAGCCCAAATGCGGCAATTTTGCTGAACAAAATTTTGGTCGAAAATAGTTGCCAACATTTGAAGGTAATTATTTTCAAAAAACAAATGCCATAAAATGTCCTTTCAAATTACCAATTAAGATTCCACACTTGATTTGAATTTTTATATTTCGCATATGTGATTGGAATTGAAATGTTAAGCCAGATATAACACCATAAATATGATTTCAGAATACTGGTGGTTCCTGCAAAGTGACTGCATGCATATTTAATTTGAATGATCGAACTTGAATTTTGGTAAAAATTCCGTTTTAATACAAGCTTTTGTGATGATTTTGGTTAAGCCTTGATAATTAAGACTGGATAGCAAAAACCGTAATAGTTAAGGCAAAAAAAAACAAAAAGCCAGAAAAGTGACAGCGAGCTCAATTCACCTTCGCTTATTTCTTATTCTTCTATCATTTTAGTTATTTGTTGTAGAATTGGGTCTTTTTTATAAGGGGAAAAATTACAAATTTCTTGCACTTACTACTGTATAGATATCCAATGAATTTAAACCCCTACCAAAAATTAATATAGATAAAGAATATCAAATGTGATTAACTGTTGGTCGAATAGTTTAAATATAATGTTTTCTGAAAAATGCAACTTCTAAACGCCCTGAATAACTAATAACCTTGTCAAAATGAGAACGCCAAGTTTTGAAAAATGATGAAATACTACTACATAAGTAATTAATTTTTGGAATAATTTAATGCAACTAGTTTTCCAATTATAGCACCTGGAGTTTTCATATGAAAACCGGTTTAATAATCTAGGAAACAAAATATTTCTTAAAATCCTACAGATCACTTACACAAGGGAACAAGGTATTTCTTTTTTAAGAACTGAATGTTGTTTTTACGGTAATTTCTCGATTTTTCGCGATAAACCGTTATGTCCAAAATTAAGGCACTTCACTTACAAATATTTAAAGTACTTGAAAACGGTTCACCATGTTCAGTAAAACAAACCAAACTTGTCAACAAAATTATCTTTAATCCGTTCCAACAATGTTTTTAATTTGGGCCAGTAGTTTCAGATATATCGTTGAAGATTTGAAAAAAAAAATTCTTTAAAAATTTATAAAAAAAATAAATAGACAAAAATTACAGTGTTGGCCTAAAAGCATTTGGTTATTATAATTTGAATCAAATGAGCTTTATTTCATTGAAATTCATAACTTTTGATTTTGTCAGAAATTTACTGAAAAATCTGAATTGACAAAATCGCGATTTTCGTACAGAAATAACATTTATGAAAATGTATGTGTTTGCTGCTGTTCTATTTATTTATAGTTAGGATCAAAAAATCTGTTATCACCGAACTTAGCATAACTCATTAAATTTTCAATCGATTTTTATGCATGTGTATGTATGTTTTAGAAACTACTTTAATAAGATATTCAATAAAGCTAATAAATAGCACAATTTGCTACCAACAGGGTAACTTTGAGCGTGAAGAAAATTAAAATGTGTAATTTTTTGTCTTTTTTTAATAAAACTCAGTCATTTTTTTGTGAT
This sequence comes from Hydrotaea diabolus, assembly GCA_963513945.1. Taxonomy (NCBI): domain Eukaryota; kingdom Metazoa; phylum Arthropoda; class Insecta; order Diptera; family Muscidae; genus Hydrotaea; species Hydrotaea diabolus. The sequence continues at coordinate 99,392,743 of OY740717.1, read as the reverse complement.
ATTAAAAAATTTGATCTTTATCAAAGGTAACGACTACATCTTTAAAAAACACATAATTTTAGAAATCAAAAATTATGATTTGTTGAACTTTAAATTTTTGGAAAAATAGTCGAAAATACGTTTAATATCTTTAACTTAAAAATATGATATATATATATATATATATATATATATATATATATATATATATATATATATATATATATATATATATATATATATATATATATATATATATATATATATATATATATATATATATATATATATATATATATATATATATATATATATATATATATATATATATATATATATATATATATATATATATATATATATATATATATATATATATATATATATACATATACATATATGTATGTTTAAATTAGAAACATATATAATGTATGTATTTAAACTTACCAATGTATTATTTTTAACAATGAATGCAATTCAAACCGCTTTATGTTTTAAATTGAATTTTAAAAAATTTAAATCAAATTAAAATAAATCAAAAAAGATATTTTTGCTTGAATCAAAATCGAATCAAACCGGGAAATTTTTTTGTTACTTTGTAACATGGTACCCGCACTGAAAAAGAAAAACACACAAATGCGAGCAACCATTCCTCTAGATAAAAGAGTAGCCATTGCCTTGTATGCACTCGGCTCCTCTGCTGAGTACCGGAGTATAGCAAATATATTTGGAGTGGGAATAACCACAGTATTTTCCATTTTAAAAGAATTTTGCCAAGAAGTGTGGCAAGTTCTTAATCCCACTTTAAATTAGAAACATATATAATGTATGTATTTAAACTTACCAATGTATTATTTTTAACAATGAATGCAATTCAAACCGCTTTATGTTTTAAATTGAATTTTAAAAAATTTAAATCAAATTAAAATAAATCAAAAAAGATATTTTTGCTTGAATCAAAATCGAATCAAACCGGGAAATTTTTTTGTTACTTTGTAACATGGTACTCGCACTGAAAAAGAAAAACACACAAATGCGAGCAACCATTCCTCTAGATAAAAGAGTAGCCATTGCCTTGTATGCACTCGGCTCCTCTGCTGAGTACCGGAGTATAGCAAATATATTTGGAGTGGGAATAACCACAGTATTTTCCATTTTAAAAGAATTTTGCCAAGAAGTGTGGCAAGTTCTTAATCCCAAATATTTAAATAATTTTCCGCTAAAAAGGGAAAAAATTGAGGAAAAAATTGGCTTCGAAGAACTCGGCTTTCCACAGTATACATATACATATATGTATGTTTAAATTAGAAACATATATAATGTATGTATTTAAACTTACCAATGTATTATTTTTAACAATGAATGCAATTCAAACCGCTTTATGTTTTAAATTGAATTTTAAAAAATTTAAATCAAATTAAAATAAATCAAAAAAGATATTTTTGCTTGAATCAAAATCGAATCAAACCGGGAAATTTTTTTTGTTACTTTGTAACATGGTACCCGCACTGAAAAAGAAAAACACACAAATGCGAGCAACCATTCCTCTAGATAAAAGAGTAGCCATTGCCTTGTATGCACTCGGCTCCTCTGCTGAGTACCGGAGTATAGCAAATATATTTTGAGTGGGAATAACCACAGTATTTTCCATTTTAAAAGAATTTTGCCAAGAAGTGTGGCAAGTTCTTAATCCCAAATATTTTAATAATTTTCCGCTAAAAAGGGAAAAAATTGAGGAAAAAATTGGCTTCGAAGAACTCGGCTTTCCACAGTGTCTCGGTGCAATAGGTTTGTTTATAAAAAAACATAAAAGTAGTAATTCTTCTTTTTAGATGGTTGTCATATAGAAATTCATCCGGAATTCAGTGAGACGACCGATTACTACAACTTTAAAGGTTGGCATTCAATCATATTATTTGCCCTTGTAGATTACAGGTGTGTATTTACAAATTTGTATGCCTTCCACCGGGGGTAGTATTAGTGGGAGGTGGTGGAAGGTACATAAAATTCGGTCATGCCGAACATAACACTTTCTTTCTTAATAAAATTTAATTTTTTATCAGATACAGATTATCGTATATAAATGTGGGAACTCCAGGTCGTTGTGGAGACTCATCAATTTTCAAATCTTCCCGCCTTAAGAAATATCTCGACACTTGTCCTCTCCTAAAGGAAATGTCGAAATCCATTAGCGGAGTAGATGTTCCTATATTAATAATGGGTGACTCCGCGTTTGCCTTATCAAAAACCCTTATGAAGCCTTATCCATTTAGCTGCGAAAGCAATGAACAAATAAAAAACTTCAATTATGCTTTGTCCAAAAGCAGAAGAGTGGTTGAAAATGCATTCGGCCATTTCAAAGCAAGATTCCGCAGAGTAGGCAAAGGAATCGATAATAAGGTGGATAATGCCAATTTAATTGTGCATGCCTGTTGTGTATTACACAACTTTCTAAATGACAATAGCGATGCTTTTAATAAAAAATAGATCATGGATCAATCGGATGCGGAACACAATCGACTTCAACCAAATGAAGAACTGTTGTACGAACGTGACGATGGTAGTGGTGAACTTGTTAGAAAAGCTATTGCTATATCGTTAACCACACCCAATAACGACATAAGTCCAGTAACAGCATCCAGTAGTAACGACATTATATATATATATATATATATATATATATATATATATATATATATATATATATATATATATATATATATATATATATATATATATATATATATATATATATATATATATATATATATATATATATATATATATATATATATATATATATATATATATATATATATATATATATATATATATATATATATATATATATATTTATATATATTTATATATATATATATATTTATATATATATATATATATATATATATATATATATATATATATATATATATATATATATATATATATATGGATGCTGTTACTGGACTTATGTCGTTATTGGGTGTGGTTAACGATATAGCAATAGCTTTTCTAACAAGTTCACCACTACCATCGTCACGTTCGTACAACAGTTCTTCATTTGGTTGAAGTCGATTGTGTTCCGCATCCGATTGATCCATTATCTATTTTTAATTAAAAGCATCGCTATTGTCATTTAGAAAGTTGTGTAATACACAACAGGCTTGCACAATTAAATTGGCATTATCCACCTTATTATCGATTCCTTTGCCTACTCTGCGGAATCTTGCTTTCAAATGGCCGAATGCATTTTCAACCACTCTTCTGCTTTTGGACAAAGCATAATTGAAGTTTTTTATTTGTTCATTGCTTTCGCAGCTAAATGGATAAGGCTTCATAAGGGTTTTTGATAAGGCAAACGCGGAGTCACCCATTATTAATATAGGAACATCTACTCCGCTAATGGATTTCGACATTTCCTTTAGGAGAGGACAAGTGTCGAGATATTTCTTAAGGCGGGAAGATTTGAAAATTGATGAGTCTCCACAACGACCTGGAGTTCCCACATTTATATACGATAATCTGTATCTGATAAAAAATTAAATTTTATTAAGAAAGAAAGTGTTATGTTCGGCATGACCGAATTTTATGTACCTTCCACCACCTCCCACTAATACTACCCCCGGTGGAAGGCATACAAATTTGTAAATACACACCTGTAATCTACAAGGGCAAATAATATGATTGAATGCCAACCTTTAAAGTTGTAGTAATCGGTCGTCTCACTGAATTCCGGATGAATTTCTATATGACAACCATCTAAAAAGAAGAATTACTACTTTTATGTTTTCATATTTTTTTTATAAACAAACCTATTGCACCGAGACACTGTGGAAAGCCGAGTTCTTCGAAGCCAATTTTTTCCTCAATTTTTTCCCTTTTTAGCGGAAAATTATTTAAATATTTGGGATTAAGAACTTGCCACACTTCTTGGCAAAATTCTTTTAAAATGGAAAATACTGTGGTTATTCCCACTCCAAATATATTTGCTATACTCCGGTACTCAGCAGAGGAGCCGAGTGCATACAAGGCAATGGCTACTTTTTTATCTAGAGGAATGGTTGCTCGCATTTGTGTGTTTTTCTTTTTCAGTGCGGGTACCATGTTACAAAGTAACAAAAAAATTTCCCGGCTCATTCAGAAGTTTGTATACTGTTCTTGAGATTAAACTTAATTAATGATTTACTTACGAGATGCCAAAATCTCTTTTCCATGTAAATTGAGGGCAAAGATGCTGCTATAAGCAAACATAATCGCCCTTATTCTATTTGGCGTAGTCAACAGAAGACGACGTCGTTTTTTGTATTTTGTTTCAATTTCGTATTCCCGTTGGCACTATTGCCGTATTTCGATGACTGTTAAATTAAGTTTGGTATTCTATAAGAAAAATTGGCGACGCCGTTGTTTTCAATTGGCTTTGATTTTGGCGTCGGCCATTTTAGTGTTGCCTTCAATGTATTGTTTACGTTAATTTTGATTTCATTAGAAAATTAAATGGAAAAAATTAAAATAACAAATAAGCGCGGTTAAAATACATATGCTGGTCTTCTTTTTTTGGGGCCAAAATTTTGATGTGCGTTCCGTCCACACACCCAATCACACCTGGAAATCCTGTTTTTTCAAAGAAATACAACTTAGCCTCATTTTTTTCAGCATCCGTCATATCGAACTTTATCCATTGTGGACAAACTTCCTTCTCCATGACGTCTACAGTCTCGGACAAAATCCTCGAAACTACTGGCTGTGAAAGTCCCAGGTTGAAATCATTTCCAACGCTCAGCTGGTAAGATCCCTGGGCTAAAAAACGCAATGTTGCTGCCAATTTTATTGTGTTTGGAACAATTGTTGATCTTGTCCCTTTTTTTAAATGAGGCTCTATTATTTCCAAAACATATTTAAATGAAGGTTTATTCAGCCGAAAATAACTTTCAAATCTTAAAAAGGAATAAAAAATTGATTTCTTAGGAAATTATGACTTTAAATATGTCTCTTACTTCTCATCGGGCAAATTAAAAATGAAAGATTTCTGTCTAAGCAGTCTTCTTTCCAATATTATTTTTTTTTTTTGTTTTCTTCGTCACTCGATGAGTCCGAATCGGATAGAAAAAACATTTTTATTTAAACTTTTTTTTACAAACAAACTTTTTCCCACGAAAATAGCACATAACTTACATATATTTCATCAAAAACAAGAAATAAAATAAATCAGCTATTGGCATTTTCGATAAACAGGCAACGGCGTCGTAATACTCTTACAGAATACCAAATTAGCATAGAATTGATGTTGTCTTCGATTTGAGTTGCTGTGGCCTTGAAATTGCCGTTGATATTGCCGACGCCAAATAGAATAAGGATGAATGTGTGTCTGCGCATTTTTTGTATGCGACTTAAAATTTGTACTCGTTCTCTTTTACATTGTTCTATTGTATCATCGAGCACCCTCAATTCCTCGTAACCATCAAGTAAATAATTAAAAAAACACGCCTTTAGCTTTAATTTAGCCATTTGTTTAAGAAAAATATGTATTTCAGTATTTTAATAGTCACCACGATGTTCTTTGTTTGTAAACAATAATGAACTGTCAAACGAAAACCAAAACGATAATGAAAACGACCACAAATTGTGTGAAAATGGGTTGAGCCGTTTTGAAAAGTTTCGAGCGAAAACGAGAATAAATGGCCTAATGAAAATGCAGTATAAATCAGTTTATTCTGCTTTTATTGTACCAACGCTGCATTTTTGCAATTTGACTTAAAATGTTTTTCAAAGTTATTCTCTTTAAGAACAAAAAACAGTAAGGACAATATGGCAAATAAAGCACAAAAATCACATTTCATTTATTTAATTTTTTGTATAAATGAAGTTATTTCAAATAAAAACACAACTAGAGACAATTTAAGATACATCTTAAATAGAGAACATTTTAAATTTTATTTTAAAAAAAACAACTTACGTGGGTTGCTATATATATTTCTGGCCTAGGCAACACTAAGAGTTGTCTGATGCCATCTGCCATTTCTATTAGAAAGTTTGACAATTTTTAGCATAAACGCACTCAGAACGTTTTGACGTACGACCATCATTTGTGTTGCGGTGACTTGAAAAAATCAATTTGGCAAAAAATGGAATTAACTCGTGAACATTTTCGTGCGATCATTTTTCACAACTTTCGACGTGGATTATTACGACAAGAGTGTATCGATAAACTTAAATCTTTGTATAGCGATGAAGCACCATCCTATAGCACTGTGAAAAACTGGTTTAATGAATTCAATCGAGGCCGTCGCTCGCTCAAAGACGATGGTCATGAAGGTCGTTAAAAACGGCTGTTGTACCAGAGAACATTGATGCCGCGCGTGAACTGATAATGCAAGATCATCACGTGACATACCAGCATACATTCTATATTGCATGAACACCTGGCCGTAAAAAAGATTTGTTCTCGTTGGATCCCGCACAGTTTGACAATCGCTCGAAAAAGGCTCTTGTCGATTGGTGCAAGGAAATTTTGAAAAAATACGATCGATGTGCTTCAAAAGACGTGTATAAGATCATTATAGGTGAAGAATCATGGATATATGCGTATGAGCCCGAAACAAAACAGCAATCGACCTTGGGGGTCTTTGAAGACAAGCCAAATCCAACGAAAGTTGTTTGTGAAAGAAGCATTTCGAAGCAAATGGTCGCCTGTTTCTTCGACAAAACTGGTCATGTGGCGACTGTTCCGTTTGAGCAACGTAGGACGACGAATTCTGAGTGGTACACCACAATTTGTTTTCCTGAATTCTTCGGAGAAATTCGAAAAACGAACAAGAGATGACGAATCATTGTGCACCATGACAATGCGAGCTCTCACATATCGGCTCAAACCAGCGCCTTTTTGACAGGCCAAGACGTCGATTGATGGGTCATCCGCCGTACAGCCCTGACTTGACACCCAATGACTTCTTTTTATTCCCGCACATCAAGAAAAAAATTGCGTGGTCAACGATTTTCGTCGCCAGAAGATGCTGTTAAAGCGTTCAAAAACCATGTTTTAGAGGTGTCTCAATCGGAGTAGAAAATGTGCCTTGACTATTGGTTTGAGCACATGCAAAAGTGTATAAGTATAAATCATGCTGGAGAATACTTTGAAAAACAATAAAACCATTTTTGATGATAAATATTCGCAGTTTCATTATTAGGCCAGAAATATACGTATATATCAGCCCTCGTGCAACTGTTGATGCGGTATGAAAGCGGATATATTAAAAAAATGCTGATTTTTCCTATATTGAGTAATGTATTTAAAAAAATGAACTTGTAACAAGTTTTTGTCAAATTTCACTATAGTAAATTTTTTCTTGTTGTTACGACAAGATTTTCTTTCACCTAGGAATTTTTATTTTAGAATGAAGTACATTTTTCATTACTCTTATGACATCATGAACTAACTATTACGAAAAACATTCTTCCAAGAATGACTAATTGTACTGTAGAACAGCGCAATATTACTAACATCTTGGAAAAATTATACCATGTATACCGAAAAATATTCTCCTTCATTACACAGTACAACAGCCAATCTGGGGGGTGAGAAATTCCACGTCAGGGTGATGGTATATTAAAACCCTCAAAGGGTTTTGCGTTCGTATGTGCCAGTTTTTTTATGACCTTTTACATTTTTTCCTTATCTTGATGTTTTTTCGCTTAGTTGTAAAATGTTGGCAAAAACGTAGTTTGACATAACTCGAGAACGACTAGTTCGATTTTGCTGAAATAAATTGAGAAAAATTAATAATTACATTTTTTTTAATCCATTAATATACTGTTTCTCTACCAAATCAACATTTTTGCAATTAGAAATAAATTTATGAAGAAAATTTTGCCAAAAAAAATTTTTTTTTTTAAAACATAAATGCCAAACGGAAAAACGTGTAGAGTCTTATAACTTTCACGTAAAGTCACATAACCTATAAACAAAATGTGACATAGATCATAGAAATCGATTAACGCGTTCTGCTTTTATTTACAATTAAGTAACTTCACTTAATTGTAAATAAAACCAGTCTTGAAATGCCACTAATAAGTTCCTTGTGCCAAGGAGGTCGTTATTGAAATAACACAACATCGGTTTAGATTTAGGTTTTGCTCCTTTATAAGTATATGTGACAGCGCATAGAGAAAGGGAACTAAGGGTAAAAAAATCCATTTTCATTTTTTTTCTTTTTTTGATGTGGACAACATCTGAGCATCGAATGAGACCCATCCCATGCCCCAAAAGTGTTCCCTCCCAGAGATATGCGCGTTTTATCAAAACGAAGATGATTCTAATCGCAAATAGAAAGGGACCTAATCTTTAAAGTGGCTCTCCTGAACAATACTGGTTTTTAACCCTAGGTCCCTTTCTATTTTGCGCGTCACATATAAGTACACTATACTATTTACACCAATTTTACATTTTAAATTCGCCACTGTGGGCGTGTTTTCAAAAATTCTGAGTACAATTTTGTTCTGAAAACATAAATGCATTACATTTTCAAATTTATAAATATAAATCTTTTTTTTTACTTTATAAGCTATTTAACAAACAATTTTGATTAATTTTTTTATCTAAAAAGCAATTAAATAAATGTGCAGAGCTTAAATAGTACACAGTTTCCGGCCGCAGCCTAAAAGTAGGAACAAAATTGTAATATTTAAAAAAATAACATTTTAATTTGAATTTAGAGAAATACATAGTAAAATGTATATTAAATAAAAATGGTGGTAAAAATAAATAATAGTTCAAATATATGTATAAAATAACAGTATTTGATATTCAGTATAAACAAATATTAAATTACAACTATGATTTTGATAGATATGCAATTAAGTTATTAACTTTTTGGAAACTGTTAATATTTTTTTTTTACCACGGGTCGAGTTAGTATAACGTTTACAAAAAAAGCGAACCAAAAACTCCATGGACTATGACAGCTGCCGGGATTACATAATATTAAAAACGTAATAATAATTTATTACGTCATTTAATAAATTTAAATAATTGTAATTATCTTCCACAAAATGCGCCACCAGAACTTTTTCAATGAAAATATATGTAATCTCCATTTGTTGTCCAATATCACGTTCTGAAAATAAACAAATTTATGTTTTTGAATACTTTATACAGAATTTAATGAAATTAAGTATTTATGTATAATAATTATACATGCCGATCAATACTAAATGTATGTATATGTTACAGCGCATGGAGAAAGGGACCTAAGGGTAAAAAAAAACAATTTTAATTTTTTTTCTTTTTTTGATGTGGACAACATCTGAGCATCGAATGAGACCGATCCCATGCCCCAAAAGTGTTCCCTCCCAAAGATATGCGCGTTTTATATAAGTGAAGTCGACGATTCTAAGCGCAAATAGAAAGGGAACTAATCTTTAAAATGGCTCTCCTGAACAAAACTTTTCATCAACTTTTCACTTTTTTTTGATGTGGACAACATCTGAGCTTCGAATAAGACCGATCCCATGCCCCAAAAGTGTTCCCTCCCAGAGATATGCGCGTTTTATGAAAGTGAAGTTGACGATTTTAAGCGCAAATAGAAAGGCACCTAAACTTTAAAATGGCTTACCTGAACAAAACTGGTTTTTAACCTTAGGTCCCGTTCTATTTTGCGCGTCACATATATGTTTATCCGATTTTAATGTTTAGTTCTCGAACCTTACTGAAAGTGTAGAACACCAGTTCTGATTTAGATATAGATATATTAAAAATAAAATTACTAATTTACGTTTGAAAAAAATGTTGACTCAAATTTTAAGTTTGGCCTCTGAAAACACCATAATGGGTCATAGCTAGGTCAAAAATTGTGTAAGAGAAAACAGTTTGCCTGCATATTTGCAACACAAATGCTTCAGGTGTATTTTCCGGAAGTCGTCTGGCTTACCAGTTACAGCTCATCAAAGCTTGTAACTAGTATTACTCCATTTTTAGGGCTAAAAGTGACGGACTGGCCGGTTTCCATCCGATTGAAAAAATTTTTGCACAGATATTCTTTTTGATGCCCATTATACTAGAAAATGAGCGGGTAGCGGAAAAAATAACACTTTTTTATGGGCGCTATAATTCTAATGCGATTTGAATGTTTTTGCTCTAGAGGCCGCATCTTTCTTTTTATATTGATACAATTTCGCACGAGTACGTTTAAGGACAAGTAAGGACGTTGTAGAAATTGATGAAAATTGGTTCTGATTTAGGTATAGCTCCTACTCATATATATATTTATTCGATTTACTGTCTTTAGCTATAGTATCGACATATTATAAGTATATTAAAATCGTCTAAATTTGATGAAATCCTACCCAGGAAGGACGTTATTAATTGAAGAATATCGGTTCAGATGTAAATATAGCTGTGTCTCTAGAAGCCGAAATTTTCTTCCAATCTTGATACAATTTAAAACACGTTAGTTTTGTGGAATAAAGAAGGACGTTATTAAAATTTAGCACGCGTATGTTTTTATGCCAAGAAAGGACGTTAGTGACATTGAAAACGAAACAAGTTTAGATTTAGATATATAAGTAGCTCCTACTCGTATACGTTTATCTAATTTAATGTTTTTAGCTCTAGAAGCCGCATCTTTCTTCCAATCTTGGTGAAATTAAGTACGAATTAGTTCATGGGACCAAGAAAGGAAGTTACTGAAATTGAAGAAAGTCGGTTCACAGTTAATTTATTTTATTTCTAGAAACCACATATTACTTCCAATGTTGATGAAATTTTTTTTTTTTTTTTTTATATAAGCTTTATTTGAATTATTGAATCTGCTCCAAAGGAGCCTAACAATAAGTATACGAATCTTAAGTATAATTCAATAATGAATCCTAGTATGGATTTCTTGTAATGTGGGTCTCTGCTAATTGGCAGGAATTTTAATTAATTTGGTCAAAATAGTATATAACTGGTATGGATCACACGTGAGGATTTTAAACGTGGTTTGGCTTAAACCTCGTGATAATGGTCCAGAGGACCCTTACAGTCATTTACTGAGTGTTCGCGATATTATGTAGAGTGAAGAACTCTAGTTATGTATGTATAACGGATAACTCTAGAATAGCAGAGTGGACGACGTAATTTGGGTTTTGTAGGTTTTTCGCGTTGACTGTTTTAAGGATCACGTATGAGAGCATTTAAGCCACGTGACGTAGAATGAAGGATTCTACACAGTCTTTTTTGATTGTTCGTCCGCGATTGATATTGACTGTTTTAAAGATCACGTATAAGAGCGTTTAAGCCACGTGACGTAGAAAAGGATTCTACACAGTCTTTCGGGCGCGTGTGTTCGCGATTACTGTTACGGATGAAGATTAGAAAACACGGCGTTCGTTTCTCCGAAGTCTTAAAGATCTGGGACTGCACAATAATTGTCTAGCAAGTATGTTATCATGACGTTCGAGCTTCTCTTTGTGCTTAATATTGATTTTTTGAATTGCCTCTTTAACGAGAGGTATTTTCAAGTCTCGGTGGATATTTTCATTCCTCATATACCAAGGGGCACCGGTAATAAGCCGCAATGTCTTCGATTGGACTCTTTGGATTTTGTCGAGATTGCTCGAGCTTGCTTTGCCCCATAGCTGGGCACCGTATAACCAGATAGGTTTGATTGCACTGTTGTATAGCAGGACCTTATATTCAAGACTTAGTTTTGAGTTCGCGTTTAGGAGCCAGTGAAGTTGATGGACCTTAAGTTTCAGTTGAGTTTTCTTGGCTTCGATATGACTTCTCCAGGTGAGTCGGCGATCCAGGTGGATTCCAAGGTATGAAACATGATCAGATTGAGAAAAAGGGATATTGTTTAATTTCAATGTCGGACAAGTGCTAAAATTCAGTGTGAAAGTTACCTGTGTGCATTTAGCCTCATTGACTTTTATTCTCCAGTCAGAGAGCCAAGATTCTACTCGTCTGAGATGTACACCTAGATTCATAGATGCAATATCCTGCTTTTTATGTGTGGCCATTATAGCGGTATCATCGGCAAAAGTGGATGTTAGCACGTTTGGGCTGGTAGGAATATCTGCGGTAAACAGAATGTAAAGGATAGGCCCCATGACGCTTCCCTGGGGAACACCTGCTAGTATTTCGCGGTCATCGGTGACGTGTTGTCCACATTTGACTCTGAATCTGCGGTTTTCTAAGTAAGACTCAAGAATTCGATGCGTATTTGCCGGTAAGTATTTGCAAATTTTGTAGGTCAAGCCAAAGTGCCAGACTTTGTCAAATGCTTGAGCAACATCCAGGAATACTGCGCAGCAATATTCTCGCCGTTCAAATGATTTTTCAATTGCTTGGGTCAGACGGTTTACTTGTTCGATAGTGCTGTGACCTTCGCGAAACCCAAACTGATGGTCTGGTATTATGTTATTTGACACGAGAAACGGTTTTATTTTCGATAAAAGAACTTTTTCAAATAGTTTGGATAAGCAGGGAAGCAAACTGATCGGCCTGTACGAGGAAGGTATTGATTTGTCCTTTCCTGGCTTTAAAATCATTTGAATCAGAGAAATTTTCCACACTTTAGGAAAGTACCCATGTCTCAAAATAGAGTTAAATAATTTTGCCAGGAACTTCACAGCAATATAGGGAAGTTCCAAGATCATTTTAGGCGTGATAAGATCATATCCAGGTGCTTTACCTGGATTCACGGTTTCTTTAATGACATTCAGAACTTCATTTGCGTTAGTAAACAATGGAATTACGGCAGACATTTTATCAACAGGTGGAAGGATGTCGCTACTTGCAGGATTTGGGCGAAATACCTGTGATAGATGGTTTGCAAAAACATTGGCCTTTTCCTCTTCTGATATTGCCCACTTGCCATTTGCGTCGCGTATTGGAAATTGCGTTTCGGTGGGCATACTAGTATTTCTTAATGTTTTCCATAATGAGAATTTGGTTGAAGCAGTCGGAGTTAAACTTGCAATGAAACTAGCCTGCTGTCTACTGTCTTCTTTTCTAAGTGCGCTTTGCAACCTTTTAGTAGCTTCAGTCAGTCTTAGTCGTGCCGCTGGTGACCTATTTCGCTGCCATTCGCGACGGAACCTCCTTTTTTCACTTACAAGGTGCTCTATTTCCCGGTTAGTGTAAGTATTTAAACTATTTGTCACTTTTATTTGTCTGTGTGTAGCGTGAATGGCCGCCTGTTCCAGGATTACGTTCAAGTTGGATACGTTGTTATCGATCTCATCCGCGTTAGAAATTAGATGATTCGAATCTAAATGACTACTAATGTACTTCCTGTATTTTAACCAGTTAGTTTTGTATGAAGTAAGCCTTAGTGGGTCATCTACAAGTACTGTCTTCCCGTGAAGAAGAAATATAACTGGCGAGTGGTCTGACGATAAGTCAGTACAGGTACTAGCAGATAAGTTAGATTTACTAACTCCTCTTATTATACCGAAGTCTATCAAGTCAGGCTTTTTGTTAATATCAGAAGGCCAATATGTAGGTTGACTGGGAGATATAAAGTCCAATTTATTTTGACGTCGCATTAGACATTTATATAGCTGGTTTCCCCTAGGGTTTGCTAAACGGGATCCCCAGTGCGTATGTTTGGCATTGTAGTCACCAGCAGCAATAAAGTTGTGTCCGAGACCATTGAAGAAGTTCAGAAGTATATCTTCTGATATCGCGAACCGCGGGGGGAAATATATTGCTGAAATGGTAAGAAAACTACCTTGAATCTGGATACGAATTGTTGTCGCTTGGAGGTAGATTTGTGAGACTCCTTCAGTGACTTCATGTTTCATTCGTTTACGTATTAGGATACCAGTGCCCCCATGAGCCTTACCGTCGGGGTGATGAGTACCATAAAATCTAAAATTAGGTATCTGAAAATTGTATTTGTCTGTGAGATGAGTTTCTGACAGTAGCATTATATCAATATTCTGCCGATCTAGGTACTCGGTCAGTTCGTGTCTATGTTGGTTCACACCGTTTGCGTTCCATGTACATATCTTAAGAGGGCCTATTTTTTGGTAAGTAGAGTTTGAATTAACTGATTCTGGTTTCGCATGAATTCTTGCATCATTGATTGCATAGTTGACATGAACATGTTTATACTCTGTACCAGTTGTTGAATCATTGATTCAGAGTTACCATGTTGTTGCACTGGGGCATTAGGTGTATGCGCCCTTAGAACATTCGCGTATGTTATACCGTTTGTAATGCCGTTTCCGTTGCTAGAGTAAACTGGAGTCTGTTGGATGTCGATTATAGGATTCGGCGCGTTTCGGTTAGAAATGAGTTTACGCTTCTCTTCTAGTTTACGCTTAAGTTCTTTGTAAACCCTACAACCTCTGTAATTTGCGGTATGTTGTTCCCCGCAATTACTGCACTTTTTCTGTTCCTGCGATTTAACTTTGCAGGCAGACGATTGGTGTAGATCACCACATACAACACAAACGGTTGGCAAAGTGCAGTATGATTTTGTGTGTCCATACTCTTGACAATTTTGGCATTGAACGGGACCATTTCTTTTGTGGGGTTCTTCGACCGTGATTCTTCTATATAACAAATATTGAAGTTTGTATATAGGATGAACTTCATTTTTCTTTAGTTTCCGCGAGTCAGGTTGAAGTTCGACCTTGAACATTGGTTGGGGAACCTTTTTATTGTTAAGAACGTTCACCACGGAGTGAACGTTAAAATTCTCTTTTTCCAGTGCTCGTTTTACTTCATCTGGTCCTACAAATGATTCAATGCCTTTTAAGATTACCGCGATACCCTTACTACTCTTAAGACGATACGTGTAAAATTTTTTATTTCTATCGTTAAAATAACTAGAAATAGCGCGAAAGCCGTTTTCGGTGTATGCCTGAATTTTAGTCTCGTTAATGTTCCCTTTCTTTATTGGCACTATGTGAAAGCCACCACTACCAACAACTTGGGCAATAATATTTACTAGCTCATTTGAGCTACTCTCACGTAGGTATATTGGGGGCGGCCTTGGAGTTGCGGCATTTGCCGAGGTAGAAGATTGAGGTTCTTCTTCGCTCAGCAATGCAAACCGGTTCTTACCCGTGACGGACGTTGTTGGTTCTTCACCGTTCACAGTTTTGCAACTTTTTTTGTTAGAGTTGCCTTTGGCTGGGCTGGATTTACGCTTTATAGTAATGTAGCGATCCATGCCTGTCTGTACCGCCTTTAATGGTTTGTCGTTGTTTTCGTGTGTTATTTCTGTGTTCGCTGTGTTTCCACCTTCTTTGTTATTACTGTTGTTGCTAGCACTGCCTGGTGAGAGAGTTTGTCTTAGTGGCGCTACCTCTCTCATTCCATTGTTTACATCTGCATTTATCGCGAAGTATGCATTCCGCGAACTTACACTGCAGAAAGAGTGTCTGCGTTGTTCCAACTCTTGAGTGAGACGATGGCTCATCAAGCTGTGGGTTTGTTTAGCTGTGTGTGTGCCTTTTTTAATTTTGGTTGTTTTGTTACACTGATTCTTACACAACTGGGTTTGTTGTTCAACTTAAAATTTTTATTTTGTCAAAAAAAAAACTGTTTGAATTCCTTACAAGTTAATACTTATAATGAATTCAAACAATTTTAGATAATTGTTTTCCCGACAATTGAGTTTATTTTTTGCACTTTCCCTGCTTATTTTATTTTATTAGAATTAATTTCCGAGAGGAGTTCTTTTAACGACCGTTCTCTTCGAGCGCGCGATCATACACATGTTATTTTTTTGGGCCAAGTAAGGATGTTGTTAAAATTGAAGAAAATTGGTTCTGACTTATATATATATCCCACATATATTTTCATCCGATTTTTCTGTTTAAGCTCCAGAAGCCACATCTTACATCCAATTTTAATGAAATTTGGCACTCGTTAGTTTTTTGGACTAAGAAAGAACGTTATTCAAATTAAAAAAAACGGCTTTAGAAGCACCATCTTACATCCAATCTTATTGAAATTTAGCACTAGTAATTTCTTTGGGCCAAGGAAGAACGTTTTTAAAATTGAAGCAAATCGGTTCAGAATTAAAAACTGCTCCCATACGTATATGTTCCTCCGATTTTATTTCTTTAGCTCTTTAAGCAACATATTACATCCAATCCTAATAAAATCTGACCCATTTTACAGTTTTGGACCAAAGAAGGATGGAATGAAAATTATAGAAAATTGGCCGCGGCGGCCACTTGACCTAAATCATTTTTAAAACATAATGGTCAACCCTTATCTTTATAATTAAACTAAATTATATGCATTTTATTTCTTCTTGAAAACCACACGTCTGAAAAATTACCCTTTATATATAAGTTAACTCTACAAAAGCTGTTGGATAACTAAAAAACAGAAAGCAATCAGCCGCATACAAAACAAAAAAGAATAACGCAAATGAATATAAAAACAAATAAAAGTCATCAGACAGCAAATTTCCAACGGTCGAAGCAGATACAGTCGTCTTCGGTGAAGCGGAATTTCGATGAAATTGAGTACAGTGCATGGAAAATCATCCAGAACGATCGTTTATGACATTTATTTTTAAATACTTATACAAGGTGAGCTTCTTATCCCATAATTGTACGCAAAACAAACACAAACATGAAAGAAAAAACATTCACGTAATTAAGAATTCTTTCAGAACTCTTTCAGGTCAGAACAAAATATTTCTCAGAAATATCGAACAGAATTCTGAACGAATTTGGTAAAAACTTGTAAAAGGGTTTAGACATATAAGTCATTTGGTTTGCGATGGCATACAGAACATTTGCTATGTGTGTATGTCTAAACTGTAGGTCGTAAATAGCATGAAAATATTATCCATAATGCATACAACACATAATTGAATCAATCCGTGATAATTAGAAGTGTAAGTTTATACGGAGATCATATTTACGGTCGACATATTTATTAAAAATGAACTTAGCTTATAGTTATAATGCACATAATTTTAATTCTGCATTATCAATTGTAAACGAGAATATTTAATAGGAATTGTCAAGTTCCAAATCAATCCAAAGAAGTGTTAAGACGAATTTTGACTTAAAAGTCAAATCCAGTAGGATTAGGTTGATACGTCTCAACATATGAAGTTGTATTGCCTACTGTACTTCGTCACATTACATTTCATTTAGACTGCAACCATGTTAAAGTGATTTCTGCACTGCAATTAATTTACCAATATGTATTACATTTGTCGTCTATTGTATACTGCAAATTATAGATTTTGACGAAAGCAAGCTTTGCGGACTGTCACATTCTACAGGATAACTTGGACAGGTTAAGTACCTGGTGTGAATTAAATTTTATGAAATAAAAAAGTGGTATCTTTTGTGTATATCTAGAAGTAGATTATTAGCTACTAAATTTAAATTAAGTGGCTCTGAACTGGCATCGGTTGATTCTTTAATTGATCTTTATTTTAATAACCATATCATTACTATGGTAAATAAGACGTATGGTGACTTTTATTTTATGAAACACAGGACAAAAGAGTTTACTTATCCAAATACTACGAAACAGCTTTGTATTTCTCTAGTCAGGCCAATTTTTGAATATGGATCAGTGGTTTGGGATTTCCAATATGATTTGGGATTTCTTTTTTAATAAATCTTCTTTGGAATACTGGTTAGGGACTTCCTTCTTATATAGGTAGCAGCAGGTTTAATAAATACGACTTCTGAATAGTAAGTATCAAAAATCTCTATTAACGTCCCATTTAGACCTTCTAGATACTATCAGTTTTTACACTTGGTTTTCCTATGGTACAATTATGCATGTGGCTGATTTTAATTCGTTATATCAATGAATTGAGAAGTCAGGTTTAAACTTTACGTAAAAACTATTTTTTTTTAATATCAACTCAACAAATTCATAACTACTAGCATTTCGTAATTGTATACTTATAGTTCTTCTTATTTTTTTTATTGGTTCCTTAGATTGTAGAAAAGCGAGATGCGTTGGGACCGTTAGTCCAAAAAAAACATTTGTTCCACTTCCTCTGAGTTATTGTGATTAGAAGGTTCGTTTCCATAATGACTAAGTTCTTATTTTTAATACAAATATCTGGCAATTTATTAAAATTGTTAAAACTGCTAAATATTAATTTGAACTAGATTGTACTCGTAAAAAGACAAGTTGGTGTACGCTCTCCCAGACAGTAAAAACTAAACTGTAAACACTCGGTCCAGCACCTTACGTGATGGTGCTAGTACTGGCAAACGGTGCTATTTTTAAGAAAAAAGTACTTGCAATGAGTCAACATAAGCAGGTTTTATTTCCGAGTGCTTGGGAAATACATAAAGTTAAGTGGTTTATCAAAGGGGCAGGATCCCAAATAATGGAGATTAATTAAAAAATGAAAATTTGGATTTTTGAAAAGTATTACGAGGGCTGCTATATATATTTCTGGCCTAATAACGAAAATGCGAATATTTATCATCAAAAACGGTTTTATTGTTTTTCAAAGCATCCTCCAGCAGGATTTATGCACTTTTGCATGCGCTCAAACCAATTGTCGAAGCATTTTATTCACTCCGATTAAAGTGGGATTGCTTTGATGTTATTAAGGTTAAAAATATGTTTTAATAACATAAATTCATATAAAAGTCGACACGTTATCATCGTATTACTTAAGAAACCGATCAAATGGAATAATATGAATTGCGTATTACATATACTGCAGTTAATAAACTTCCTACTGTGGTAGTAATATGATATCCGTTGTGATTGAGCGAAATGTCATATGTATTAAAATTGCAGTAAACGTTCGTAAAATTGCAGTAAACGTTCGTAATAACAGTAAACGTAAGCTCAAAGTGAATTTTGAAACAAAACTAGCCTAATTAAAGCCCAACGAAAACCCGATTTCGGAGATACAGGCAGCCAGAAAAATTTTAAAAAACGCTGAAATATCAGCAGATATTACGAAAGTGGATTTAGAACTGATTACAAAAATGCACAAAGTAATAAATTCTGGGCACGGCATTAATGTTGTAAAATTCAGAGAATTTTTCTTTTTTTTTTGTTACGAAATATCGTTGGTTAAATTACCTCCTGCATAAGCTCTTGATCCAAGGCCCAGAAATCATTTCACATTCTCTATTGTCGATTGCCCACCTGCCAGTAATAATGAAGCCCAGAGGCTCACAATATAAGAATTCTAAAAATTATAGTAAACATTTTTTGCGCCCAATTATATAAAAATAAGTTGCATCCCTTTCGAAAATCTGCACTAGAGCTACTAATTTCCACTTCGGTTTTGACGAACGTATCATCAAAGGGCAACCGTGATATAGATACAAATGGTTACAAAGTATAAGTGGGAGCGATAACTAGTTTGTACATACTTTCGAATGTGACCGGTTAAAAACTCTTATATTATAAATATATACTACTTACATATAAGTATTTTTTTACATTGTTTTCATTATTTTTTTAGACATGTGTACCACAAATACAATATTTCAAATAATACCCAAACTCACTTTAAAAACACCCACCTAGAGACACATGATATGTTCTTAAATATCATGAGTAAACTAATTAAATCTCTGCTTAAATATATATTTATTGAAAGCGTCCGCATTTTTTCCCGTACGCATACTATGTCACTTGTTTCACTATTTAAACTGCCATACTACTTATACATGTGCACCGCTCACTCACTTCAGAATCAATCAAATTGCACAAAAATACATCTTGACATATCTTGAAAAAATACAGGGTAATACCGTGCCAATTCCCGTGATCGCGGGACATAACAATGACAGGGATTACCGGGAAATGAATAACGAGAGAAATACTCTAAATACGCATGTCATGCAAGAAAAGCCATAACATTCCATCAAAGTGGCTGTTTGCTGTCGCAAAAGTGACTGTTTGGTGCGGAAAAACAAAATGTCGAACACAGAGATAACGTACTGGATATATAAATCCGCTTACCAACCGAATAACCAATAATACAACTGGTTTTTACGGCAACAGACCAGCAATGGAATGTGAACTGTTTTATTTTTTACTAATAATTGGTAGTGACAAAAGAAAAGTTATTTATTATTGGTTATCCCAACATCAGAATATAATTCCTTAAATAATTTATCAGTTCTAGTCACTACAAAATATTTATTTTAGCAAAAGCAGATTTAGTAATCCAACTAAAAAGAACAGTAAGTAGTGTTTTTTGAATAATGGGCGGAAATGTATTGAAACTAATAGATTATCTACTTTACAAATGCAACTAAGGTAAGACAAGTTGGCATTAGATAATATTTAATCTTAATTATATAAAAACGAAGTAATCAAATCAAAATCTTGGAAAATCAAACAAAACAATTTTAGTGAATATTAGGTATTTGACCTATTCAATTCAATTTAGATTTGAAGAGAATTGCGAGCTTTTGTTTTCTTAAAACTGTTATTCTGAGTCAATCGTTATTAAACCATAATACACGATGTAAATTGTGAGTCACACTTTAATGTGATTTTTTTGCCCAACTTAATTTGACATGTCTTTGTTTCAGTGTTTAATAAGTTGAACCATGGAGAGGTACACAATATAGCAGCGCGGTAAGATTGTTCAGGCCTTTTACAAAAATTGGCGTTCAAATCATTCCTGCACTTCGTGATTTTTTTGGATATTGCCTAAATGTGTCCACAATCGGAAGTATTGTGTTCAAATTTCCGCAATCTGATCTGTATGGTCGGCCAGCAGTTACCGTGAATGGTGTTCGCTATTGCGAGCTGATATCGGTCTTCTTTTGGCCGGAAATTGAGGATATGGACCTGGGCCATATGTTGTTCTAACAGGATGGAGCCATACAGCCAACGAAACAATGGCCCTTTTTCGCGAGAAATTCAATGGCCGTGTTATCTCACGTCGTGGCATTTCGTTTCGTGGTAATGACAAACAAATTTTAGGAGTATTCATATCTAACAAACAATTCATAAAAAATTTAGTTCTAATAATCATCCTAATTAGTTAGGGTTACAGATACTTTGTCGCTTTAACCGACGGAAACTACAGTTCCCTTCCCAATCGACATTGTAGCGATTGAATATACCTTCAAATAAACTTTTCGTACACACAGAGAAAAAAAAACCGACTAGAAGGCGATCCAAACTACAAAAGTTTGGTTGGATAAGAACTTTTTCTGTTGCAGCCACCAACTCTCCGTGGTAGTATGGTAACATGGTTCACATATCCATTTAAATTTAAATCACAGCCAATAAATCGGATATACTTAACGAATTCAATAAAACTATTTTTATATTTTTATATCGGTTGTTTGTTTAATATGAAAACAATCTCAACAAACACAAGTGGACAACTCGTAAGTTCGGCCGGGCCGAAGCTTTAAGACTCTCCACCATGGAGTGCGTTGAAGTATGACATTGACAGTATTGTGGAATATGATTTGTTCTGCTTGACAGAACTGCATTTTTGTGCCTTACAGTATTAGCGTTGTACTGTTTAGATTAGTGAATTGTATGGTTTTAAAGAGTCCATTTGGGTAAATCCGATAGATTTTTAAAATGATCAAAACAAGTTATATTTGTCAATAAAATTACGGGTTATAACGCGTGATCCATTTAGAGGTTCCCTACTTTTTTAGAGAAAAAAACACAGAAAATTCAAATTGAATGGGGAATGTTTATTATCATTCGAAAGAACCTTCTTTAGCATTTATTTTTTAAGATTATGTCTATCAAATGTTGGCCGCGGCTACGTCTTAGATGGTCCATCCGTTGAGACCAACTTTCGATGACTCGTTCGAGCATTTCGACTGGTACCTGCGAATGACACGCGTGATGTTTTGCTACAAGGCCTGAATCGAAGAGGGTTTGTCCGCATAATTACATTTCCCTACAGGAGACAGTCTAACGGTGTGATATCACACGATCTTGGTGGCCAATCGACCGGCCCAAAACGTGAAATTATCTGCTCACCGGAGTGTTCTCTCAATAAATCCATTGATTGATGCGATGTGTGGGAAGTAGCGCCGTCTTGTTGAAACCAAATGTCGCCGAGATCACGAGCTTCAATTCCAGACATCAAAAAGTCCGTTATCATGGCACGATAACGGACGCCATTAACGGTTACATTCTCACCAGCATCATTTTTGAAGAAATATGGACCGATGATTCCACCGGCCCACAAACCACACCAAACCGTTATTTTTTCTAAATGAAATTTCTTGAACCTCTTCGGGTTGCTCTTCGTCACAAATGCGGGACGTATGCTTGTTTACATACATATTGAGCCAGAAATGGGCCTCATCGCTGAACAAAATTTGGCTCGAAAACGTCGGATCTTCTTGGAACTTTTCATGAGCCAATAGAGCGAAGCGATGTCGCTTGGAACCGTCGGGCGGCTTCAGTTCTTGCACAAGCTGTATTTTGTACGCTTTCAATTTAAGATATCGACGTAAAATGCGCCAAGTCGTTCCATACGTCAGTCCGAGTTGCTGCGAACGGCGTACACTCGCAGCTACGGCCGCTAAATTTCACTGCGTGCTGGGCATGATCTATTCGGTCGAATATTATGCAATAATGAATGCTGGGTCTCAAGATGAGTGATGGTGTTGCAAATAGTACGTTCAGTAGGCCGATTATGTTGACCATAAGTTGAACGAAGTGCGAAAACACATTCCTCACAGAACGTGATAAAGATGAACGATTTGTTTCCATGATGAAATGCCAAACAATGCTAATCAAAATAACATGACAGCATGACATGACTCACACGTGATCTCTACTTGGATCACCCATTATAAGTATATCTGTTCCATTCTTTCAGAAACAATTTAATTTAAAAACTACATTGAAAAGTCATTCATAAAAAATATATAAAACAAGTTGTACAAAGATGCACACTACATTTTCTAACGTCCGCAACGAAAACAAGGTTTTTTAATTTTACCTGTTAATTTGTTGTTTTTTCTTTGTTAATCAAACTACATTCGTAATGTAAGCTAATATTGCACTTAAAATATGTTTATATAAAAGTATGTGTTTACTCGTATTTAGAACAATACTAAAAAATATGAATGATAAACTATGCAACGTTCGCAACGGCATGAAATTATAAAAAAATTATATATATTGAAAACAAGAATTTTGAACTCATATAAAGTGTTTGCGGAATGGGGAAAAATGGAAGGAGTTCTATAGTTTCTGGAAAACACATACACTTCGCCGCCTTGATATTATGAGCATGTTATAAACAAAATTTTAAAGCATTTTACATGCATTGAGGATTGATCTGCCTTGTATCAAAGCAAATTGCATTTACCGTTTGAATTCAAAACAGGTACAATTGTTTTTAAATTTCCTGTCGTAAAGTTAATCAAATATAAATAACCATAACCACTCATTTTTGCTACCATTGCCTGAAGCGTAGGAAATCTAATAAAGAGTGTGGGAGGTACTTAAAGGTTAATGTGGTTAATGTGCAACCATTATTGCCTTGGGAATGGGAGTTACATGCATTACGTTTAAAGTAATGTCGGTTTAAATCTAAGCTCTGGTATTCATGTGTGTGAAAGGTACAACAGATGCGTGGTTTTTAGGACGAGTCGATTTAAAAATCGCCCAAGAACCAAGGAAAATCGTATTCTAGGGATAACTAGAAATAAGAAACTTTGCCCGAGGAACCATACCTCTAAAACGAAATATGATGTCCTGACTTTTGAAAAGTTCTACTTTAGAGCGCTTACTTTAATTTTCGTCCGTAATTGTCGCCCCACCGACAGGCTTTGAGCGCTATAGTGGATAAATTTGGAACCAAACTTTTACTTTTGGATGTCCCGCCGTCAAAGAGACGCCGTACTCAAAAACTAAAGCCACTTGATCATTTCAAACGTCAAAACTTCTCCGATCGGTCTCAGTCAAAGTTTGACGAAAATCCAGAATTTGATTGCAAAATCGTCTTCAGCGATAAAGCTCCTTTCTGACTGGGTGGTTTTGTCAAAAAACAAAAT
The DNA here is from genome assembly GCA_963513945.1 of Hydrotaea diabolus. Classification (NCBI taxonomy): domain Eukaryota; kingdom Metazoa; phylum Arthropoda; class Insecta; order Diptera; family Muscidae; genus Hydrotaea; species Hydrotaea diabolus. Next base: position 99,368,806 of record OY740717.1, on the reverse strand, counting down.
ATGCGTTATTGGACAGCAACAAACCCGCATGTGCTTCAAGAGACACAACTGCATCCGGAAACAAATACTGTGTGGTGTGGTTTTCATACCAGAGGTGTGACCGGGCCGTATTTTTTCGTCGATGAAAACAATCATCATGTTACCGTCAATGGAGAGCCCTTTCGTGCCATTTTGGAAAATTATTTTTGGGCCAAAAATGGATAAGCTTGACATCGCCGATATGTTATTTCAACAAGGAGGTGGCATTAGCCACACAGCACGCGTTACAATCGATTTACTGAAAGGCAAATTCGGTGAACGCCTTATCTCGAGATTTAAGGTCTATTGATTTCTTTTTATGAGGCCACATTAAGCCAACAATTTTAGACTAGCTTAGGGACGAAATGTGAGCAAGAGTGGTGGAGGCCACATTGGCCTATGCCAATAAGCCAACAATTTTAGACTAGCTTAGAGACGAAATGTGAGCAAGAGTGGTGGAAAATTGGGTCCAAAGAATAGATCGCTGTATCCGGGTCATGTGACCGCAATTGAATTTAATTTTTAATATGTAATATTTGCACTACACCTGGTAATATGAACTCTTTATCGTAAATATTCTGTGTTTTATAAATATATAAAATTGTTATGTCCTTAACGGAAAACACTCTACTCGCACATATTAATATTTGTGAGAATATTTAACTGTTTCTGGAAACCCACATGTTCCTGAATATAAGAGAACCACGGCCATTTATGGGAACGCTAGAACTGTCAAACTATCGATAGTCGCTCCATTCGACAGTTTCAATAGTTTTAGTCAACACTATCGATACTATGGTATGAAATGTTAAAGATATACCTAGTAGGGACAAAAATACTGTTACAACATTGAACACACCCATTTCAATACTAGAACTGAACATACCACGTTATTGTCTTATGGGTTTTAAAAGCTAACCTTAATAGCGTTAGTCTGTAACGGGATTTTAAAATTGTTTCAACTTTAATCATGGAGTGTCCAGATAATGAGAACCGTATCGCTGTAATAGCGCTTTTCAAGTGTGAAATGAAAAATAGCGGTATTTTCAAAACGCTCCGGCCACTAGGGATTAGCCGCATGTTCGTCTACCGATGCATTAAACTGTTTGAGGAGACTGGAGATGTAAAAGACCGCCACCGGTCGGGCCGCCCACGCTCTGTTCGAACACCGCATGTTATCAATGCCGTTAAATCAAGAATTCACAGAAATACGCCCCGAAAACAGAAAATCCTGGACCGTGAAATGAATATCACGCAAGAGTCCATAAGTCGAATCATTAAAAAAGACTTGGGACAAGGGGCTTTCAATCGACGTACCGGACATTAATTGACTGCAGCTTTAAATAAATTAGGATTGAAAAATGCAAACGTCTTTTGGTGAAGCACGTTGATAAATCAGAAAAATTTTGTTCACCGATAAAAAAAATTTTACCGTTCAGGAAAAATTTAAGAAGCTAAATAATAGAGTGTATGCGCGGCCATCTAAGGAGGCATCTGAACTGATCCCAAGGCTAAAAAGGGTCATCACCCAGCTTCAGTCATGGTTTGGTGGGGTGTCTCTTACGATGGGTTCACTGACCTGCATTTCTGCGAACAAGAAGTTAAAACATCGGTCAAAGTTTACCATGAAACCGTTTTGGAAGCTGTTGTGAAGCCTGTTAACAATTCCCCATTCCAAAACCATCCATGGACTTTCCAGCAGGATTCTGCGCCGGCCCATTATGCTAAAACGTCCCAGGCCTGGCTTCGAAACAATTTGCTTCGTTCATTTCCTCTGAAGAATGGCCCTCAGGCAGTCCAGATTTGAGCCCATTGAATTACAAATTGTGGATGGTTTTAGAGGACAAGGTTTGTCACAAAAGATACCCCAACATTGGATCTCTTAAGACTGCTTTGGTTCGAGCTGTGGCCAATTTTCGAATGGACGAGGTTCGTGCAGCTATTGACGATTGGCCAGTGCGACTTAAGGCGGGTGTAAAGGCAAAAGGCGGATATTTAGAATAAGTAGATTCTTTTTGGATACAATATAAAAGTACATCAATAAATATATTAAAACATATTTGGTCCAAAAACATTCGGTACTTTTTATTTTTCAGCATAAAACGTGTGTAACAATATTATGTCCCTACTAAGTATATGAATGATTGTATTATCATACAAAATCTATATGTTTGATGAAAATGGTTATACAAAGACGATTAAAAAATTGTCTTTTAAAGCTACAGATTCTGTGATCAAGACGGACCTTTGAATACGGTCTGTATGAAAATAAAGACCTACGAGGTCCACTTTCGCCACAGTTGTTAATGGTCGCTCACAACGAACCATGCATAATTTCGGCGTGATCGGGTGTAATTTGCGGCTTCCAAAGCCGCAGAAACTCAAATCTAGAGAGACCTTTGTGTGGGACCATCAATAACATGAAACGATGTTGTCCATTTCTGTCTGAAATTTGGTTGGAGTCGGGTTTAATATGTGGCTTTAAAGGCTGTTGATTTTGAAGTGGGGAAAACCTATGTGTGGTATCAACATATTAACCGATGCTTACCAATTTCAATAGGGTTCGTCCTTAGCACAAACTTAAAGATTTTGATGTATGGACGGACGGATGGATGGATCATCTCTCAATGGAATCATGTAGTGGTTTGAGTCGATATGTATAATAATAATGGGTCTATCTCCATTAACTTAATGTCTTGTAAACATCAGTACTAAGGCATAATAACATCAATAACATCACCAAAATAAAACATGAAATAAACACACAAATCTCTATTCGTGGTGCATTTCTTAACCGCCAACATACGTGGGCTGCGCCCGAATTTTTTTGCAGACTTCCACTGGCCTGATGGTTTAGCTCTATGTGAGACCCAGGTGCACCCTATCCCCTCATAAGATCCAGAATTTTACTCCCTTTGGGTTAAATTCAGGATTGGAACACACGTACTACATTTTGGGTTTATTTATAGAAGCCCACATTTAGAAAGGGAGGCTTCCCTCAACGGCTTCGACGCCCTTTTTGATTCAATAGCGAACGCTTTGGAAAGTTATCCAGACAGTGAAATTGTCTTTGCTGCGGATTGTAATGTCCATACTTCTGCCCGGCTTTCCGATTAGAGCCAAACAACTCCGGAGTTTATTCCAACCGAAATTATGTCGGTTCAACCTGCAAAAAATAGTTAACAGACAAGCAGGGATGCTGTCAGATCCAAAGGGAGGAGATCAAAAATTGAGGTTTTAACAAAAACGCCGATACTTAATTGCTGCATAAACAGGCAAGAACGTCGCGTGCCACAGTGATTAGGCGTGAAAAGTTTCTTTACGAGCAACGTCTACGTACAAAGGTTATTAATTCTACCAGGGAAAGTAAAAGCTTTTGGTCGTTTGTAAGAAGAGTAAAGGATAGTTCTTCATCTATCCCAACTTTTGTTAAAGAAGATCAGGCATTCACTGACACGTTTGATAAAGCCAACCTATTGGCTGAAATGTTTGTAGTAAATTTTTCCTTGGCTGAAAGCAATCAACCAATCCCCGAGATCGATAACGTATCTAGTTCCATGCCTAAAATATTTTTTTGAACTCGTCCCAAGGCCCTGATGATATCTCGCCACTTGTCCTATGTAAGTGCTTCTTGATGCTAGCCCGTCCACTGCGCAACGTTTTAACCTTGCTTATAGTGCGGGAGCGTTCCCAGCGTGTTGAAAGATTGCAATGTTCAGTCGATCCCTAAAATAGATGAAGCCAATAATCCTGCGAATTATCGGCCAATCGCGATTTGATCTGCGCTCTCCAAAGTGATGCAGAGCATGGTTAACCATCATCTTCTAAGGTATCTGGAGTCCAACGACCGGCTTAGAGATCGACAGTATGGCTTCCGTAGAAATCACACTACGGAAGACCTGATGGCTTTCTTATCGGAGCGTTGGAGTCGGTCTATCCACCAGTTTGGTGAGAGTAAGGTCGTGGCTCTGGATATCTCCAAGGCATTTGATATAGTCTGGCACGGTGCACTCTTAGCAAAGCTGATCGCGATTGGTAAAGGTAATACATTTATATGAGATGTTGTAGATGGGTTCTCACTCATCTAATAAACAAAGGCTGACCACAAGTGTGCCGCAAGGCTCTGTACGTTCTCCCCTTTTTTTTCTTATTTTCATTGACGATCTTTTGGGACAGACCGTGAATCCAATCTTCTCTTTCGCTGATGACAGCAACCTATGTCATTCATATTCACTCGACAGTTGGTGGAGTCTTTAAGATATTGAAGACAAAGGCGAATTATGGATGAGATACTGGCCATTTCCGAATGGGGTCGAGTGAATAGAGTAGATTTTAATACGTGTAAGACACAGGGCTGCTTGTTGTCTCACAAGCGATTCACTGACCCAACAGGGTCGTTATTATGGTATAGATTTCGAAAAATCAGATGCTCTTGATGTTCTGTGCATGAAAATACACTGTGCCTCTCGTTAGGCGAGGCATGTATTCGAAGTGTCGAAAGAAGCACTCAAGTGCATAGGCATTTTAAAGCGATGCTAGAAATATTTCACTCTTTCTGATCTTCTCGATGTCTATTTAACCTACATCAGGCCAAAGATGGAATGCAACTCCCACCGGAATACAACTCCCGTTGGAATACAACTGGACCGTGTTCAAAGGAGAGCGATGGTGCTGATAGGTGACAGTAGGGTATCTAACTCTATTGTTTCTCTGGAGCATCGTCGGAATGTGGGTTGCGTGACGCTGTTCTATCGTTACTTCCATGGTGTGTGTTCATCATACATCCGTCGCCTTATTCCTGACGTGAGGATGTTCTGCAGGGATACGCGACTTTCTAGGAATTCACACCCGTTTGTTATCGATTGGCGAGTTGACCGCACTATACACTACAGATCGAATTCCGTATGTGGAGTCGACTTCCGGCAAATGTATTTCCCACCAATTACGACATCCAGACGAATGTCTATAAACATAACTCCCTCTTTCCCCCTTTGATCCCTTGCTTTCTACCGACCAAGGCAATGCGTTGCATGTTTAGGGGTAAAACTCTGAGTATTGGCTAATTAAAAAAAAATAATAATACACTGTTGTTGTTGTAACAGCAATATATTTATTTTGAAGTCGTTCGTCTATGGGGGATCTGCTTCGATGTCCAGGTGGAGGAAACGCGTCATTTGAACTGGATGCGTCCACAGAGACCTGGGGTCAGCTGAGTGGGCTTGGCCGGACAAATGAAGAGGTGCAGCACGTCATGTGATTCCTGATGGCAGGCGGGACAGATGTCAGGAACGTTAGCATCAATTCGTGTCCAGTAAGAACTAAGGCGGCTGCACCATACAGATCTCAGCTGCGCCAGAACAACGCGCGTCTGCCGAGGTAGTAGCTTCTCCTCAGGTGAAATTTCCGGGGGATGCTCCCCTAGCACTACATTCAAACGGAAGCTGGATACTGCTGCTGCGACTTCATCGGCGTGAAAGTTGTTCATACTTGCCTGAAAGTTCCGATGATCTAAAGGTTCTCTCTCTCTCGATCATTAAGATCGTACCTCATCTGCCTAGGCGGAGGCATCCTGTCCAAGAGATGGTGGTTAGGATGACTGCTGCGAAAACACCCTAGCAGGTATTGCTTAGACAGCAGGAAATTGTGTCTGCGCAGAGTAAGAGCCTTCGTCTCCTCATGTAGATGGTCCTCAGAAGACACCCTGTTTATGTTGTAAATGCGGCGTTCTGGCAAGTCTGAATTTTCTTCCACTGCGTCGAACTCACGTTTGCTGACCATACAGGTGCTGCGTAGACTGCTACAGACCGACCTATCGCTTTGTAAAAGGTCAACAAGGTTTCTTTGTCAGCTCCCCAAGTACTGCCGGCAAGTGACTTGAGGACCTTGTTCCTAATTTTGAGTTTATCGCAGATAGCTGTAGCATGTGCAGAGGATCGAAAAAGGCTGTCCAATGTGACCCCAAGGATGTTGGGGTAGTTGGTAGTAGGGATGTTGACATCATCAACTTTCACATTGAATGACAACTGCACCTCTGCGGTCCATGCAGTAAACAGTGTGGCTGATGATTTGGAGGCGGATTTTTTTCATATTCCTTGCAGTGAAAAAGCGTGCTAAGTCAGTGAGGTGAGAGTTTATTTACTCGCATACGTCATCCACTTTAGGTCCTGACGTCAGAATTGTGCAATCATTAGCGTACGACACACTTTCAGCGCCGTCTGATAGGGCAGGAATTTTAGAGAGGTAGATGTTAAACAAAGCCGCGGATATCACTCCAATCTGGGGAACCCCTTGGTTAACTCTACAGGGCTTCGATTTTCTGTGTCTGAATTCTACATATGACTGGCGCCCATATATATAGTTTACGACCCAACGTTTCAAAAAGGGCGGAAGGGATATTTGTTCGATGTCTTCGAACAGAGTGGCATGATTGACCGTGTCGAAGGCTTTTGTTAGGTCAACAGCCACGAGGACCGTCCTGCCATTTGGCTTGTTCTGGTTAAGGCCGCGTCTTATACGACGCAGTACTCTCCATTTCGCCTTATCACTCTCTGCGAGCTCAATGAAAAGCCGGTTACAATAACACGCGCACCGCTTTGGATCTGTCACTGTTCTATCACCGAACGTGACAGCTTTCCGATCATACTTCCTTCCAGGGTTAGAGAGCAATTTGATAGTTGCCCACAACTTACCAATTCCGAAACTTAAGATGCACTGCTTTAAGTGGTCTAACAATTTGATCCGCTTATATTCGTTGACCAACCTATTGATCTCAGAGTTGAGATCCCTTATTCTAGGGTCAGTAGGGTTGGAGCGACGAATTCCATCACGCTTGCCTGTGAGTTCCGCTGCCTCTGCTGGGAAATTTGGTCGTACTTCGGGTATTCGACCAGCAGTGATATGGCGAGCGGATGCTGCGTTGATGATGCGCCGAAACATTTTCTCGGCTACCCGAGCATCCAATAGAATAGCTAGATTATTAAAGCTGCGTCTGGTGGCTTCTCTTAAGGCCTCCCAATCAGCCTTTTTTGATTAAGAAACGTACGGCGTTCAGAGGTTATGAAGTCGGATGGTCTATTAATGGAGAGAATTATGGGAAGGTGGTCCCATCCTAGTAAGATGACGGGTTGCCAGGTGACATCGTTGATCAGTCCAGGCGAGGCCATAGTGATGTCTTTCGAGCTATGGGGAGATCCTTATTCACTGTACAGAATGTAGAGCTATAAATTTGCTCTGCCAAAGCTGGTCGTTGTCCAGGAGAGAATACCACAGTTCGTGGTGAGCATTAAAGTTTCCTAGGACCAAGCGGTTATTGTCTTGTGCGAGATTGCTAATGTCAGGTAAATAACGCGGGGCATAGCTACCAACCGGCGGCATGTATACGTTGTACAGCTCTATCTCGGCAGTTCCTGATTTGACTACTACCCCCATAGATTCCATGTATGGGTCTCTAGAGCCAAAATAGGTCTGAACTGCACAGAATGGTGTAACAGGAAAGCAAGTCCCCCACCTCCACTTCTGGTGCGATCCTTACGTAGCACGCTGTATCCGTCACAACTGTGCAAGCTGCAGGCGGCATTCAGCTTTGTTTCATGGATCGCAGCGACCATGACGTTTCTCCGACTCATAATTTCTATTACCTCACTGATTATATTGCGTAGGCCATTACAATTAAGTTGCAAAATTGATGCACTGCCAGGAGTGGCAACAGCAATCTGTGGTGTAAGATGCTGTATATGTTGATACTGTTGCGAGGGCGACTGCAGGGGAGTCTCGTAGTTCAATGATGATGACGACGAATATGATGACACCAAATCCAGAGATCCATTGCTAACTTCGTTGATACAGCATGAGGCAATAAAGTCCGCTTCCACTTCCTGATGTGGTTCAGACCTGAACAGCTCTTGAAGTGCACCAACTCCGTGCAACGATTACACTTTACAGACGTAGCACGATGGTGTATACGGTTCTGACATACCGAGGACCGGGGTTTTGTTCGATCCTGGCGCAGGCATTCCACGACGAAAAATGGACGAACAAAAAACACATTTTGTTGTTTTGACTGCCTCTGGCCGAAGAGCTTTTGTTTCGGGTCGATCCGGTACATAGAACCGGCAGTCGCGGGATTGAATACCTTGTAAAACAGTGTCGTATAGGGTATATACACCACTTCGTTGTTTGGTTCCGCACCGCTGTTTGGAGTTTGAGCAAGTTTGGAACTATGATGTGTTAAAGCATGTGATACACACAGAGAACAGATTTGCTGCCACAACCGAATTTTTTTGCCAACCGAATGTTGGTGGTTGCATGTACTATGCATGCATTTGATCGTTACAACCGAATGTTGATTAGGTAGAGGCAACTAACACTTTTGGTTGAAGAAAACAAGTATCGGCAATCATAACAGATTAGGGTTATTATTGGTACTGAATTTATACAAGTTTTGTTGTTATAAGTTTTCGGTAACGACTACTTTTTGCAAAAATTTTATATTTTACCGCCTTTTATATTTTACCACCTTGAATTGAGTAAAATAAATACGTCTTTGGAGAGAACATTTGATAAGCACTGCAATGACGCCCCCATCTGAAAAGAATTAATTAAGGTATGTATATAGCAATATTTATTGCCAAGCTTTGGGAGGCCGTAACTCGGGAAAAATGCATCGACGAAAAAAAATTGTTTGTTGTTCTGAATATTAAGGAGGTCTTTCTATAATCGCGTCTCAGTAATGTAGCGAAATTACAGATAAGCCTGTTCCTATATTCTGGAAAATATTTTTTTTTTATTTTAAGTCAATTTATCTACATGACAGTATTGTTTGAAAGCATTAACCTTCAAACCTAAGAAACTTTGACTGTCTGACCACTTTTTTGTTTTTATAATTTTTTTGGAGATTTACAAATATGTTTTCGTCGTAAACAAAGATTTTGTTCTGACTAAATCCGATTAAATGTTATAGGGTTTATATGTAGATGTTTAAATAGCCAATATAGTGTTACAACATCCAACTTAAAAGGGTACCAATTATTGGTACCAAAGTAACATATACATCACAATTAGTTTGTTGCCATAACCGCCAGTTGTCGCAAACAATAATTAAACCAAATTCGGTTGAAATAAATGTGTTATTGGCTGTGAATGCCGTGATATGGTTGTAGCAACCATAATATCATATCGCAAACTATGTTACCATCAATAATATGGAATGTTGGTTATTGCAAGAGAAAGTCAGTTTATCCAACCGAATTTTTGTAGTTCGGACCGATTTTTAACTCAGTGTGTACATATCAAATTGGGCTTATAGATACATAGACCATAACACTGATAGTTATTGGTCACACTTTCATTTGAGATAAATCAAAATTTAAGTGTATCCTTAACCAGGCTAGTTTTTAAGGCTAACTACCAAGACGTCTATTGTAAATTATATTTACTATTTGGTCTGAGTGTCAAGTGCTGTTTAATATTTCTTTTAAATAAAAATACTCTTTTTATAAACAAATGTCCTTATTTGTTATTTTTTATATTTTATTTGCCAAATTCGCCGTGTTCCAATGTTTTAAGCCGATACTATAGATAGCGAATGAAAACTATCGATATTGGCGCCAAGATAAAACTATCGATACTATATATAAGTATAATGCTATTTATAGTTCTAATATATGCCTACCACTTCCAAAATATGTTGCAAATATTCAATAATTTATTTACATAGCAGAATTCAAAAAAAAGATAAAAAATGTTGGCAGCACTTATATCAATCCCGTAAAATTTTCTATTTTCAATACCAGCCAATAGCCGACATGTATATTAGGCAAGTGTAAGACTCCATCTCTTTTCGGTTGGACTGAAACGGGTAAGAAGTTCGGCAATTGATAAAATTTGGTTTTTTTGCTCCAAGGACGGACGTTATTTATTATTTCTTTATATATGCGTTATTTGAATTATTGAATCTGCTCCTTAGGAGCCTAACAATAGGTATACGAATCTTTAGTATATTTCAATAACACAGTATAACAAAAAAGAATGAAGTCAAAATACCTAGAAGTGATATTATTTTTCTTGTAGATCCTGCTGAGTACAACAAGAAACCGGTTTTGAGATTTCCCAAACACCTCCACGTTACGGAAAACCCGGTTTTCGAATCTTATGCACTTAAATGCCAGTAACTTGGTTAAATATCAACCGATTTTAAGTTTTTCGGCTAGTTTGGAAAGAAAACTGTAGCCTTTCGGGTGGAGTATACACTTTTAAAGTCGCACTGAAAAAACATATTTTGAAAAAATACAATTATTGGCAATACTACTTAGAAATGTTTGTTTGACCGTTTTCTTTTTAATTGAACATCATCAGTATATCGTTTAAGTGACCAGCAATATTCGGAAATCCATTTTATTTTATTTTTTCCTTCAAAACGTTTTTCTATTGTAATTATTTCTTGATGAAAGTGTTCGCCTTGTTCATCACTGAACTGGCCCAGGTGGGAAGAAGTCTAGATGTGAATGGAGGAAATGAATTTTAATTGACATGTTTCAGCCCATTTCACCATACGCACTCAAAAATTCGTCAAAAATCGCGACATAGTTGTCGCTTCTGTGATTACCAAGAATGTTATCACATACTCGTAGTGCAACAAAACTTTTCCATGCGCGTTTTTCAACGGAACTAGCATGTTGATAAAATTCTTATCTCTCATAACTTTACGAATTTAAGGTCCAATAAATATACCTGAAATTCATCAGAACTGATAAATGCGATAACAAATATTAGATCTGTGAAGAAATTAATACCTTCTTTAATGTTGTCTTCGCTTAATATTGGGAACACCGCTCTAAGATAGCAAAAAGCTTCACCATTTACATCAAGTTTTTATTACAAATTGTTTCATGTATCCTAACTTTAGATGCAGTGGTGTCAGAACAACCTTATCAGCTATGAAGTTAATGGGCGTTTAAAACGTTTTTCCTGCCTATTAGATATGTGTCACAAGATGGTCATACCTTGCGATCGTAGCGATTTGGTGCACGACTATCCCATTCACAAAGATAACATGAATGTTTTGTGTAACCACCTTGCATACCAAATAAAATTGTCAAAACCTTTAAATTAGCGACGACATTCCATTTATCCAAGTTATAGTTGACGAATCGAAGTATTAGATTCATAACTTCATACGCTTCTTTTGTACTAGTCACATATGCGATTGGAACAGATGGTAACAGATTTTTCTTATGCAGTAAAACAGCTTTCAAGCCTAGAAATAGCATTACAAATCTATATATATAAAAGAAAGTGTCCGAAGCGATGTAATCCCATAACTCGAGATTGGCCAAACCGATTTTGATGATTTGTACTTTGTTGGAAAGGTATTTTCTCAGCATGGGTTTTAAAAAAAAATAAAAAAAAAAAAAATAAAAAAAGAACTTCAAAATTTGAAAATGTCTGATTTTTACCACCCAGCGTGTTTCGACAGGTTTATTTTCGATTTTTTTCAATTTTCTTTTTTCATTAAGTATATAAAAATGAAATGTGCTTTGCTACACCGCTTAAAACTTGAAAACGACTGGGGAAAACTGGATACTTCCTTCTGGGGGTTTGTTCATAATCGAAATTTTGGAGTGTGGGCGGAGGAGGCGTAACAAAACTGTTTTTTGAGCTAGAAGGCTGACAATCGGTACAAAATTTTAGGTTACGATGGTCTGTTGATGATTTATGTGTAGTTTGCATGAAACCGGCATTTGAAAAATATTTGGTATGATGGTTTAGTAACAAAACACATTTCATTTATATATTTATTAGGGTGATCCATCTAGAGGAATTTTTTCAGAACAAAAAAAATATAAAAATTCAAATCAAGAGTCTTTATTGGTAATTTAAAAGGACATTTTATGGCATTTATTTTTTGAAAATAATTTCCTTCAAATGTTGGCAATTATGGAAATGAGCGTTAGTCGAGAAACGGGAAGATCCTCTGTTTTCGTCCAAAATTTTGTTCAATGATGAGGCCCATTTCTGGCTCAACGGCGAAGTCAATAAACAAAATTGTCGCATTTGGGCTGAAGAGCAAGAAGAGGTTCAAGAGGTGCCATTATACCCAGAGAAAACCACGGGTAGGTGCGGTTTATAACGTGGTGGAGTTATCGGTGCATATTTTTTCAAAAATGATGATGGCCGGAACGTAACCATGAATAACCATATCATGGCTCGATTTTTTTGCTATCTGAAATTGAAACCCTTAATCTTGACGACACTTGGTTTCAACAGGACGGCGCCACTTGCCATACAGTTCACTTAACAATGGATCTATTTGGAGGTCATTTCGAAAAGCAGCTAATTTCATCTTTTGGACAGGTGAGTTGGCCGCCTTGATCGAGTGATATCACACCTTTAGACATTTTTCTTTGGGGTTACGTAAAGTCCAAATTCTATGCTGACAAACCAGCTACGATTCAGGTTTTGGAAGCGAACATTACGCGTGTCAATAAATTGAACCCTCAGAATGGAAACCCTGAGGCGTAGTTGCGGCCAACATGTGAAGGAAATTATATTCAAAAAATAAATGCCATAAAATGTTCTTTCAAATTACCAATAAAGATTCTACACTTGATTTGAACATTTATATTTTTGTTTGTTCTGAAAGATCACCCTATAGATGAAATCGTGAATTGGAACGCGAGCGTTCCTACGACACAATAACTTTGCAACAACAAATACAAACACATATTCCACTGTTGAATAAACAACAAATGAGTGCGTATGATACACTGATAAAGGCTGTCGATGATGGAAATGCTGGACTACTTTTCCTTGATGCGCCCGGCGGAACAGTGAAAACGTTCCTGCTATCATTGATGTTAGCAGCAATACGTGCTCAAAGTGGTATTGCTTTAGCATCTACCGGAATTACTGCAACACTGTTGGAAGGTGGAATAACCGCACATGCAGCACTAAAGCTTCATCTAAGCCAGCACATCAACGAAAATTCTGTTGGCAACTTTTTAAAGCAATCAGCCATTGCAAAAGGGTTGAAAAATTGTAACTTGACAATATGGGATGAGTGCACGACGGCGAACAAACGATCATTAGAAGCACTCGATCGAATATTGAAAGATTTGCGCAACAATAATAATCGCTTTGGTAGCGTGAGGATACTGTTGGCAGGCGACTTCCGACAAACACTTCCCGTGATTCCGAAATCAGATGAATTAAGTGCATGCCTGAAGTCATCCTATTTGTGGCGATACGTGAAAACTATTCCATTGAGAACCGCAGAAGTTTTCTTAAAAGACCTGCTGAGAATCGTAAATGGAGAAATTCCAGTAAATACTTCCAGTGGTTTAATATCGATTGCACCTACCATTTGCCAATTTATTTCAACCAAAGATGAACTCATCACTAATGTTTATCCGAACATCGTAACTACCATTGGTTGAGCGCACGCTTCATTTTATAAGCGAAAAATACTGATTTCAATGACTTAAATTGGACGATTTGAAATCAAATTCCGGGAGAATAGCTTTCATACAAATCGATCGATCACATTGAAAACGAAGACGATGTCGTCAAATATTCAGTGGAATTCGTAAACTTTTTAGATTTGCCTGGCGGCTTCATCATTTGTTTCTTAAAGTTGGATCTGTCATCATTATGCTACGAAATCTGCACCAAAACTGTGTAATGAAACTCGCCTGATTGTGATAAAGCTAATGAACAATGTGATAGTGAAAGGGCCGTTCAAAGGAGAAGAATGTCTAATTCCGCGAATTCCCTTGACTTCAATTGATTTGCCATTTCAGTTCAAACGAATTCAGTTCCCACTGAAACTTGCATTTGCGATGACCATAACAAGTCATTTCAAGATTTATGCCGCTGGAAGTGTGCGGCATAAATCTGGAAATGTCATGCTTTTCACAGGGCATGTTTTCGGCATGGGCATGTTGGGAAACCGTCCTCACTATTTATTTATGCAGAAATCTAAAAATGAAGTGTATCGTGCAGCCTTAAATTGAATACATTTATTGTTCTATTCTTTTTTTAGATTTCAATAAAATGATCAGAATACCTTATTCTATTATTTCGGCTCCAGTAAAAGTTATTTGAATAAAATTTGTATCCCGTGCAACTGTCATTTGCAAGGTGCAACTGCATTTCTTCATCAAAATATGAATCCACCACGACTTTGCAACTGAACCAGACTTTCAGTGAAAATAAAATTTGAAGGCAAAACAACGTTGGCCGGGTCAGCTAGCTGTATATAAAAAAATTAAAATCTATTAAAAATTAATATGTTTGTTGAATACGTACTTTTACATGAACCGTCAATGAAAAGTCGCCATTCGTCTTCCTTATAATTGTGACTTAATGCCAAAAAAAGTTTGGGTACATCAGCGCAATGCATAAGATTACTGTCATTTTTACCAGTCCTAAAAATTTCTTCAAGTAACAATGTCCGGTCACTTCTTCTACAGAAAGCTACAAGAAAATCTTTTTCCACCAAATTCCACTGCCACTGTTCAATCGCGACCCAAGGATTTCAGCCTGTCGTTTTGACAACCTAAAATCCCGAACGAGATCGCAGAAAACTGCATTTGAAACAAAATGTCGCTCCGTTGTAGATTTGGATGGAAGGTTCTCTTCTTCCACCAAATATTTTTCAACCACATATGCTCGTTGTCGGAACTTTATAATTACCAGATATTGGTTTTGTAACACTTACAACATGTGCGTACTTTACATTTATGCGGGTTTTAAAAGTGTGCCCTGAAATATTTGTTTCACAAAAGTAGCAATCATCTGGTTTATGCCAGAAGTGATGATGCCAATCATAGGCGTACAAAAGAGCAAAGAAATTGAAGGTTAAACTTTGTATTTTTTTAATGTTGCACAGAAATTTTCACAAACAAATTATGGCTCATACCAGCGTCAGAATTTGTAAGAACAATTGAAGTGATATGTCAAACAAAACGAATGAACAAAAACTAAAACAATATGTTTACATGACAAACGGGACTTCGAGATATTCAATAAAAACGGTCAAATATTTCTGAGTAGTTTGGCCAAAAATTTTATTTTTTCAAAAAAAATTGTTTTAATAAAAGTTAAATAACTCAATCTTTTTCTAACGGATTTTTAAAAATTGTACTTATAAAAAAAATTGTATTCGTAAGAACACTCTCTTTATTATTCAGTTCAAAAATTGTTCGCTTCCTTTTAAAAAATTCTGTGCAAAAACGCATCCAAAGTTAAAATTTTTTAAAAAAAATGGGTTTACAGGAAAAATGCAAAGATTTTTTTCAGTGTGATTTTAAAAGCGTATACACCATTCGAAAGGCCGCAGTTTCTTCTTGCCAAATGATATTCAACCAAGTTAGTGGCATATAAGTGCGTAAGATCCGAAAAACCGTTTTTTTACCCGTAATTCCAGATATTGCAGGTGTTTGGGAAATTTCAAAACCGGTTTCTTGTTGTACTCTGCAAGATCTACAACAAAAATAATATCATTTCCCAGGTATTTTTTCTCTGTCACACTGTGTAATGAATCCTAGTATGGATTTTTGTTATGTGATGTTCTGCTTATTGGCAGGAATTTGCATTTATATGGTCAAAATAATATATTACTGGTATGGATCATTTATCTGAGAATTTTAAACCTGGTTTGGCTTAAACCTCGTGATGAAGGGCCAGAGGACTTTTACAGTCATTTACAGAGTGTTCGCGATTACGTAGAGTGAAAAACACTAGTTATGTATGTATAACTGATACCTTTAGAATAGCAGAGTGGACTACCTTATAATGGTTGAGTCGATTTTGTTCGTAGCCGTGGTATTTTACGGACTGTTGTAAGCACTTAGGTGTTCACATAATTAAGAGTTTAAAGCCAAGTTTTGGTTAAACCTCGTGAAATAGAGGTGGTGGCCTCCATAGCTAGACATTTCAGTAATTTAGGTATTGCAGGTTTTTTGTGTTGACTGTTTTACGTATGAGATCATTTAAGCCACGTGACGTATAATAAAGAATTCTACGCAATCTTTTTAAAGTGTTCATTCGCGATTTGTATTGACTGTTTAAGGATCACGTATAAGAGTATTTAAGCCACGTTACGTAGAAAAAAGAATTCTACACAGTCTTTCAAACGCGTGTGTTCGCGATTACTGTAACGGCTGAAGCACAGGTGTAGATTAGAAAACTTGACTGCACAATAATTGTCTTGCAAGTATGTTATCATGACGTTCGAGCTTCTCTTTGTGCTTAATATTGGTATTCTGAATTGCCTCTTTAACGAGAGGTATTTTAATTCTCGGTGGATGTTTTCGTTCCTCATATAGCAAAGGGCACCAGTAATCAGCCGCAATGTCTTCGATTGGAATCTTTGAGTTTTGCCATGGTTACTCGAGCCTGCTTTGCTTAGCTGAGCACCAAATTCGGTTGAAATAAATGTGTTATTGGCTGTGAATGCCGTGATATGGTTGTAGCAACCATAATATCATATCGCAAACTATGTTACCATCAATAATATGGAATGTTGGTTATTGCAAGAGAAAGTCAGTTTATCCAACGAATTTTTGTAGTTCGGACCGATTTTTAACTCAGTGTGTACATATCAAATTGGGCTTATAGATACATAGACCATAACACTGATAGTTATTGGTCACACTTTCATTTGAGATAAATCAAAATTTAAGTGTATCCTTAACCAGGCTAGTTTTTAAGGCTAACTACCAAGACGTCTATTGTAAATTATATTTACTATTTGGTCTGAGTGTCAAGTGCTGTTTAATATTTCTTTTAAATAAAAATACTCTTTTTATAAACAAATGTCCTTATTTGTTATTTTTTATATTTTATTTGCCAAATTCGCCGTGTTCCAATGTTTTAAGCCGATACTATAGATAGCGAATGAAAACTATCGATATTGGCGCCAAGATAAAACTATCGATACTATATATAAGTATAATGCTATTTATAGTTCTAATATATGCCTACCACTTCCAAAATATGTTGCAAATATTCAATAATTTATTTACATAGCAGAATTCAAAAAAAAGATAAAAAATGTTGGCAGCACTTATATCAATCCCGTAAAATTTTCTATTTTCAATACCAGCCAATAGCCGACATGTATATTAGGCAAGTGTAAGACTCCATCTCTTTTCGGTTGGACTGAAACGGGTAAGAAGTTCGGCAATTGATAAAATTTGGTTTTTTTGCTCCAAGGACGGACGTTATTTATTATTTCTTTATATATGCGTTATTTGAATTATTGAATCTGCTCCTTAGGAGCCTAACAATAGGTATACGAATCTTTAGTATATTTCAATAACACAGTATAACAAAAAAGAATGAAGTCAAAATACCTAGAAGTGATATTATTTTTCTTGTAGATCCTGCTGAGTACAACAAGAAACCGGTTTTGAGATTTCCCAAACACCTCCACGTTACGGAAAACCCGGTTTTCGAATCTTATGCACTTAAATGCCAGTAACTTGGTTAAATATCAACCGATTTTAAGTTTTTCGGCTAGTTTGGAAAGAAAACTGTAGCCTTTCGGGTGGAGTATACACTTTTAAAGTCGCACTGAAAAAACATATTTTGAAAAAATACAATTATTGGCAATACTACTTAGAAATGTTTGTTTGACCGTTTTCTTTTTAATTGAACATCATCAGTATATCGTTTAAGTGACCAGCAATATTCGGAAATCCATTTTATTTTATTTTTTCCTTCAAAACGTTTTTCTATTGTAATTATTTCTTGATGAAAGTGTTCGCCTTGTTCATCACTGAACTGGCCCAGGTGGGAAGAAGTCTAGATGTGAATGGAGGAAATGAATTTTAATTGACATGTTTCAGCCCATTTCACCATACGCACTCAAAAATTCGTCAAAAATCGCGACATAGTTGTCGCTTCTGTGATTACCAAGAATGTTATCACATACTCGTAGTGCAACAAAACTTTTCCATGCGCGTTTTTCAACGGAACTAGCATGTTGATAAAATTCTTATCTCTCATAACTTTACGAATTTAAGGTCCAATAAATATACCTGAAATTCATCAGAACTGATAAATGCGATAACAAATATTAGATCTGTGAAGAAATTAATACCTTCTTTAATGTTGTCTTCGCTTAATATTGGGAACACCGCTCTAAGATAGCAAAAAGCTTCACCATTTACATCAAGTTTTTATTACAAATTGTTTCATGTATCCTAACTTTAGATGCAGTGGTGTCAGAACAACCTTATCAGCTCTGAAGTTAATGGGCGTTTAAAACGTTTTTCCTGCCTATTAGATATGTGTCACAAGATGGTCATACCTTGCGATCGTAGCGATTTGGTGCACGACTATCCCATTCACAAAGATAACATGAATATTTTGTGTAACCACCTTGCATACCAAATAAAATTGTCAAAACCTTTAAATTAGCGACGACATTCCATTTATCCAAGTTATAGTTGACGAATCGAAGTATTAGATTCATAACTTCATACGCTTCTTTTGTACTAGTCACATATGCGATTGGAACAGATGGTAACAGATTTTTCTTATGCAGTAAAACAGCTTTCAAGCCTAGAAATAGCATTACAAATTGTATATAAAAAAATTAAAATCTATTAAAAATTAATATGTTTGTTGAATACGTACTTTTACATGAACCGTCAATGAAAAGTCGCCATTCGTCTTCCTTATAATTGTGACTTAATGCCAAAAAAAAGTTTGGGTACATCAGCGCAATGCATAAGATTACTGTCATTTTTACCAGTCCTAAAAATTTCTTCAAGTAACAATGTCCGGTCACTTCTTCTACAGAAAGCTACAAGAAAATCTTCTTCCACCAAATTCCACTGCCACTGTTCAATCGCGACCCAAGGATTTCAGCCTGTCGTTTTGACAACCTAAAATCCCGAACGAGATCGCAGAAAACTGCATTTGAAACAAAATGTCGCTCCGTTGTAGATTTGGACTCTTCTCTTCTTCCACCAAATATTTTTCAACCACATATGCTCGTTGTCGGAACTTTATAATTACCAGATATTGGTTTTGTAACACTTACAACATGTGCGTACTTTACATTTATGCGGGTTTTAAAAGTGTGCCCTGAAATATTTGTTTCACAAAAGTAGCAATCATCTGGTTTATGCCAGAAGTGATGATGCCAATCATAGGCGTACAAAAGAGCAAAGAAATTGAAGGTTAAACTTTGTATTTTTTTAATGTTGCACAGAAATTTTCACAAACAAATTATGGCTCATACCAGCGTCAGAATTTGTAAGAACAATTGAAGTGATATGTCAAACAAAACGAATGAACAAAAACTAAAACAATATGTTTACATGACAAACGGGACTTCGAGATATTCAATAAAAACGGTCAAATATTTCTGAGTAGTTTGGCCAAAAATTTTATTTTTTCAAAAAAAATTGTTTTAATAAAAGTTAAATAACTCAATCTTTTTCTAACGGATTTTTAAAAATTGTACTTATAAAAAAAATTGTATTCGTAAGAACACTCTCTTTATTATTCAGTTCAAAAATTGTTCGCTTCCTTTTAAAAAATTCTGTGCAAAAACGCATCCAAAGTTAAAATTTTTTAAAAAAAATGGGTTTACAGGAAAAATGCAAAGATTTTTTTCAGTGTGATTTTAAAAGCGTATACACCATTCGAAAGGCCGCAGTTTCTTCTTGCCAAATGATATTCAACCAAGTTAGTGGCATATAAGTGCGTAAGATCCGAAAAACCGTTTTTTTACCCGTAATTCCAGATATTGCAGGTGTTTGGGAAATTTCAAAACCGGTTTCTTGTTGTACTCTGCAAGATCTACAACAAAAATAATATCATTTCCCAGGTATTTTTTCTCTGTCACACTGTGTAATGAATCCTAGTATGGATTTTTGTTATGTGATGTTCTGCTTATTGGCAGGAATTTGCATTTATATGGTCAAAATAATATATTACTGGTATGGATCATTTATCTGAGAATTTTAAACCTGGTTTGGCTTAAACCTCGTGATGAAGGGCCAGAGGACCTTTACAGTCATTTACAGAGTGTTCGCGATTACGTAGAGTGAAAAACACTAGTTATGTATGTATAACTGATAACTTTAGAATAGCAGAGTGGACTACTTTAAAATGGTTGAGTCGATTTTGTTCGTAGCCGTGGTATTTTACGGACTGTTGTAAGCACTTAGGTGTTCACATAATTAAGAGTTTAAAGCCAAGTTTTGGTTAAACCTCGTGAAATAGAGGTGGTGGCCTCCATAGCTAGACATTTCAGTAATTTAGGTATTGCAGGTTTTTCGTGTTGACTGTTTTACGTATGAGATCATTTAAGCCACGTGACGTATAATAAAGAATTCTACGCAATCTTTTTAAAGTGTTCATTCGCGATTTGTATTGACTGTTTTAAGGATCACGTATAAGAGTATTTAAGCCACGTTACGTAGAAAAAAGAATTCTACACAGTCTTTCAAACGCGTGTGTTCGCGATTACTGTAACGGCTGAAGCACAGGTGTAGATTAGAAAACTTGACTGCACAATAATTGTCTTGCAAGTATGTTATCATGACGTTCGAGCTTCTCTTTGTGCTTAATATTGGTATTCTGAATTGCCTCTTTAACGAGAGGTATTTTAATTCTCGGTGGATGTTTTCGTTCCTCATATAGCAAAGGGCACCAGTCAGCCGCAATGTCTTCGATTGGAATCTTTGCGTTTTCCCATGGTTACTCGAGCCTGCTTTGCTTAGCTGAGCACCAAATTCGGTTGAAATAAATGTGTTATTGGCTGTGAATGCCGTGATATGGTTGTAGCAACCATAATATCATATCGCAAACTATGTTACCATCAATAATATGGAATGTTGGTTATTGCAAGAGAAAGTCAGTTTATCCAACGAATTTTTGTAGTTCGGACCGATTTTTAACTCAGTGTGTACATATCAAATTGGGCTTATAGATACATAGACCATAACACTGATAGTTATTGGTCACACTTTCATTTGAGATAAATCAAAATTTAAGTGTATCCTTAACCAGGCTAGTTTTTAAGGCTAACTACCAAGACGTCTATTGTAAATTATATTTACTATTTGGTCTGAGTTTCAAGTGCTGTTTAATATTTCTTTTAAATAAAAATACTCTTTTTATAAACAAATGTCCTTATTTGTTATTTTTTATATTTTATTTGCCAAATTCGCCGTGTTCCAATGTTTTATGCCGATACTATAGATAGCGAATGAAAACTATCGATATTAGCGCCAAGATAAAACTATCGATACTATATATAAGTATAATGCTATTTATAGTTCTAATATATGCCTACCACTTCCAAAATATGTTGCAAATATTCAATAATTTATTTACATAGCAGAATTCAAAAAAAAGATAAAAAATGTTGGCAGCACTTATATCAATCCCGTAAAATTTTCTATTTTCATACCAGCCAATAGCCGACATGTATATTAGGAAAGTGTAAGACTCCATCTCTTTTCGGTTGGACTGAAACGGGTAAGAAGTTCGGCAATTGATAAAATTTGGTTTTTTTGCTCCAAGGACGGACGTTATTTATTATTTCTTTATATATGCGTTATTTGAATTATTGAATCTGCTCCTTAGGAGCCTAACAATAGGTATACGAATCTTTAGTATATTTCAATAACACAGTATAACAAAAAAGAATGAAGTCAAAATACCTAGAAGTGATATTATTTTTCTTGTAGATCCTGCTGAGTACAACAAGAAACCGGTTTTGAGATTTCCCAAACACCTCCACGTTACGGAAAACCCGGTTTTCGAATCTTATGCACTTAAATGCCAGTAACTTGGTTAAATATCAACCGATTTTAAGTTTTTCGGCTAGTTTGGAAAGAAAACTGTAGCCTTTCGGGTGGAGTATACACTTTTAAAGTCGCACTGAAAAAACATATTTTAAAAAAATACAATTATTGGCAATACTACTTAGAAATGTTTGTTTGACCGTTTTCTTTTTAATTGAACATCATCAGTATATCGTTTAAGTGACCAGCAATATTCGGAAATCCATTTTATTTTATTTTTTCCTTCAAAACGTTTTTCTATTGTAATTATTTCTTGATGAAAGTGTTCGCCTTGTTCATCACTGAACTGGCCCAGGTGGGAAGAAGTCTAGATGTGAATGGAGGAAATGAATTTTAATTGACATGTTTCAGCCCATTTCACCATACGCACTCAAAAATTCGTCAAAAATCGCGACATAGTTGTCGCTTCTGTGATTACCAAGAATGTTATCACATACTCGTAGTGCAACAAAACTTTTCCATGCGCGTTTTTCAACGGAACTAGCATGTTGATAAAATTCTTATCTCTCATAACTTTACGAATTTAAGGTCCAATAAATATACCTGAAATTCATCAGAACTGATAAATGCGATAACAAATATTAGATCTGTGAAGAAATTAATACCTTCTTTAATGTTGTCTTCGCTTAATATTGGGAACACCGCTCTAAGATAGCAAAAAGCTTCACCATTTACATCAAGTTTTTATTATGCAGTGGTGTCAGAACAACCTTATCAGCTATGAAGTTAATGGGCGTTTAAAACGTTTTTCCTGCCTATTAGATATGTGTCACAAGATGGTCATACCTTGCGATCGTAGCGATTTGGTGCACGACTATCCCATTCACAAAGATAACATGAATATTTTGTGTAACCACCTTGCATACCAAATAAAATTGTCAAAACCTTTAAATTAGCAACGACATTCCATTTATCCAAGTTATAGTTGACGAATCGAAGTATTAGATTCATAACTTCATACGCTTCTTTTGTACTAGTCACATATGCGATTGGAACAGATGGTAACAGATTTTTCTTATGCAGTAAAACAGCTTTCAAGCCTAGAAATAGCATTACAAATTGTATATAAAAAAATTAAAATCTATTAAAAATTAATATGTTTGTTGAATACGTACTTTTACATGAACCGTCAATGAAAAGTCGCCATTCGTCTTCCTTATAATTGTGACTTAATGCCAAAAAAAAGTTTGGGTACATCAGCGCAATGCATAAGATTACTGTCATTTTTACCAGTCCTAAAAATTTCTTCAAGTAACAATGTCCGGTCACTTCTTCTACAGAAAGCTACAAGAAAATCTTCTTCCACCAAATTCCACTGCCACTGTTCAATCGCGACCCAAGGATTTCAGCCTGTCGTTTTGACAACCTAAAATCCCGAACGAGATCGCAGAAAACTGCATTTGAAACAAAATGTCGCTCCGTTGTAGATTTGGATGGAAGGTTCTCTTCTTCCACCAAATATTTTTCAACCACATATGCTCGTTGTCGGAACTTTATAATTACCAGATATTGGTTTTGTAACACTTACAACATGTGCGTACTTTACATTTATGCGGGTTTTAAAAGTGTGCCCTGAAATATTTGTTTCACAAAAGTAGCAATCATCTGGTTTATGCCAGAAGTGATGATGCCAATCATAGGCGTACAAAAGAGCAAAGAAATTGAAGGTTAAACTTTGTATTTTTTTAATGTTGCACAGAAATTTTCACAAACAAATTATGGCTCATACCAGCGTCAGAATTTGTAAGAACAATTGAAGTGATATGTCAAACAAAACGAATGAACAAAAACTAAAACAATATGTTTACATGACAAACGGGACTTCGAGATATTCAATAAAAACGGTCAAATATTTCTGAGTAGTTTGGCCAAAAATTTTATTTTTTCAAAAAAAATTGTTTTAATAAAAGTTAAATAACTCAATCTTTTTCTAACGGATTTTTAAAAATTGTACTTATAAAAAAAATTGTATTCGTAAGAACACTCTCTTTATTATTCAGTTCAAAAATTGTTCGCTTCCTTTTAAAAAATTCTGTGCAAAAACGCATCCAAAGTTAAAATTTTTTAAAAAAAATGGGTTTACAGGAAAAATGCAAAGATTTTTTTCAGTGTGATTTTAAAAGCGTATACACCATTCGAAAGGCCGCAGTTTCTTCTTGCCAAATGATATTCAACCAAGTTAGTGGCATATAAGTGCGTAAGATCCGAAAACCCGTTTTTTTACCCGTAATTCCAGATATTGCAGGTGTTTGGGAAATTTCAAAACCGGTTTCTTGTTGTACTCTGCAAGATCTACAACAAAAATAATATCATTTCCCAGGTATTTTTTCTCTGTCACACTGTGTAATGAATCCTAGTATGGATTTTTGTTATGTGATGTTCAGCTTATTGGCAGGAATTTGCATTTATATGGTCAAAATAATATATTACTGGTATGGATCATTTATCTGAGAATTTTAAACCTGGTTTGGCTTAAACCTCGTGATGAAGGGCCAGAGGACTTTTACAGTCATTTACAGAGTGTTCGCGATTACGTAGAGTGAAAAACACTAGTTATGTATGTATAACTGATACCTTTAGAATAGCAGAGTGGACTACTTTAAAATGGTTGAGTCGATTTTGTTCGTAGCCGTGGTATTTTACGGACTGTTGTAAGCACTTAGGTGTTCACATAATTAAGAGTTTAAAGCCAAGTTTTGGTTAAACCTCGTGAAATAGAGGTGGTGGCCTCCATAGCTAGACATTTCAGTAATTTAGGTATTGCAGGTTTTTCGTGTTGACTGTTTTACGTATGAGATCATTTAAGCCACGTGACGTATAATAAAGAATTCTACGCAATCTTTTTAAAGTGTTCATTCGCGATTTGTATTGACTGTTTTAAGGATCACGTATAAGAGTATTTAAGCCACGTTACGTAGAAAAAAGAATTCTACACAGTCTTTCAAACGCGTGTGTTCGCGATTACTGTAACGGCTGAAGCACAGGTGTAGATTAGAAAACTTGACTGCACAATAATTGTCTTGCAAGTATGTTATCATGACGTTCGAGCTTCTCTTTGTGCTTAATATTGGTATTCTGAATTGCCTCTTTAACGAGAGGTATTTTAATTCTCGGTGGATGTTTTCGTTCCTCATATAGCAAAGGGCACCAGTCAGCCGCAATGTCTTCGATTGGAATCTTTGCGTTTTGCCATGGTTACTCGAGCCTGCTTTGCTTAGCTGAGCACCAAATTCGGTTGAAATAAATGTGTTATTGGCTGTGAATGCCGTGATATGGTTGTAGCAACCATAATATCATATCGCAAACTATGTTACCATCAATAATATGGAATGTTGGTTATTGCAAGAGAAAGTCAGTTTATCCAACGAATTTTTGTAGTTCGGACCGATTTTTAACTCAGTGTGTACATATCAAATTGGGCTTATAGATACATAGACCATAACACTGATAGTTATTGGTCACACTTTCATTTGAGATAAATCAAAATTTAAGTGTATCCTTAACCAGGCTAGTTTTTAAGGCTAACTACCAAGACGTCTATTGTAAATTATATTTACTATTTGGTCTGAGTGTCAAGTGCTGTTTAATATTTCTTTTAAATAAAAATACTCTTTTTATAAACAAATGTCCTTATTTGTTATTTTTTATATTTTATTTGCCAAATTCGCCGTGTTCCAATGTTTTAAGCCGATACTATAGATAGCGAATGAAAACTATCGATATTGGCGCCAAGATAAAACTATCGATACTATATATAAGTATAATGCTATTTATAGTTCTAATATATGCCTACCACTTCCAAAATATGTTGCAAATATTCAATAATTTATTTACATAGCAGAATTCAAAAAAAAGATAAAAAATGTTGGCAGCACTTATATCAATCCCGTAAAATTTTCTATTTTCAATACCAGCCAATAGCCGACATGTATATTAGGCAAGTGTAAGACTCCATCTCTTTTCGGTTGGACTGAAACGGGTAAGAAGTTCGGCAATTGATAAAATTTGGTTTTTTTGCTCCAAGGACGGACGTTATTTATTATTTCTTTATATATGCGTTATTTGAATTATTGAATCTGCTCCTTAGGAGCCTAACAATAGGTATACGAATCTTTAGTATATTTCAATAACACAGTATAACAAAAAAGAATGAAGTCAAAATACCTAGAAGTGATATTATTTTTCTTGTAGATCCTGCTGAGTACAACAAGAAACCGGTTTTGAGATTTCCCAAACACCTCCACGTTACGGAAAACCCGGTTTTCGAATCTTATGCACTTAAATGCCAGTAACTTGGTTAAATATCAACCGATTTTAAGTTTTTCGGCTAGTTTGGAAAGAAAACTGTAGCCTTTCGGGTGGAGTATACACTTTTAAAGTCGCACTGAAAAAACATATTTTGAAAAAATACAATTATTGGCAATACTACTTAGAAATGTTTGTTTGACCGTTTTCTTTTTAATTGAACATCATCAGTATATCGTTTAAGTGACCAGCAATATTCGGAAATCCATTTTATTTTATTTTTTCCTTCAAAACGTTTTTCTATTGTAATTATTTCTTGATGAAAGTGTTCGCCTTGTTCATCACTGAACTGGCCCAGGTGGGAAGAAGTATAGATGTGAATGGAGGAAATGAATTTTAATTGACATGTTTCAGCCCATTTCACCATACGCACTCAAAAATTCGTCAAAAATCGCGACATAGTTGTCGCTTCTGTGATTACCAAGAATGTTATCACATACTCGTAGTGCAACAAAACTTTTCCATGCGCGTTTTTCAACGGAACTAGCATGTTGATAAAATTCTTATCTCTCATAACTTTACGAATTTAAGGTCCAATAAATATACCTGAAATTCATCAGAACTGATAAATGCGATAACAAATATTAGATCTGTGAAGAAATTAATACCTTCTTTAATGTTGTCTTCGCTTAATATTGGGAACACCGCTCTAAGATAGCAAAAAGCTTCACCATTTACATCAAGTTTTTATTATGCAGTGGTGTCAGAACAACCTTATCAGCTATGAAGTTAATGGGCGTTTAAAACGTTTTTCCTGCCTATTAGATATGTGTCACAAGATGGTCATACCTTGCGATCGTAGCGATTTGGTGCACGACTATCCCATTCACAAAGATAACATGAATATTTTGTGTAACCACCTTGCATACCAAATAAAATTGTCAAAACCTTTAAATTAGCAACGACATTCCATTTATCCAAGTTATAGTTGACGAATCGAAGTATTAGATTCATAACTTCATACGCTTCTTTTGTACTAGTCACATATGCGATTGGAACAGATGGTAACAGATTTTTCTTATGCAGTAAAACAGCTTTCAAGCCTAGAAATAGCATTACAAATTGTATATAAAAAAATTAAAATCTATTAAAAATTAATATGTTTGTTGAATACGTACTTTTACATGAACCGTCAATGAAAAGTCGCCATTCGTCTTCCTTATAATTGTGACTTAATGCCAAAAAAAAGTTTGGGTACATCAGCGCAATGCATAAGATTACTGTCATTTTTACCAGTCCTAAAAATTTCTTCAAGTAACAATGTCCGGTCACTTCTTCTACAGAAAGCTACAAGAAAATCTTCTTCCACCAAATTCCACTGCCACTGTTCAATCGCGACCCAATGATTTCAGCCTGTCGTTTTGACAACCTAAAATCCCGAACGAGATCGCAGAAAACTGCATTTGAAACAAAATGTCGCTCCGTTGTAGATTTGGACTCTTCTCTTCTTCCACCAAATATTTTTCAACCACATATGCTCGTTGTCGGAACTTTATAATTACCAGATATTGGTTTTGTAACACTTACAACATGTGCGTACTTTACATTTATGCGGGTTTTAAAAGTGTGCCCTGAAATATTTGTTTCACAAAAGTAGCAATCATCTGGTTTATGCCAGAAGTGATGATGCCAATCATAGGCGTACAAAAGAGCAAAGAAATTGAAGGTTAAACTTTGTATTTTTTTAATGTTGCACAGAAATTTTCACAAACAAATTATGGCTCATACCAGCGTCAGAATTTGTAAGAACAATTGAAGTGATATGTCAAACAAAACGAATGAACAAAAACTAAAACAATATGTTTACATGACAAACGGGACTTCGAGATATTCAATAAAAACGGTCAAATATTTCTGAGTAGTTTGGCCAAAAATTTTATTTTTTCAAAAAAAATTGTTTTAATAAAAGTTAAATAACTCAATCTTTTTCTAACGGATTTTTAAAAATTGTACTTATAAAAAAAATTGTATTCGTAAGAACACTCTCTTTATTATTCAGTTCAAAAATTGTTCGCTTCCTTTTAAAAAATTCTGTGCAAAAACGCATCTAAAGTTAAAATTTTTTAAAAAAAAATGGGTTTACAGGAAAAATGCAAAGATTTTTTTCAGTGTGATTTTAAAAGCGTATACACCATTCGAAAGGCCGCAGTTTCTTCTTGCCAAATGATATTCAACCAAGTTAGTGGCATATAAGTGCGTAAGATCCGAAAACCCGTTTTTTTACCCGTAATTCCAGATATTGCAGGTGTTTGGGAAATTTCAAAACCGGTTTCTTGTTGTACTCTGCAAGATCTACAACAAAAATAATATCATTTCCCAGGTATTTTTTCTCTGTCACACTGTGTAATGAATCCTAGTATGGATTTTTGTTATGTGATGTTCTGCTTATTGGCAGGAATTTGCATTTATATGGTCAAAATAATATATTACTGGTATGGATCATTTATCTGAGAATTTTAAACCTGGTTTGGCTTAAACCTCGTGATGAAGGGCCAGAGGACCTTTACAGTCATTTACAGAGTGTTCGCGATTACGTAGAGTGAAAAACACTAGTTATGTATGTATAACTGATAACTTTAGAATAGCAGAGTGGACTACTTTAAAATGGTTGAGTCGATTTTGTTCGTAGCCGTGGTATTTTACGGACTGTTGTAAGCACTTAGGTGTTCACATAATTAAGAGTTTAAAGCCAAGTTTTGGTTAAACCTCGTGAAATAGAGGTGGTGGCCTCCATAGCTAGACATTTCAGTAATTTAGGTATTGCAGGTTTTTCGTGTTGACTGTTTTACGTATGAGATCATTTAAGCCACGTGACGTATAATAAAGAATTCTACGCAATCTTTTTAAAGTGTTCATTCGCGATTTGTATTGACTGTTTTAAGGATCACGTATAAGAGTATTTAAGCCACGTTACGTAGAAAAAAGAATTCTACACAGTCTTTCAAACGCGTGTGTTCGCGATTACTGTAACGGCTGAAGCACAGGTGTAGATTAGAAAACTTGACTGCACAATAATTGTCTTGCAAGTATGTTATCATGACGTTCGAGCTTCTCTTTGTGCTTAATATTGGTATTCTGAATTGCCTCTTTAACGAGAGGTATTTTAATTCTCGGTGGATGTTTTCGTTTCTCATATAACAAAGGGCACCAGTAATCAGCCGCAATGTCTTCGATTGGAATCTTTGCGTTTTGCCATGGTTACTCGAGCCTGCTTTGCTTAGTTGTGCACCGTATAACCAGATAGGTTTGATTGCACTGTTGTTTAGCAGGGCCTTATAATCAAGGCTTAGTTTGCGTTAAAGAGACAGTGAAGTTGATGGACCTTAAGTTTTAGTTGAGTCTACTTGGCTTCAATATGTAAAATTATCAGATTAAGAAAAAATGATATTGTTTAGTTTCAATGTCGGACAAGTGCTAATGTTCAGTGTGAAAGTTACCTGTGTGCATTTAGCAACATTGACTTTTATTCTGCAGCCAGAAAGCCAAGATTCTACTCGTCTGAGATGAACATTAAAGCAGTATCGTCGGCAAAAGTGGATGTTAGCACGCTTGGGCTGGTAGGGATATCTGCGGTTAACAGAAGGTAAAGGATAGGCCCCAGGACACTTCCCTAGGGCACACCAGTTGTATTTCGCGGTTATTGGTGACTTTTTGCCCACATTTGACTCTGAATCTGCGGTTTTTTACTTATATAAGACTCAAGAATTCGAGACAAGAACATCGAGAAATACGGCGCAGAAATATTCTCGCCGTTCATGATTTTTCAATTGCTTGGGTCAGACGGTTTACTTGTTCGATGGCGCTGTGACCTTCCCGGAATTCAAACTGATGGTCTGGTAATATGTTATTGACACGAGAAACGGTCTTATTTTCGATAAAAGAACCTTTTCGAATAATTTCGATAAGCAGGAAAGCAAACTGATCGGCCTGTATGAGGAAGGTATTGATTTGTCCTTTCCTAGCTTTAAAATCATTTGAATCAGAGAAAATTTTTATACTTTAGGAAAGTAAAAGTGTCTCAAAATTGAGTTAAATAATTTTGTCAAGAACTTCACAGCAATATAGGGGAGTTCCAAGGTCATTTTACGCGTGATAATATTATATCCAGGTGTTTGACCAGGATTCACGGTTTCTTTAATGACATGCAGAACTTCATTTACGTTAGTAAGCAATGTAATTAGGGCAGAAACTTTATTATCTGGCGGAAGGAGGTCGCTACTTGAAGGATTTGGGCGAAATACCTGGGACAGATGGTTTGCAAAAACATTGACTTTTTCCTCTTCTGATATTGCCCACTTGCCATTTGCGTCGCGTATTGGAAATTGCGTTATTGAAATTCAAGAAAATCGGTTCAGATAAAATATGATGAACATATGTGTGGGAGGTATATCTTCATCATATTTTATGTTTTGAGCCCTAGAAGCCAAGTATATAATCCAATCTGGATTAAATAAGGTCCAAGTAAGTTCCTTGTGCCAAGGACGGACGCTGTTGACATAGAGGAGAATCGGTACAGATATAGCTCACACGTATATGTTCCACCGATTTTACCAAAAACAATACAACTTTCATACATGACATTTAAAAACTGGGGTCCCACGCCCTACTTAATTTTTTTCATAGTTTTATTATATTTAAAAAAACGAAATAATTTTTTTGATTTCGAAAGAATTCTGAGCTGTACTTCTTACAGAGTAGAGAGTCTTGGGCGTCTAAACTTCTCTTTAAGTCATAGTAGTTTCAAGTTTTTCTTTTCAATTTCTAAAAACATTTATCATTGTCAATCTGCAAAAGAATGAGTTTTGGAATTTCTTGTTTATTTTTTTTTCTGCAAGGGAAGAAATTTCTAAAACATAAATTTAGTAAACAATCTAAAGTCGGTCATGGGCAACTAGAAACAACTAGAAACGCCAATTTAAAATAGGTTTTTGGACCTCTCGGGCGGGTCCTAATTTTTTCGAGATTTTAAAGCTAATGTGATATTTGAATTTGTGAGAAAATGTCAATGTTTTTGGTAAAATCGGTTGAACATATACGAGGGCAACCGCAAAACTAACTGGCCAGGCACATTTTCTGTTTTACTAGCAACTTTTTTTTAAAGCAATCTTTTATAAGCCATCTGTCAAAATTTCCGAAATATTTAAAGATTATTTTCTTTGTTACAGGTGATTGAAGTAAACAAATTTTATAATTTTTGAAAAATGGAAAATAAAGAGTTTCGTGCGGTAATTAAACACTTTTATATGAATGGTTATACGCCACAATTAATCAAAGATGAATTGGATTCTGTTCATGGTGATAATGCACCATCATACTCCACCGTGAAATCCTGGGTTCAACAATTTAAAATGGGTCGTTCAAGTACGGAAGATGAACAACGCTCTGGAAGACCGAAAACTGCTACTACTATTGAAAACATTAGAAAAATATTTAATGAAGTGACTAAAGATAGATGAATAAAGCTCAGAGAACTTGCTGATATTGTTAAAATACACGAAAAACAAGTTTGGAGTATTTTACATGATGAACTCCACAT
The DNA here is from genome assembly GCA_963513945.1 of Hydrotaea diabolus. Classification (NCBI taxonomy): domain Eukaryota; kingdom Metazoa; phylum Arthropoda; class Insecta; order Diptera; family Muscidae; genus Hydrotaea; species Hydrotaea diabolus. The sequence continues at coordinate 99,337,117 of OY740717.1, read as the reverse complement.
GGATCCATCACTACATCCCAGAATGCAAAGAACAGTCAAAACAATGGATAGGAGCTGGTAAAAGTGGTCCCAAGAAGGCGAAAACTGTTAAGTCAGCAGGAAAAGTAATGGCCACAGTATTTTGGGATGCAAGGGGTATAATATTTATTGATTATCTTGAGAAAGGAAAAACTATAAATAGTGAATATTATTGTGCATTATTGGATCGATTGAGTGAAGAAATCAAGATAAAACGACCGCATTTAGAAAAATAAAGTTCTTTTTCATCAAGATAATGCTCCTTCACACACTGCATTTTTAACTCAGCAAAAACTGGCCGAATTACGATTTGAAATTGCTCCGCATCCACCATATAGTCCAGATTTAGCTCCTTCTGATTATTTCTTGTTTCCAAATTTAAAAAAAATTCTCGGAGGTTATTGCTGAAACTGAGGCATATTTGAAGGTCTTGAAAAATCTTATTTTTCGGATGGAATTAAAAAACTTGAAAAACGTTTGATGAAGTGTATTGAGTTGGAAGGAGATTATGTTGAAAAATAAATAATAATAATTTCAAAAAAACGGTTCTTTTTATGTTAGGCCAGTTACTTTATGCGTTCGCCCTTGTATGAGCTTAATCTTCATTTGAATCGAATTTCTACATCGACACAAGGAACATACTTGCGCTACATTTTATCAAGATTGGATGTAAAATGTGGCTTCTGGAGTTAAAAACATAAAATCAGATACACATATTTGTGGAAGCTATTTCTAAATCTAGTCCGATTTTCTTCAATTTGAAGAGCTTCTAAAAGCGTCCGTCCTTGGCAAAATATTTTAAAAAATCGGTTTAGATTTAGATGTATCTCCCACCTATATATTCATCCGATTTCTCTATCATTAGCTCTAGGCCACACCTTACATCCTATCTTGATAAAATTCAGCACACGATAGTTTTTTGGAACAAAAAATGACGTTATTGAAGCAAATCGACTCAGATTTTAATATACACACACAGAGAACAGATTTGTTGTGACAACCGAATTTTCGGCCAACCGAATCTTGGTGGTTGCAAGTACTATCCATGTATTCCATCGTTACAACCGAATGTTGGTTGGGTAGACAGAAATTTTCAGTGGATTAAACATACACTTTCGGTTAAAGAAAACAAGAATTGATAATCTTAACAGACTAAGATGATTATAAGAACTGAATTTGTGCATGTGTTGGTTGTTGTTATAGATTGTTGGTTATAAGTACTTTTTTAAAAAAATTAATATTTTACCGCCTTGCAATGTCTTAACTGATCCGTAAAATAAATATGTCTTTGGATAGTTGCATTGCAGTTATGCCCCAACCTGAAAAGAATTAATTAAGGTATATAACAATGTTAATTGTCAAGCGTTGGGTGGCCGTAACTCGGGAAAAATGGATCGACACCAACAAAATGTGGTTGTTGATTTTGAATAATAAGGAGGTTTATCTATGGAGGTCTAACTGATTAAGTCTGATTAATGTCACTAAATTACAGTTAAGCCTGTTTCCATATTCTAAAAATATTTTTTTAATTATAGTTCCTTTATTTATAGTTTGTATTTTTTATGATCAGCATCGCTTAGAAGATCACGTCCCTATTTGCTGCGTTTTAAATACCCGATATGAAATGTTCGAAAACTTATTTTACGATTTCAATGCAAGAAACTGGAACAGATACGTAAATAGTATACTAAGAAACGTTCCAGCAATGTCAGAAATCTCTGAAATAGTTAGCACTTCTCAAATTGACAACATGGTAAATGTCTTCACGGGAGTCATAAAAACGGCTATAAACGATAGCGTACCAAAACGTAGACCAGCACCCACAAAAAACCCTTTGCCTAACTAAATTATAATCTTGATTCGACATAGAAATATCTACCGGAGAAACTGGAAGCGATATTGAGATGTAGGCGACCATCACATAATGACAATACTTAACAACGAAATAGCTACGCAAATCAAACTCTTCAGAAATAAATCGTGGAATAAAATGTTAACTTAACTAGACAAATTGGGATCTCCCTTTTGGAAAATTTCTAAAGTTCTTAAAAAAAAGTTTTAATCCATTTTATTTTTACAACAAAATGATAATGGCCCAAATGAATTATCATTTGGCCCAAACTTTTAAATTAAATTATACAACTTCACACAATCTCAGTGATGCCTATACTATCGCAGAAGTAGATCAAGTAGCAAATGACATAAGAAACTCAGAAATAATTACGCCAGATACATCATATATTAATATAAATACAACATCATCGCTTTTCAAGAATCTCAAAAATAAAAAATTACCAGGTTTAGATGAAATAAACAATAAGTGCTTGAAAAAGTTACCAAAGAAAGCTGTTTTGTATCTAACTTTAATTTTAAACTCTTGCCTAAAATTAAACTATTTTCCTATTCATTGGAAAAAAGCAAAAACTATCCCGATATTAAAGCCGAAGAAACCTCCTGATCATCCAAGTTCCTATAGACCTATCAGTTTGCTATGTTCTCTAAGTAAACATTTGGAAAAAATAATAAAAGAGATGCTGTCACAGTTCATCGACACACACAAGATTCTTCCTCCCCAACAACTTGGATTTAGGAGAGAACATAACACTTCTCAACCACTCATAAAAATCAAAAATCTGGTCCAATCTAATTTTAATGAGGGGAAATCCACTGGGATGGTGCTATTGGACATAAAGTCTGCTTTCTACTCAGTTTGGCACAATGGATTAATCTATAAATTAAAAAGACTAAATTTCCCAATTGAATTAATTAAAATCGTCCAAAGTTTCTTAACTGATAGATATTTCAATGTTTTTTTGGGTTCTTCGTCCTCAGAGCATTTATACATAACGTCTGGTTGCCTGCAAGGATCGTGCTTATCTCCTACGCTATATAACATGTTCACGGCTGATATTCTAAACCATCCCGAATGTAAAATGTCTATCTTCGCAGATGACACATCCGTACTAAGTTCCGACATTCACTCGTCTGTCGTTATCGCCAATCTTCAATCTGCCTTATCCTGGTTACACAAATATTTTACAAAATGGAACATACTAGTGGATCCAGAAAAGACACAAGCAATCTACTTCACAAGAAAAAGGAAACCATGTTTTCTGCCGCAAGCACCACTTCAGTTTTTAAATCATGATGTCCCGTGGGAAAATAAAGTAAAGTATTTAGGCGTTAATTTGGATCCCAAAATTAAATTTAAAATTCATATACCTTACGTGATCGATAAAATCAACAAGGTTACTAGATTGATGTACCCTCTTATAAATAGGAACTCTGCCCTGAACGCGCACAACAAAATGTTATTATTCAAAGCAATATTTCAACCACTAATTTTCTACGGTGCACCAGTATGGTCTTCGATGGCGGCATGTCACACTAAAAAACTGCAGATAGCTCAAAATAAACTTTTAAAACTCATATTAAAGCTTCCATGGCATTACTCAACTCGAGGCGTACATACATTAGCTGGCGTAGATCTTGTGGGTGCTAAAATGCTAAAATTTAAAGCAAAATTCAAACTTCGATGTCAACAGTCACAGTACACACATGTCAATGAAATAGTTTCAGTATAATTTTACCTTAGATTTTCCCTTAGTTTTTAGTAGTTTTAATAAAATTGTTTCAAAAAGGTTTTGAAAATTTTCCTTCTATTATCTATTAGCAACATAAATTTACATATGTATATTATATTAAGAAATAGATGAATCTTACAAAGTAGAAAAGGAATGCAATTCCTAAACTCTTCAATTCTTAAGTCAAATGTAAACATTGTTATATTACAAGAAATAAAATTGAATTGAAATTGAACCGGAAAAATATTATAGGGTTTATTTTTTGATGTTGGAATAACCAATATTATGTTACAATTATGTTACGGTCGTTTTGCCTAAAACCATCAATGCTGTGCGTAAACTGGTTAAGCAAGACCGACATGTGACTTACCGTGAGATTGAGCCATCCTTGGGCAATAGTACGACAAGCATTAATATGATATTGGATGTTCATTTAGTCGTGAAAAGATTTGTTCTCGTTGGATCCCACATTATTTGATGAATTTTCAAAAAAATCTTTTGTCGATTGAAGCAAAAGTTGTTGAAGAAATGCAACTGCGGTAGCTCAAATGCAGTGTATAACAAGAATGACGGATATATCCATGTACAATTGATCGCTCATTTTCGGTATAACCAGTCAGGTGGCCACAGTGCCTTTAGTGAAACTTAGAAGGACATTCTAAGTGATACACAAACATCTGTTTGCCAATAGTGTTCGAAGAAATAGTTAAAAACAAGAAGAAAGACGGATAAGTTCTCATCACAACAATACGAGCTCTTACACATCAGCTGATATAATGGGCTATTTGAGCACTCAAGATCTCCAATAATTGAGTTATGTGCTTTATTTGGCACGCAATGACTTCTTTATATAATATATAAAGTCATAACTAGACCTCTGATTTTTGAATATTTTTTATTTTTCATCCGATTGAAATTAAATTTGGCATTAAGGCGTTTCAAAGTTCAAATATAACAAACATACATACATATCAAAAATATGCAAAATATATGCAAAAGAATATTCCAAAAATATACAAATATGCAAAATGTGAAAAATATTCAACAACTCTTCAAAATATGCACAACGATAAAAACGCTTTATCGGAAAATTTAAATACACACAGCATTTTATATGGTTTAAATGCAGCGTAAAATTATTAAAAATTTTAATATTTTGTAATACATATCAAAAATGCGAAGGTGATACTGTCGTTTTTATCATGGAATGATTGCTACTATAAGCGTGAATATTTGAATTAATTTTAATTTGTATGTACTCTATCTGTAAAGACACTGTAAACAATGGTTTGTAGAAAATTAGTTTAAGTTTTATGTAATTATATCAAGTTTTCTTTTAAATAAGATACAATTTTGATGACCTTAGAATTTGAATTTCGATTTTTTGTAACAAAGTTTCTTTGGCCGTTAAAGAAGTATCGAATATTACCCCTTTTTCTGACGATTAAACTATTACTTCCTTCGAAGCGATATGTCTACGAAGTCCAGTTTGGGAAATTAATTTGTTCAAGCTAAGTGAAAGTATTCTTGTGAATGCAGCTTGTGAAATTGTTTTTTCTATCAACGAACGTGGAGCGGATTAAAAAAAATCCTAAAATTAAATTTAGGTTTTATTATTATTTTGAAACTGTATACCATTTTAAATATAAACAAAAATGTTTAGCTCGTTTGTTTTATTTCGGTCTGTTGCTTTTACACATTGAACAGGGATTAAACCGGCTCAAGACATCTTGCTTCTATATTTAAATAGCAGACAAGTTTTTAACAAATTGACAACGTGACATTGATTTTCGTGGCTGCACACTACTTGTATCATGATTTCGAAAATCAATGTCACGTTGTCATTTTGTTAAAAACTTGTCTTCTATTTAAATATAGAAGCAAGAGGTCTAGAGCCGATTTAATCCCTGTTCAATGTGTAAAAGCAACAGACCGAAATAAAACAAACGAGCTAAACATACGTACATGCACGGCACGGCACACAAGTTGACATAGTCAACTAAACTCTTTTTACAACACACACACACACGTTGTAAAAGAAATCTATTGATGGCTCTCGATGTGGAGTCTCTTTAGTGGTGGCAAGAGGAATAACAAAATAAACAAAATAACTCCGTAGCGAGTGTCTCAATTTCTTGTTGTTAAGATGTTCAGATGTTCATCAGAGAGGACCGAATTATCAAATAAAGAAAAATATAACAAAAAATAAGAACTAATATGCATATATTTTTTTAATTCCTTTTTCAATGAAACAAATTTTGGTCCAGTCAGAATTGTTCTATCCAACTCCAATAAAAATAGGCAAATACTAGAAAAAATCCGAGGTGTAGTCATTATAGGTACTATATGTATATGTATAAACTTCATGCCGTCATATAAAGTATAAACTTAAAAAAATCAGTTTATTATGTGTATGTTTCCTTGGGTCAGGCAGTTCATGCTTCCTAGGTCAGACGGTTAATGTTTCCCAGCGATACAGCCATATAAGTAAACCAACTATAAAAAATAATAGATAAAAATGTCAAAGTCGGGCTTGGACAAATATATTATACCCTGTACTTTGGGATGTTTAGAAAGCCAATTAAAAAAAGATTTTGAAGCCCTATCGAAATCTTCTGAATTTGTCCAGGTCTATAAGATAATGCCATATTTAAATTCGTGAAAAAATTTCTTTGTTTTTTGATTCTCATATGTCCATGATAAAATGACCGAATACTCCGCACAAGGGCCGTCACCAAATTTATCCACATCGAGAACATGATTTTTTTTTTTTGGTTTTGCGAAAAAAATTTATAGTTACTTGGTACTCATATGTCCATGTATACTGACGTTCTAAAAACCAGCAGGGGCTGACTTCTTTTTACATTTTATGTTTTCAATTTTTCGTTGTTTAACCAAAAAATGAATTCATAACGCTCGTACTTAAAGTAAGAACGCTCATACTTGATGTAAGAAAAGGGAACAGCGTTATTAAAGTATCAACGCTGGCATTGAAGTAAGAACGCTCGTTCTAATATTAAGATAGTCCGGTATTAAAGTAAAACGCGAGTTGTCGAATAAGGAACAAGCGTTCTTAAAATACGAATGACACTCTTACACACGTGGCGTACCAACGAATGAATAGAACTTCTTGAAATTTAAGTTTCTGCTGTGTTTTAAAGTGTGAAAAGTAGAATTGAAAACGGATCAGTGATAACAAGGGTGTTTGTTTAGACGTGTTTTTAATATGGCCACACTTTTTTCAGAGTTTGTCTTTTTAACAGCTGTCACTTGATTTATGCTATGTAGTGCAACTTTCAATGTTATTAATACTGACTTTGATAGTGAAAATAATTTACAACTGTTGCAAATAATAATAATAAATCAACTGAAAACTATTTGCTTACATTGTAAGATGTTAATGCCCACAATTCACGTCTAACGATGAAAAACTGCAAAACTTTTGCAGAGCATAGGGTTGTAAAAGTCGATTATCGAATAGGCGACTAATCAACTTTTTGTTGCAAAAATTTAAAAAAGCGTGATCGACTTTTGCGTCCGATTTTAGTCGAACAATCGACTTTTAGCTACTGGCTGACAAATATTGTTATTGTTTAAAGATAGTTTCATGACCAATATTTGAGCTAGACCCGCCTTAAAGTGTATTGATCGACTCAGAATCACACGCCGATTCGTCTATCTATCTGTCCGTCCGTTCATCTGCTGCCCACCTAAAGCTTGTTATCCAATTACAGGTCTCGAACTGATACGATTTAAGGGTCCAACTATTGCACTACAGGTCGCAATAGTTGTTCATGCAAAAGCTGGTTTTTTAGACGGACGCTTTGGAATTTAAAGAAATTCGGTTCCGATTTAGATATATCTCTTACACATATGCTTAGCCGGTTCTACCTCTAGATTCCACACATTACATTCAATCCTGATGAAAATCGCACAAGTTAGATTGTGAACCATGGATTTGCTTTATTGAAATTGAAGAAAATATTTAGATATAGCGTCCACACATATATGCGTTCAACCGATTAAATTTCTTTAGCTCTAGAAGGCACATATTACATCAAATCTGGAAATATATCGGTCCACGTTTGGCAAAGGTCCGTTCCAATTTTACATACAGCAGCTCTAGAACAACATTTTGAATTGGAACGGTTTGAAACTGGAGAATATGACCAATTTTTTAGGCAGTTAGGGCAAAACCCATACAAATAGTTAATAATTCGTTGTGGACGTAGTTATAATGGGTGCTGTTAGTTGGGGACACACTAATTACATCCAAAAATGGCGTAGTTGCTGGACTTTACTGCTTATGTGGCCAAAATCGCTCCGATTAATATTTTTTTTACGTATTTATTTATTTGAGAAGTTGAAACAAGACAATTTAAAACGTGGGTAAGTTTGGCATGTCAGAACCATATATACACTAGCCGTTACCTCGACACTAATTTCCGTTTTTGGACCCCATCGGTCCAGGTGTCAGAGCCTAATCTAAGCAGAAATTTCAAAATAAAAAAAAACTTTTATTTATGTAGCAATGTTTGCTTTAAAATTAATGCACATATTATGTCCGTATTAACTGGCACACATTATTTGTATTCAATTATTTTTGGGTCACAAGAACCGAAACGTCCAGCAAATATGCCCCTTTTGAAGTATTAACAGATCTTATTTTAACCATTGTCTGTCCACAAAAATTTATGATTGTACAATTCCCTTAAAGAGGAACTTTTTCCCCATAAGGTCGATTTCGCCTATTTACAATTACAAAGAGATTATGACTTTAGGGTCCTAGGTTAATTCCTTGTTCAGCTTTCGTGCTTTCAACAGACATATGGACAGACGGACAGGGCTAATTCATCTTAGAATATATCTACTTATATAATATAATAATATTTAATAGAGTATATAGTCAATATTTCGTGGTGTTACAAACGGAATGACAGCTTTAGTATATCATAGGTTACGAAAAATTCATGAAGAAAAAGTCGGAAAAAAGTCGTTTAATGCAGTTTTTTCTCCAAAAAGTCGTTTAAAACTCTTTTTTTCTCAAAAAAGTCGAATATTAGGAAGTTATTATATCCCGAGCTAATGTAAAAATAATGCAAATGGAAACTGATTACCAATTATAATAATAAAGCTTGCAAGAGACGCAATTTAATGTCTGAATACAGATCTAGCAGAAAAACAACATCCTCTATAGCAATTGATTACTATTGCAGCTGCCCTAAAAGTCATTTGTTGTTTTCAATGCCCTCATATCAAATTGGAATATATTTTCACTGCTGCTTTAATATCGACTTCAGCTTTAGAAAAAAGTGGAAATGTGCTGTCATTTTATCAACTAGCAGAAGAGCTAAAATTATTGGAAAATCGTGTGGAAATATTAACGCACGTAGAAAAAAAGTGTGGCTGAGATAACAATTTTTGAAAGCATCATACTATTGTTGGGTATATGGTTGTAATCCAACAATATTATGATCCTCACAACAGTATGATTCAAATACAACCATACTTTAATCCTCACAACAATAGTATGATTTACACATAACCATACTATGATCCCTACAACCACAGTATGATTCACATTCAATCATACTACGATCTCCACAACAATATTATGATCCTCACAAACATAGTATGCTTCACATACAACCATAGTATGATCCTCACAACCATAGTATGATTCACTCGCAACCATGTTATGATCCCTACAATCATAGTATGATCACACACAATTGTACTATGATCCCCAACGTTTTTTATTAGAATTGGGTTAAGTTGCAATAGACTTGAATTATGAAAATTATTTAAAAATACGAGTACATTATATTCAAATAAAAGGAGCGATTAAACAGTAGAAAACCAGTTTAAAAAAACTTAAGCGTTGTTATTAAAAATATTTCAGTTAAACAAAGCTAAAGCAGTTTGAAAAATTGTTATTTCCATATAAAAAGTACTGTTGTTGCATTAGATCCGTATCAATAATATTGTTCTAATACCCATTTTCAAATGAAGATAAATTACTATCATACAGTATGATTGCCGTTATCATATTATTGTTACAAAAAAACAATACTTCTGTCGACCCAATCATATTAATATTTTTGCTACAACCATATTTTCATTTTTAAATTTGGCAATAATACTATTGTTGCATTTTAACAATATTAATATTGCGGAACATACTATTGTCAACTTTAATTCAGAAAACAATACTATGGCTATTATTATTGCCGTGACCATATGGTAACCATATTTTTTCTCTGCGTGCGGAAAACGAAATACATTATGTTTAATGATTAGTTATAGGCAAAACTTAGCAGTAAGGATTTGTACAGTCCTTTAATTCTAAAAGATATTGCCGAGAAAATAAGAACATTTAATCAATGAAAGCCATTACCATGATGATTTGGTTTTAAATAACTTTCAAGAAGCTGCACGCAGAATAAAAGTATGGTTGGGGTAACAATATTCGAAGAGAACCATACTATTGTTGGTTATATGGTTGTGGCACAACAATATTATGATCTTCACAACAATAGTATGGTTCACACATAACCATACTATGATTCCCATAACAATATTATGATCCTCACAACAATAGAATCATTCACACACAACCATACTATGATCCCCACAACCATATTATTATTCACATTCAACCATACTATGATCCCCACAACAATATTATGATCGTCATAACCATAGTATGTTTAACGTACAACCATAGTATGACTAACGCACAACCATAGTATGACTAACGCACAACCATACTTTGATCCCCAAAGTTATTTGTAAAGACGTTGTTATTCAACAATAAAGAATTTTATTAAGTAAGTTATGGAACAATAGGAGTGATTTATTTAAGAGTAAAAAAAATCTTTTATAAGTATTCAAAATATTTTAGTTATACTAATCCTTAGTTATTTTTTGAAAAAAAAAATTTTATTGCTATTATTGCGTAAGAATCGTAAAAATAACATTGTCAAACTAAAAAAAGATTAAGGTTTTGCCGGTATGGTTGCCGTAATCATGTTATTGTTAACATAAAACCCATGAAAACAATACTTTTGTCCCACCAACCATATTTATATTGTTTCTACAACCATATTTTCATTTTTAAATTTGGCAACAATACTTTTGTTACATTTCAACAATATTAATATTGCCTCAATCATACTATTGTCAAAATGAAATTCAAAAAACAATACTATGGTTGCGACGACCATACTTTTACTGCAGAGAACATACTATTGTTGCCGTGACCATATAGTAACCATATCTTTTCTCTGTGTGTGGTATTAAAAGTCAATCAATAACAGCAATGCTTTGTTCACTTTTCAACATTAATTACTGGCAATTTAATACCTGTTAATAAAAAAATTAGCTACTTTTAACACATTTATTAAATACTTTATAATCGATATAATTTCCAAAACGAGTATTAAAAAAGAAAATTTTAGTCGCTTACAAGTCCCTTTTGTTTTTAATTGTTTTCGTTAACATGTAATTATACGACTACACATACTACAAAATAAATTGTCGATCCCCCGCCAGCCGATTCTATGCACCGGATCGACCCGAAGATGAACTCTTCGGCCAAGGTCTGCCACTACAACAACAACAAAATAAATTGTAATTCAAAATGAAAGAAAACTAGTAAAAACTTCAGTAAATATTCGTCTAGTTTCAGCGTCTTATAGATTTTATAGAGGCAAGTTTGGGTATTTTAGAGTTATTTTGTACAAAATTATTTAAAAAAGTTACAAATTTAACATATGGACGAATCCTGTGTGACGAAGGCTACATTTGTACGCGTTTGCGGATTAAAATATAATACTTTTTGGTGTTGCAAATGAGACACCTTCAAGTTATACTTAGTACTTACACGCAGAGAAAAGATATGGTTACTATATGGTCACCGCAACAATAATATGTTCTCTACAATAAAAGCATGTTCTTCGTTACCATAGTATTGTTTTTTGAATTTCATTTTGACAACAATATGATTGCGGCAATATTAATATTGTTGAAATGTGACAATAGTATTATTGGCAAATTTAGAAATGAAAATTTGGTTGTAGCAACCATATAAACATGGTTGGTGCAACAAAAGTATTATTTAAAATTTACGTTAACAATAATATGATTACGGCAATCATACCGTATGGTTGCGAATATGAACATAACAAAACAGGTTTTATAGAGCATACACGCATGTGTGTGCGTATGTTTTTTTTGATATACCAAAAAGAAATGCATACACACGATAAAGTGCATGGTTGTTGTAAATTATAAAAAACAACAACAATCGGAAGGTAGTTCTAGGGATTTTTAGTGTGTTTAGAAAGTTCGGTTAAATACTCTACTACCGACTGGTTCTCGTTTATTTAAAATCTACCGGCACTTAAGTATAAGTATATTGCCATTGATTATGGTTAAGTCACATTTGTTACTTGGGGTCTGCGGATCGTGAAGTTGCAATCATCCCTGCTGGCAACTAAAAGTATTTTCGACTGCCGTTGGAATATATTTCTTTCTTGAATGAAATGTTCAATAAAAATATGGCCTCAAATCTGGCTATGAACTAATAGTAATGGAATTTAAAACAACTTACTTGATAAAAATCTCTGTTTTTGAATAAAAACATTACCCAATCCTAATAAAAAATTTTAGGGATCATAGTATAGTTGAGTGTGAATCATACTATGGTTGTGGGGATCACAGTATAGTTGCGTGTGAATCATACTATGATTGTGAGGATCATACTATGTTAGTATGAGAAACATACTGGTCGTGAGGATCATAATATGGTTGTGGAGATAATAGTATGGTTAAGTGTGAATCACACTATTGTTGTGAGGATAAAAGTATGGTTGTGGAGATCAAAGGATAGTTGAGTGTGAATCATACAATGAATGTGGGGATCATAGTATGGTTGTGTGTGAATCATACTATTGTTGTGATGATAATAATATTGTTGTGCCACAACCATATACCCAACAATAGTATGATCCTCTTCGAATATTGTCACCCCAAACATACTATTTTTCTGCGTGTAGTGGGAATTATACGTACTTTCGAATGGTATAAAACATAATTTGTTGACAGTTATTTGTTGTGAAATAAGTGATTACAAAGTTTTGGGATGCACGCTACAAAACACGGAAGCCACTTTGAAAGTTGAAGTGTGTTTTCGGTATTTTTAGGGAATTTTGCACAATTAACACAAAAATGTAATACATAAAGAAATAAAAAATATAAGAGAATCTTAAAATAACATATTTGAAGGCAAATTTTTTTATAAGTTTTTATCAAGAGCCGTGAACCCTCTGTGACGCACGCTACGGGATGCACGTTACATTTTTAATAGTAGCATATAACTAATAATAGCTCTGTTTATTTTGACAAACCAATTTATATTATTTATTGAAATTTTTGCTCAAGATAAATAATATATTTATTAATAAATTTATAAATAAATATATGTTTATAAACTAATTTTATGTTTTGTTTAGTCTGCCGTTAGTGCTATTTCAAGCACATTTTCATTTAATGATGGAAAAATAATGGTTGCTTTTAATTTCGGATATGCTCGTTGTGTTAGCTCATCTCTCCGAAATAAAACCAGTTGTATTTTCTATATCTGTATTGTTTAAATATAAAATATAAAAACAATTTTTATGATTTTTGCCCAATACAAAAAAGTCGTGGGCGTTATTGAGAATATGGTTTTGAGCTTTAACCATCTGCCAAATTACGTCTACAGCAACCTTTCCGTGAACAGTTGCAAATAAATTCCATTCAAAGTGGTTCAAATCAAATTCTTCTTTAAAGTATACAACTACAACTTAAAATAAACTTGTCTTTCAATTGACTTGCAAAGCTATCAAAACTGTAAGTAACTTTGAAACAGGATTTTCCTTTTTAAGTTTCTATACAATAGCCTTAGAAAACAATAAACATAAAATTTATGTTTATGTTAGTAAAAATGGTTACTTACTTGGGTGTAACTGAAATGAGCAGACTGAATTTCATTGAACAAGGTAACTGTGATTCCAATTCATTAATCTAACTTTCGTACGAACTATATATATATATATATATATATATATATATATATATATATATATATATATATATATATATATATATATATATATATATATATATATATATATATATATATATATATATATATATATAGGATAGGGAATAGTTCACCAAAAGGGAAGTCTTATCTGTGATAGCAAGGTTTTTTGACCCTCTAGGCTAGCTTTCTCCTGTCATCATATCTGCAAAAATTCTTATACAACAACTTTGGCTTGATAAAATTTGATAAGATGACCAGATTAAACCAATGACTCTCCTCAAGTGGAAAACGTTTACCTCAAACTATTCAGGAATTGATGAAATTGTAATACATCGTTGGGTAAAATATTCTCCCATTTGTAAACGTGATATTCATGGGTTTTGTGACTCATCGGAGCTCACGTACGCTGCGGTTTTGTACCTTAGGGTAAAGGTAGGAAACACTGTCTACACTGGGTTGCTTGTCTCGAAGTCCAAAGTTGCCTTGATTAAAAAAGTTTCGTTGCCGAGGCTGGAGATATGTGTAACTTTATTGTTAGCCAAGTTGGTTGATTTTGTACATCCTTAATTGAAGATTACAAAGCCAACGTTATGTTCTCGGTCTGACTCGACGATTGTGTTGGCCTGGCTTAGGAAGCCTTCTTATAATTGGACAACATTTGTGGCAAATAGGGTTTCTACAATACAGGAAAACATTGGGAGGGATTGACGACATGTACCAACGAACCACAATTCTGCGGCTCTAGCAACCCGGGGCCTGACTCCTCTGAAGCTAAAGGAAAACAATTTATAGTGGTAATGGCTCCGCGAGTGCTCGACGAATTGGCCTACAAACGACGTGGCCCCAAACACTTCTCTAGCGAAGCCAGTTACAGTTCATATTGCTAGATCAATAATCGAGGAAGTCATATTGGAGAGATTTTCCTGCCTTTTAAGAGCGATACATGTTACTGCGTAAATGTTTTGATTTTTTTCATGACTCACCCTGGCCTTACGCGAAAAGGACAATTTCAAAATATGCGTCTATCAACCGCTTTGTTGACCTTTGCTCGACATCGTTTAATGGCTCTGTCTCAACGACTTAATTTTCCGAATAAATATCTTTGTCTCTTACACAAGAAGAAGATGGAATCCACGAGTTCTCCTCTCACATAGACTCCGTTTATGGATAAAGATAAGCTCATACGACCCAACGGCCGTCTAGGATCCACTTCGTCCCTATCGTACAAGGAAAGGCATCCCGTCATACTTGCCTATCAGAGTAGGTTCGCCAAACTTTAAGTTGACCCTGTGCACAGATTGACTCTTCACGGGGGAATCCAACTTACGCTTACCACCACACGCCTCAGGACAAAGGTACTGAGCAAGACATGCTATCGGAGATGTAGGGAGTGTGCAATTGCCCGTCAAAAGCGCCAAGGCGAACTAATGGCGTCTCTACCCGACGATAGAACTACTTTCAATCGGCCTTTTACTAACTCGTGGGTTGACTTTACCGGCCCTTTTGATGTCAAAAACTTCAGCGGTCGTTATTGTCGAATTTCTTAGAGATACATTTGTCTCTTCGTGTGTTTTGCCACCAAGGCAATTCATCTGGAGCCCGTTAGCGACTTCTCGACAGCCGCGTTCCTTGCAGCTCTCGCACGCTCCATTTCTCGTCGTGGTTATCCCCATAAGATATATTCGGACAACGGCAGAAACTTTGTAGGAGCTGCCAAAGAAATAAAGTCAAATACGTAAAAATTATTTAGCTCGTTTACTTTATTTTGGTCTGTTGCTTCTACACCTTGAACAGGTATAAACCGGCTCAATACCTCTTATTAAAAACGAAGACAAGTTTTTAACAAAACGGCAAAGTGACATTGATTTTCGTGGCTGCACACTGCTTTTATCATGATTTCGGGTCCGTGACAACCCTCCTCAGAAAGCTTTGCTGCAATTGTTGAAAGTAAAGCCGAACTCTATAAGGCCAGTCTCTCCCCAAACGAATGAGAACAACTGTTGTAAACCTTACTTTTCAAGTTTTCTTCACATAATTGCCCACGAAAATACAACTCACTCTTGCCACCTCTTAAGAGACTCTACATTAAGAGCCACCAATAGATTTTTTTTACTACGTGTATGTGTGTGTTGTAAAAAGAGATTAGAAGACAAGTTTTTAACAAAATGGCAAAGTGACATTGAGTTTCGTGGCTGCACACTGCTTTTATCATGATTTCGGGTCCGTGACAACCCTCTTCAGAAAGCTTTGCTGCAATTGTTTAAAGTAAAACCGAACTCTATAAGGCCAGGCTCTCCCCTTAAACGAATGAGAACTACTGTTGTAAATCTTACTTTTCAAGTTTTCATGATAAAAGCAGTGTGCAGCCACGAAAATCAATGGCACTTTGCCATTTTGTTAAAAACTTGTCTTCTATTTTAATATAGAAGCAAGAGGTCTTGAGCCGGTTAATCCCAGTTCAATACGTAAAAATTGTCTCAGAACTAAAGAATGAGTCCGTCGAGCGATATGCTCACCAGAAACTCTAGTGGCATTTTCTTCCTGCTGCTGCCCCTCATATGGGCGGACTTTGGGAGGCTGGCGTCAAAAGTTGTAAAATGCATTTGAAGAAAATGTCTGGTCAGATTCGACACACAAATGAGAAATTTGCGACAATTTTGGCGGGTATCGAAGCATGCTCAAACTCTCGTCTGTTGACTTTAATGTCCGGTGGTATCGACGACATAGCGGCTTTGACTCCGGGTCATTTTTTGATTGGATACTCTCTTTTATCCCCTGCCGAGCCTGAAAAAGTCCCGTCCAAAACGGCCATGCTGAATCGATGGCGTCGTCTGAAGGCCGTTCTACAGGAATTCTGCATGCGGTGGAAAACAGAATACCTTAAGTAGCTGCATAAAAGGAACAAGTGGAAGAACGCTCAGGAAGATCTAGGACTGGAAGATTTAGTTATTCTTCATAATGAGGCAATCTGTCCCAATGAATAGCGTCTGGGCCGCGTCGCTAAAGTCTACCCGGGCAGTTAGAGTCGTGAATCTTAAAACTCAGGCCTAGATCACTACCCGTACAGTCCACAAACTAGTCTTGCTATCTGCCTCAAATTAACTTGCCTCAATGGCTGAGCCAATATATGCCTAGTTATAAGTTTTTGACTCTTGTGAACTTTTATTTGTATCACACAGCCATGGCGTATCAGGAGATGTTTATGTCCATTATGCAATAGCCGTCATTCGTTCCGCAACTGTTGTAAGTTCCTGGTAAAGTCTCCATTTGAAAACTAAGTATATTTGCGAGCCAACAGATGATGTACCAACTGCCTGGGTATCTCTCATGAGATGTTTAAATGTCTGTGCCGTCATGGGTGCCACATATGCCACCACACTCTTGTGGACAGCATGAACGAGAAGACCACAGTTTGGCTCACAATGACGGCGTCGGTGTTGATACGCAGTCCCGGCCTCATTCGCGACCCCGTATTGGTCCAGCGCACCCAAAAGCTACTACGTCCCAACAATGCACTTTCCACTGGATGCATACCATTCTCCAGCACGACTTAATGTGGTGCTCACCTCGCGCCAAAATGACGTTCGCACGATATCCTCGTTTCCAGGCCAAGATGAAATGTAATACATAAAGAAATAAAAAATATAAGAGAATCTTAAAATAACATATTTGAAGGCAAATTTTTTTATAAGTTTTTATCAAGAGCCGTGAACCCTCTGTGACGCACGCTACGGGATGCACGTTACATTTTTAATAGTAGCATATAATAGCTCTGTTTATTTTGACAAACCAATTTATATTATTTATTGAAATTTTTGCTCAAGATAAATAATATATTTATTAATAAATTTATAAATAAATATATGTTTATAAACTAATTTTATGTTTTGTTTAGTCTGCCGTTAGTGCTATTTCAAGCACATTTTCATTTAATGATGGAAAAATAATGGTTGCTTTTAATTTCGGATATGCTCGTTGTGTTAGCTCATCTCTCCGAAATAAAACCAGTTGTATTTTCTATATCTGTATTGTTTAAATATAAAATATAAAAACAATTTTTATGATTTTTGCCCAATACAAAAAAGTCGTGGGCGTTATTGAGAATATGGTTTTGAGCTTTAACCATCTGCCAAATTACGTCTACAGCAACCTTTCCGTGAACAGTTGCAAATAAATTCCATTCAAAGTGGTTCAAATCAAATTCTTCTTTAAAGTATACAACTACAACTTAAAATAAACTTGTCTTTCAATTGACTTGCAAAGCTATCAAAACTGTAAGTAACTTTGAAACAGGATTTTCCTTTTTAAGTTTCTATACAATAGCCTTAGAAAACAATAAACATAAAATTTATGTTTATGTTAGTAAAAATGGTTACTTACTTGGGTGTAACTGAAATGAGCAGACTGAATTTCATTGAACAAGGTAACTGTGATTCCAATTCATTAATCTAACTTTCGTACGAACTATATATATATATATATATATATATATATATATATATATATATATATATATATATATATATATATATATATATATATATATATATATATATATATATATATATATATATATATATATATAGTTCGTACGAAAGTTAGATCAATGAATTGGAATCACAGTTACCTTGTTCAATGAAATTCAGTCTGCTCATTTCAGTTACACCCAAGTAAGTAACCATTTTTACTAACATAAACATAAATTTTATGTTTATTGTTTTCTTAAGGCTATTGTATAGAAACTTAAAAAGGAAAATCCTGTTTCAAAGTTACTATATATATATATATATATATATATATATATATATATATATATATATATATATATATATATATATATATATATATATATATATATATATATATATATATAATAAATCAATCATCGACCGATATGGCCCATATTAAATCTGAAATAGCCTTTGCCCAAAACTAATTTTCGTACTAAGTTTCAGCAGCCTATGTTGACCCCATCTTACCGAATTTCATGCAAAATACGCCCAAAAACAGTGTTTTTATGTGGGGAACGAATTACCCGAGCATATGCAAGACAAAGTCCAAAGATCAGTGCAGATAAATGGGCAAACGAGCTAAACATATGTTCATTGTTCATATGCTTAGCTCGTTTGTTTTATTTCGGTCTGTTGCTGTTACACGTTGAACAGGGATTAACCGGCTCAAGACCGCTTGCTTCAATATTTAAATAGAAGACAAGTTTTTAACAAAATGGCAAAGTGATATTGATTTTCGTGGCTGCACACTGCTTTTATCATGATTTTGAGTCCATGATCGAATTTGTATCTTCTTATTTTACTCAAGGGAAAAGAGCATGGTATTCTTGGTTCACTTGTCGCTCAAGAAACAGTCGTTGGATGGATTGTGACAGACCCTACGAATAGTAGTTCATCATGGCACATAGTCATAATTTCCCATTGCACTAGAGCTGTGAGAAATTTTATCTACAACTAGGCGTGCGGCTAATTCGCGGTACATAGTGGGCTTGAGTTCTAAGCGATACATAGTTTGAAAACCGGAATTAAAATCGACAAATGATGAAGTTATTGAGGAATATTTGTCTCTATGGCATATGGAAAAAGTTGATCGACTTCCAGAAATCTTGGATCATTTTTATTTGCCTCACCACGGCGATTTCAAGCCGGAGAGCACGACCACGAAATTGAGAGATATGTTCAACGCCTCATGCCCTTCGGCTACTGGGGCCTATCTTAATGATGCTTTGTTTGTGGGACCGGTGCTTTTGAAGGATATTGTTTCTCTCATTTTGAATTGGCGTCTGTATAAGAGTGTTTTAAACGCAGACATTACGAAGATGTATAGGTGCTAATAAACCCGAAGCATGCGCCATTCCAGCAAATTGTATTACGGTCTTCGCCAGAGGGGGACGTTCAAGATTTTCAGCCAAAAACAGTAACGTTTGGCGTCAACTGCGCTCCGTATATGGCTCTAAGAATGGTCCTACAGCTGGCAGATGACGAGGAACATAGGTTTCCGATTGGTTCGAAAATCTTAAGAAACGACACGTAAGTGGAAGACGCGTTGGTAGGCGCCCATACGGTTTCAAAAGGGCATGAGGCCAGAGATCAGCTGATAAACATTCTGATGTCCGCAGATTTCCACTTAAGGAAGTGGACCTCAAATACGAAAGGGATTTTAGACGGAATACCTCGAGACAAGCTTCTGAGGGAGGAATTCTTAGAATTCGACAACAAAAGTTCAGCGAAAACTTTGGGGATACGGTGGAATGTGTCTACTGACTCGTTCTATTTTGTGACTGAGAATAGGATAGGGAATAGTTCACCAAAAGGGAAGTCTTATCTGTGATAGCAAGGTTTTTTGACCCTCTAGGCTAGCTTTCTCCTGTCATCATATCTGCAAAAATTCTTATACAACAACTTTGGCTTGATAAAATTTGATAAGATGACCAGATTAAACCAATGACTCTCCTCAAGTGGAAAACGTTTACCTCAAACTATTCAGGAATTGATGAAATTGTAATACATCGTTGGGTAAAATATTCTCCCATTTGTAAACGTGATATTCATGGGTTTTGTGACTCATCGGAGCTCACGTACGCTGCGGTTTTGTACCTTAGGGTAAAGGTAGGAAACACTGTCTACACTGGGTTGCTTGTCTCGAAGTCCAAAGTTGCCTTGATTAAAAAAGTTTCGTTGCCGAGGCTGGAGATATGTGTGACTTTATTGTTAGCCAAGTTGGTTGATTTTGTACATCCTTAATTGAAGATTACAAAGCCAACGTTATGTTCTCGGTCTGACTCGACGATTGTGTTGGCCTGGCTTAGGAAGCCTTCTTATAATTGGACAACATTTGTGGCAAATAGGGTTTCTACAATACAGGAAAACATTGGGAGGGATTGACGACATGTACCAACGAACCACAATTCTGCGGCTCTAGCAACCCGGGGCCTGACTCCTCTGAAGCTAAAGGAAAACAATTTATAGTGGTAATGGCTCCGCGAGTGCTCGACGAATTGGCCTACAAACGACGTGGCCCCAAACACTTCTCTAGCGAAGCCAGTTACAGTTCATATTGCTAGATCAATAATCGAGGAAGTCATATTGGAGAGATTTTCCTGCCTTTTAAGAGCGATACATGTTACTGCGTAAATGTTTTGATTTTTTTCATGACTCACCCTGGCCTTACGCGAAAAGGACAATTTCAAAATATGCGTCTATCAACCGCTTTGTTGACCTTTGCTCGACATCGTTTAATGGCTCTGTCTCAACGACTTAATTTTCCGAATAAATATCTTTGTCTCTTACACAAGAAGAAGATGGAATCCACGAGTTCTCCTCTCACATAGACTCCGTTTATGGATAAAGATAAGCTCATACGACCCAACGGCCGTCTAGGATCCACTTCGTCCCTATCGTACAAGGAAAGGCATCCCGTCATACTTGCCTATCAGAGTAGGTTCGCCAAACTTTAAGTTGACCCTGTGCACAGATTGACTCTTCACGGGGGAATCCAACTTACGCTTACCACCACACGCCTCAGGACAAAGGTACTGAGCAAGACATGCTATCGGAGATGTAGGGAGTGTGCAATTGCCCGTCAAAAGCGCCAAGGCGAACTAATGGCGTCTCTACCCGACGATAGAACTACTTTCAATCGGCCTTTTACTAACTCGTGGGTTGACTTTACCGGCCCTTTTGATGTCAAAAACTTCAGCGGTCGTTATTGTCGAATTTCTTAGAGATACATTTGTCTCTTCGTGTGTTTTGCCACCAAGGCAATTCATCTGGAGCCCGTTAGCGACTTCTCGACAGCCGCGTTCCTTGCAGCTCTCGCACGCTCCATTTCTCGTCGTGGTTATCCCCATAAGATATATTCGGACAACGGCAGAAACTTTGTAGGAGCTGCCAAAGAAATAAAGTCAAATACGTAAAAATTATTTAGCTCGTTTACTTTATTTTGGTCTGTTGCTTCTACACCTTGAACAGGTATAAACCGGCTCAATACCTCTTATTAAAAACGAAGACAAGTTTTTAACAAAACGGCAAAGTGACATTGATTTTCGTGGCTGCACACTGCTTTTATCATGATTTCGGGTCCGTGACAACCCTCCTCAGAAAGCTTTGCTGCAATTGTTGAAAGTAAAGCCGAACTCTATAAGGCCAGTCTCTCCCCAAACGAATGAGAACAACTGTTGTAAACCTTACTTTTCAAGTTTTCTTCACATAATTGCCCACGAAAATACAACTCACTCTTGCCACCTCTTAAGAGACTCTACATTAAGAGCCACCAATAGATTTTTTTTACTACGTGTATGTGTGTGTTGTAAAAAGAGATTAGAAGACAAGTTTTTAACAAAATGGCAAAGTGACATTGAGTTTCGTGGCTGCACACTGCTTTTATCATGATTTCGGGTCCGTGACAACCCTCTTCAGAAAGCTTTGCTGCAATTGTTTAAAGTAAAACCGAACTCTATAAGGCCAGGCTCTCCCCTTAAACGAATGAGAACTACTGTTGTAAATCTTACTTTTCAAGTTTTCATGATAAAAGCAGTGTGCAGCCACGAAAATCAATGGCACTTTGCCATTTTGTTAAAAACTTGTCTTCTATTTTAATATAGAAGCAAGAGGTCTTGAGCCGGTTAATCCCAGTTCAATACGTAAAAATTGTCTCAGAACTAAAGAATGAGTCCGTCGAGCGATATGCTCACCAGAAACTCTAGTGGCATTTTCTTCCTGCTGCTGCCCCTCATATGGGCGGACTTTGGGAGGCTGGCGTCAAAAGTTGTAAAATGCATTTGAAGAAAATGTCTGGTCAGATTCGACACACAAATGAGAAATTTGCGACAATTTTGGCGGGTATCGAAGCATGCTCAAACTCTCGTCTGTTGACTTTAATGTCCGGTGGTATCGACGACATAGCGGCTTTGACTCCGGGTCATTTTTTGATTGGATACTCTCTTTTATCCCCTGCCGAGCCTGAAAAAGTCCCGTCCAAAACGGCCATGCTGAATCGATGGCGTCGTCTGAAGGCCGTTCTACAGGAATTCTGCATGCGGTGGAAAACAGAATACCTTAAGTAGCTGCATAAAAGGAACAAGTGGAAGAACGCTCAGGAAGATCTAGGACTGGAAGATTTAGTTATTCTTCATAATGAGGCAATCTGTCCCAATGAATAGCGTCTGGGCCGCGTCGCTAAAGTCTACCCGGGCAGTTAGAGTCGTGAATCTTAAAACTCAGGCCTAGATCACTACCCGTACAGTCCACAAACTAGTCTTGCTATCTGCCTCAAATTAACTTGCCTCAATGGCTGAGCCAATATATGCCTAGTTATAAGTTTTTGACTCTTGTGAACTTTTATTTGTATCACACAGCCATGGCGTATCAGGAGATGTTTATGTCCATTATGCAATAGCCGTCATTCGTTCCGCAACTGTTGTAAGTTCCTGGTAAAGTCTCCATTTGAAAACTAAGTATATTTGCGAGCCAACAGATGATGTACCAACTGCCTGGGTATCTCTCATGAGATGTTTAAATGTCTGTGCCGTCATGGGTGCCACATATGCCACCACACTCTTGTGGACAGCATGAACGAGAAGACCACAGTTTGGCTCACAATGACGGCGTCGGTGTTGATACGCAGTCCCGGCCTCATTCGCGACCCCGTATTGGTCCAGCGCACCCAAAAGCTACTACGTCCCAACAATGCACTTTCCACTGGATGCATACCATTCTCCAGCACGACTTAATGTGGTGCTCACCTCGCGCCAAAATGACGTTCGCACGATATCCTCGTTTCCAGGCCAAGATGAAATGTAATACATAAAGAAATAAAAAATATAAGAGAATCTTAAAATAACATATTTGAAGGCAAATTTTTTTATAAGTTTTTATCAAGAGCCGTGAACCCTCTGTGACGCACGCTACGGGATGCACGTTACATTTTTAATAGTAGCATATAATAGCTCTGTTTATTTTGACAAACCAATTTATATTATTTATTGAAATTTTTGCTCAAGATAAATAATATATTTATTAATAAATTTATAAATAAATATATGTTTATAAACTAATTTTATGTTTTGTTTAGTCTGCCGTTAGTGCTATTTCAAGCACATTTTCATTTAATGATGGAAAAATAATGGTTGCTTTTAATTTCGGATATGCTCGTTGTGTTAGCTCATCTCTCCGAAATAAAACCAGTTGTATTTTCTATATCTGTATTGTTTAAATATAAAATATAAAAACAATTTTTATGATTTTTGCCCAATACAAAAAAGTCGTGGGCGTTATTGAGAATATGGTTTTGAGCTTTAACCATCTGCCAAATTACGTCTACAGCAACCTTTCCGTGAACAGTTGCAAATAAATTCCATTCAAAGTGGTTCAAATCAAATTCTTCTTTAAAGTATACAACTACAACTTAAAATAAACTTGTCTTTCAATTGACTTGCAAAGCTATCAAAACTGTAAGTAACTTTGAAACAGGATTTTCCTTTTTAAGTTTCTATACAATAGCCTTAGAAAACAATAAACATAAAATTTATGTTTATGTTAGTAAAAATGGTTACTTACTTGGGTGTAACTGAAATGAGCAGACTGAATTTCATTGAACAAGGTAACTGTGATTCCAATTCATTAATCTAACTTTCGTACGAACTATATATATATATATATATATATATATATATATATATATATATATATATATATATATATATATATATATATATATATATATATATATATATATATATATATATATATATATATATATAGTTCGTACGAAAGTTAGATCAATGAATTGGAATCACAGTTACCTTGTTCAATGAAATTCAGTCTGCTCATTTCAGTTACACCCAAGTAAGTAACCATTTTTACTAACATAAACATAAATTTTATGTTTATTGTTTTCTTAAGGCTATTGTATAGAAACTTAAAAAGGAAAATCCTGTTTCAAAGTTACTATATATATATATATATATATATATATATATATATATATATATATATATATATATATATATATATATATATATATATATATATATATATATATATATATATATATATATATATATATATATATATATATATATATATATATATATATATATATATATATATATATATATATATATATATATATAATAAATCAATCATCGACCGATATGGCCCATATTAAATCTGAAATAGCCTTTGCCCAAAACTAATTTTCGTACTAAGTTTCAGCAGCCTATGTTGACCCCATCTTACCGAATTTCATGCAAAATACGCCCAAAAACAGTGTTTTTATGTGGGGAACGAATTACCCGAGCATATGCAAGACAAAGTCCAAAGATCAGTGCAGATAAATGGGCAAACGAGCTAAACATATGTTCATTGTTCATATGCTTAGCTCGTTTGTTTTATTTCGGTCTGTTGCTGTTACACGTTGAACAGGGATTAACCGGCTCAAGACCGCTTGCTTCAATATTTAAATAGAAGACAAGTTTTTAACAAAATGGCAAAGTGATATTGATTTTCGTGGCTGCACACTGCTTTTATCATGATTTTGAGTCCATGATCGAATTTGTATCTTCTTATTTTACTCAAGGGAAAAGAGCATGGTATTCTTGGTTCACTTGTCGCTCAAGAAACAGTCGTTGGATGGATTGTGACAGACCCTACGAATAGTAGTTCATCATGGCACATAGTCATAATTTCCCATTGCACTAGAGCTGTGAGAAATTTTATCTACAACTAGGCGTGCGGCTAATTCGCGGTACATAGTGGGCTTGAGTTCTAAGCGATACATAGTTTGAAAACCGGAATTAAAATCGACAAATGATGAAGTTATTGAGGAATATTTGTCTCTATGGCATATGGAAAAAGTTGATCGACTTCCAGAAAACTTGGATCATTTTTATTTGCCTCACCACGGCGATTTCAAGCCGGAGAGCACGACCACGAAATTGAGAGATATGTTCAACGCCTCATGCCCTTCGGCTACTGGGGCCTATCTTAATGATGCTTTGTTTGTGGGACCGGTGCTTTTGAAGGATATTGTTTCTCTCATTTTGAATTGGCGTCTGTATAAGAGTGTTTTAAACGCAGACATTACGAAGATGTATAGGTGCTAATAAACCCGAAGCATGCGCCATTCCAGCAAATTGTATTACGGTCTTCGCCAGAGGGGGACGTTCAAGATTTTCAGCCAAAAACAGTAACGTTTGGCGTCAACTGCGCTCCGTATATGGCTCTAAGAATGGTCCTACAGCTGGCAGATGACGAGGAACATAGGTTTCCGATTGGTTCGAAAATCTTAAGAAACGACACGTAAGTGGAAGACGCGTTGGTAGGCGCCCATACGGTTTCAAAAGGGCATGAGGCCAGAGATCAGCTGATAAACATTCTGATGTCCGCAGATTTCCACTTAAGGAAGTGGACCTCAAATACGAAAGGGATTTTAGACGGAATACCTCGAGACAATCTTCTGAGGGAGGAATTCTTAGAATTCGACAACAAAAGTTCAGCGAAAACTTTGGGGATACGGTGGAATGTGTCTACTGACTCGTTCTATTTTGTGACTGAGAATAGGATAGGGAATAGTTCACCAAAAGGGAAGTCTTATCTGTGATAGCAAGGTTTTTTGACCCTCTAGGCTAGCTTTCTCCTGTCATCATATCTGCAAAAATTCTTATACAACAACTTTGGCTTGATAAAATTTGATAAGATGACCAGATTAAACCAATGACTCTCCTCAAGTGGAAAACGTTTACCTCAAACTATTCAGGAATTGATGAATTTGTAATACATCGTTGGGTAAAATATTCTCCCATTTGTAAACGTGATATTCATGGGTTTTGTGACTCATCGGAGCTCACGTACGCTGCGGTTTTGTACCTTAGGGTAAAGGTAGGAAACACTGTCTACACTGGGTTGCTTGTCTCGAAGTCCAAAGTTGCCTTGATTAAAAAAGTTTCGTTGCCGAGGCTGGAGATATGTGTGACTTTATTGTTAGCCAAGTTGGTTGATTTTGTACATCCTTAATTGAAGATTACAAAGCCAACGTTATGTTCTCGGTCTGACTCGACGATTGTGTTGGCCTGGCTTAGGAAGCCTTCTTATAATTGGACAACATTTGTGGCAAATAGGGTTTCTACAATACAGGAAAACATTGGGAGGGATTGACGACATGTACCAACGCACCACAATTCTGCGGCTCTAGCAACCCGGGGCCTGACTCCTCTGAAGCTAAAGGAAAACAATTTATAGTGGTAATGGCTCCGCGAGTGCTCGACGAATTGGCCTACAAACGACGTGGCCCCAAACACTTCTCTAGCGAAGCCAGTTACAGTTCATATTGCTAGATCAATAATCGAGGAAGTCATATTGGAGAGATTTTCCTGCCTTTTAAGAGCGATACATGTTACTGCGTAAATGTTTTGATTTTTTTCATGACTCACCCTGGCCTTACGCGAAAAGGACAATTTCAAAATATGCGTCTATCAACCGCTTTGCTGACCTTTGCTCGACATCGTTTAATGGCTCTGTCTCAACGACTTAATTTTCCGAATAAATATCTTTGTCTCTTACACAAGAAGAAGATGGAATCCACGAGTTCTCCTCTCACATAGACTCCGTTTATGGATAAAGATAAGCTCATACGACCCAACGGCCGTCTAGGATCCACTTCGTCCCTATCGTACAAGGAAAGGCATCCCGTCATACTTGCCTATCAGAGTAGGTTCGCCAAACTTTAAGTTGACCCTGTGCACAGATTGACTCTTCACGGGGGAATCCAACTTACGCTTACCACCACACGCCTCAGGACAAAGGTACTGAGCAAGACATGCTATCGGAGATGTAGGGAGTGTGCAATTGCCCGTCAAAAGCGCCAAGGCGAACTAATGGCGTCTCTACCCGACGATAGAACTACTTTCAATCGGCCTTTTACTAACTCGTGGGTTGACTTTACCGGCCCTTTTGATGTCAAAAACTTCAGCGGTCGTTATTGTCGAATTTCTTAGAGATACATTTGTCTCTTCGTGTGTTTTGCCACCAAGGCAATTCATCTGGAGCCCGTTAGCGACTTCTCGACAGCCGCGTTCCTTGCAGCTCTCGCACGCTCCATTTCTCGTCGTGGTTATCCCCATAAGATATATTCGGACAACGGCAGAAACTTTGTAGGAGCTGCCAAAGAAATAAAGTCAAATACGTAAAAATTATTTAGCTCGTTTACTTTATTTTGGTCTGTTGCTTCTACACCTTGAACAGGTATAAACCGGCTCAATACCTCTTATTAAAAACGAAGACAAGTTTTTAACAAAACGGCAAAGTGACATTGATTTTCGTGGCTGCACACTGCTTTTATCATGATTTCGGGTCCGTGACAACCCTCCTTAGAAAGCTTTGCTGCAATTGTTGAAAGTAAAGCCGAACTCTATAAGGCCAGTCTCTCCCCAAACGAATGAGAACAACTGTTGTAAACCTTACTTTTCAAGTTTTCTTCACATAATTGCCCACGAAAATACAACTCACTCTTGCCACCTCTTAAGAGACTCTACATTGAGAGCCATCAATAGATTTTTTTTACTACGTGTATGTGTGTGTTGTAAAAAGAGATTAGAAGACAAGTTTTTAACAAAATGGCAAAGTGACATTGAGTTTCGTGGCTGCACACTGCTTTTATCATGATTTCGGGTCCGTGACAACCCTCTTCAGAAAGCTTTGCTGCAATTGTTTAAAGTAAAACCGAACTCTATAAGGCCAGGCTCTCCCCTTAAACGAATGAGAACTACTGTTGTAAATCTTACTTTTCAAGTTTTCATGATAAAAGCAGTGTGCAGCCACGAAAATCAATGGCACTTTGCCATTTTGTTAAAAACTTGTCTTCTATTTTAATATAGAAGCAAGAGGTCTTGAGCCGGTTAATCCCAGTTCAATACGTAAAAATTGTCTCAGAACTAAAGAATGAGTCCGTCGAGCGATATGCTCACCAGAAACTCTAGTGGCATTTTCTTCCTGCTGCTGCCCCTCATATGGGCGGACTTTGGGAGGCTGGCGTCAAAAGTTGTAAAATGCATTTGAAGAAAATGTCTGGTCAGATTCGACACACAAATGAGAAATTTGCGACAATTTTGGCGGGTATCGAAGCATGCTCAAACTCTCGTCTGTTGACTTTAATGTCCGGTGGTATCGACGACTTAGCGGCTTTGACTCCGGGTCATTTTTTGATTGGATACTCTCTTTTATCCCCTGCCGAGCCTGAAAAAGTCCCGTCCAAAACGGCCATGCTGAATCGATGGCGTCGTCTGAAGGCCGTTCTACAGGAATTCTGCATGCGGTGGAAAACAGAATACCTTAAGTAGCTGCATAAAAGGAACAAGTGGAAGAACGCTCAGGAAGATCTAGGACTGGAAGATTTAGTTATTCTTCATAATGAGGCAATCTGTCCCAATGAATAGCGTCTGGGCCGCGTCGCTAAAGTCTACCCGGGCAGTTAGAGTCGTGAATCTTAAAACTCAGGCCTAGATCACTACCCGTACAGTCCACAAACTAGTCTTGCTATCTGCCTCAAATTAACTTGCCTCAATGGCTGAGCCAATATATGCCTAGTTATAAGTTTTTGACTCTTGTGAACTTTTATTTGTATCACACAGCCATGGCGTATCAGGAGATGTTTATGTCCATTATGCAATAGCCGTCATTCGTTCCGCAACTGTTGTAAGTTCCTGGTAAAGTCTCCATTTGAAAACTAAGTATATTTGCGAGCCAACAGATGATGTACCAACTGCCTGGGTATCTCTCATGAGATGTTTAAATGTCTGTGCCGTCATGGGTGCCACATATGCCACCACACTCTTGGACAGCATGAACGAGAAGACCACAGTTTGGCTCACAATGACGGCGTCGGTGTTGATACGCAGTCCCGGCCTCATTCGCGACCCCGTATTGGTCCAGCGCACCCAAAAGCTACTACGTCCCAACAATGCACTTTCCACTGGATGCATACCATTCTCCAGCACGACTTAATGTGGTGCTCACCTCGCGCCAAAATGACGTTCGCACGATATCCTCGTTTCCAGGCCAAGATGGATGATGTACTCCTGTATTACCCCCATAATGAGTTAGCTGAGTGTCCATCACTGTCTGTGACTCTTGTGAATTGTCGC